>OZ024804.1:9573221-10045721 GCA_964017045.1 Omphiscola glabra | reverse complement strand
GGGTAAGGCTTTTACGATTGGGTCGATGCTAGCATGTAGGTCCCACCGGTACCTTTTCCCGGTCACACTACCGGAAACAAAGATAATTACCCGCCCTTTCGTCTCGGGGCTTTCGTGTAACAACAAGACAAAAGCAACGCGCTTAGCGGCAATCGTGTCCGCCTATTGTCGCTTTGTCGCACTTGTCGAATTGTATGAAGCGAAGACAAACATGTAACTGTTGATTGTGTACATTTCATGTGAGATGTTAGAATTTAGTCGCGAACAATAAATTGTGCAGTTGAAGAAACAAAATTGCTTTATCCGTACATTTGGAAAGGAACATGTTCAAGATGTATTTCTACGATGCCGAATTCATTCAAAAATATTTTGAACTGACACTAAGCATCTCAAACATAAAATTCCTCCTAAGATTCTTATAAATACACCAGATTTCTTATGGATTTGTTTTTGTCCTCGCTGACGAGAAGTTATCGCTCTTCTTTCCTATTTTATATTATTTGATACGTTTAAATTTTTTAAAGCTATTTATTATAAAGTGACATTAGATGTATCCATCATGGCAATCTTTTCCTGCACCAACACACCAGAGAGAGAGAGAGAGTGAGAGAGAGAGAGAGAGATAGAATGGAAAAAAAAATATTTAAGATTTTCGGCACAATATCACCATATGGAACTAATCAATTAATCGCATACTAATGATTCTCTATTTTCCTGTATTTCTTTTCTTAATTCATATATTTTATACATCTCCAAATTATTTTTGTCCGTTAAAATCCTATTTCTCACAGTAATAATACATACATTCTTTTACTTTCTGTAATCTTGGGTTTGGAAAATTCCATTTCCGGCAATAACAATGGTGAAGACTAAAGTTTTTTTTTAACTGGTTCCTATTTCTTGTGTTATTTTGTTTTGTTCTGTCTGCTGAGGAAGGCTCCTAGCCGAAACGTTCTTATCTTATTGCTAATAAATGAAGGACTTCGTTCAAGCTGTGTGAATGAAATTTGTAGTAAAAGGGATGTGGAAGCTTGAATCAATATGCAGGATATGTGAACTTTTCGGCTTGGAACCTTCCCCAAGCAAACAGGACAAATGAAAATACCACAAGAAATCAAATCACAGAAGAAAAAAAACTGAAGTGATCTCCTTTTTTGTTGACGGGGTACGATTTTTTCAAAACCAAGATTATAGGAAGTGAAAGAATATATGTATTGGTATATAATATTTTGATTCACGCTCCCACATACCTTGCTCTACTATTTAATATACCATGTGTACCAACTGGTACCGATAGATTTGGCACGACCCTGCTACCTACATATAACCAGAGACAAGAGAAGCCGAAGATCATACATTTTACGATCTTCTTGTAACTCACAGGTTAAAAAAGAAAGAAAGCAAAACACATTTCTCCTCCTGAACGACCAAGTTCTGAAAAACTCTTTACAGATAACAAAAGAGTTTCGAAAGATATCCCCCTCCCTTTTTCCCCCTTTTGGGGGGTGGGGGGGGGTGGGTTTGTTCAGGCTTTGGAAGCTGATATCAGTACAATGATCACAATCAGCAAAACATGACAGTTTCTTCAATTATTGTTAGGTTGTTAAAATCTTGGATGCAGTTTGAATTGATATTAAAGATTTTAAAAAAAAATTAATGTAACAAACTTGAAAAGAACCCGCGAGCACTCGCAACAGAACTATTGTAAATCTAAATTGGAAATCCAACGCCAACATAATATCAAAAACAACCAAAAAAATCACAGAAGAGACTGGAGTTCTTGTAAACAATTTTACCTTTAAAAGGCAGTTAAAGTGGAGGTGGGGTGATAAACAAACATCTTTGAAAGCTCTGTGGATGTGGAACTAAATGCATTGGTAAATACGAAGAGAGCATTTATTGAGTTTAATGCGGTTTAAGTTGGATGGAAGTGCACACAAATTTGTAATGGGAAAAAGAAATATTTTGATGTATTTTTAGATCGATGAAACGTTCTGTTGAGAATCCTTTGACATTTAAACTTTCACGTCCACGTCCACATAGGGCAGCAGTTCTCAATCTGTGGGTCGCGATCCCTTTGGTAGTATTACGACCCTTTCACAGGGGTTACCGGAAATTTGATCGAAAGCAATTTCGTCGATCGAAAATTGATCGACGGAAATTTGATCGAACGGAAATTTGGTCGAATCTTCTTTTCAGTTCACACGTTAACATTTTCGTCAAATTTCTTCTTGAACGCACGATACTATATTGTTAAACAAAATAATGCGTTCAAAAATAAATTTGACGCAAATTATAGCTTGTAAACTAAAAAAAAAGATTCGACCAAATTTCCGTTCAATCAAACTTCCGTCGAACAATTTTCCGTCGAAGAAATTTCTTTCGATTGAATTTCCGGATAAGTTTCACAGGGGTCGCCAATAACAATCGGAAAACGCATATACTCTACAGTTATAAAGTAGCAACGAATATAATTTTGCGTTTGCTGGTCGCAAAATATGAGGAACTGTATTAAAGGATCGCGGCATTAGGAAGGTTGAGAACAACTGACATAAGGGAATCTATAATATTTGTTAACCTTATCTTGTTGAATATTAGCTAAAAAAATAGGTAACAAAATATGTTTACAGCACTTTATAATACACAAATAATAACTAAATTTTAAATTGTATTAATTTTTAAAAATAATTCTTCATGCTCCAAAAGTTATCAAATTTCATCTAAACAATCGCAACCCACGTGCGCTCTCGTTGTGGCCATTTAAATAATGCAGGGAAATCTTTTTGAATCAGCCAGTGTTTTAAAAACTCACGTTTTGGTATTTAATTAAAAAAAAAAATTTCCTCCAAAGAACAACGGTCACTGCAATGTGAGGAGCTATTGACCAAAGAATTATTCCAACACATGACAGCATCTTCACATTTAGGCCTTGTAAGATAAAGAAAACAAAGCTTAGAAAGACTTACATGAACGAAACGCCCTGAGTTATCCTTTAATTTTCTTCCCTATTTGTTGGATTCTACTTTTTAAAAAAATGCAATGGCCAGAAGTTTTTCCTCATCAAGTTGTTGTTTTTTGTTCCAAGAAAACACTGATCATAAATCTGAACTGAAGTTTTGTTTAGGGTCACCTTTCTTTAAGCAATCCTTACAAAAATGAATCATCACGTCCTATCACAGACACAGGTTCATCGGGCGATACCTAATGAGTTTTTTGTTTGTTTTTTTTTGTTTGCTGTGGTGATGACATGTATGACACGGTCAAATCGATCGTGTGAAGTCTCATTTTCTCGCTCATTTCACGTGAGCGAGCATCCCTTCCTCTCTTGACACTTCTTGCCATAGTCACTTCATTCTGGTCAGCGGTTTGCTATCATTGTGTCTAGTCGTACCCGCCCAGGGTATAGTTTGTAGAGCAGGGGTGGGGAAACATTTTGTATATAGGGCCTAGAGGATGTTTAAAATTAATTAATTATTTTTGTGATAATTTCATTTTTAAAAAAATGAAGATTATTTGATTATATTTAATTTAAGCCATGAAAGATGAGATTTGAAAAATCACCCCGTGTTCCTTTCGCAAAATAAACAGTTCTATCTTTCTTTCGAATTTCTGTGATAATTATCATTGCAGTTCAAACATTTTACATTTTGATTATAAATTTTCAAAAGCTTTACACAACTAATCAATCACAATTTGCCCGTTTTACGCAAACGTGTATCCTGTGCCCGGAAGGTCTTGTGGGCCACATTGAAACGTTTCAGTGGGCTGCATGCGGTCCCGCGAGCGCCGCAGGTTTCTCACCCAAGTTGTGAAGCATGATAACTTCGGATAAACGGCTCCGATTATCTCCTTGCATCATGATAAGCATTAGATAATGATATATTGTTTAATTTATAACTAGCCGTTTTAATAGTTCATAGTATCAATTTTATCATTTTAGGAATATCTAATCATCATTTGTATCATTGTAGGAACATATTGTCATCAAAAGTGTCACCGTCAGAAAGTCTAACCATCAAATGTATCATTGCGTTGTGATAGAGTGACATGTATATGAGACCAATTTACAATTCCATCAACCTTGTCATGGTTGTCAGGAAAATCACCACAACCAGCAGCGCAACTCGTCTCCAGGACCCCGCCAAGCCCGCCCATTGAAACCCATGGAGCCATGACTGTCCTGACCAGTAACTTCACTTACCATCTCCACGACAAGACTAACGGCGGCTGCAATCGATGGACGCCATTGTGTTGTGACAACAAGGACTCCATCTGACAGTGACACGTTCTCTGAGAGTCTCCACTCGAGATCCGCGAGATGACAATGACCCTCTCACCGCCGTCTCCCCCCCCCCCCCTTCTCAGCGAATGAAATATTAATGCTCACCTCATCAATGCCGTGTCGACATGATTTTCCTGCTCCGGTTCCCTGGCCTCGCTGCAGGCCAAAAACACAGTCCGCATTATTTGTCTAATCTAATGGCACTAAAGGCCGACCCCCCCCATGCCCCCCCCCCCAACCAGGATGAGGTATCAGTCTGACTGAAAGCAGATTGTCGCCGAGGCATTTCGCAATCTTATTAAATATGTTTTAGTCAAAATGGACAATTTATTTCCACTTTTTAAAGAGTTGTTTTTTCTTCCTTGACAAAAGTAAAGCATTGAAAGACAAGCGTTCTGGCAGAGCCTATTGCTTTATGTTTCGAGACTTATCACCATTTAGAATTAAATAACTAGTACACACGGTTGCAGTATCTGTTGTAATGGATTTGGTTAGTAAAAAATTTGATTTTTTTTTTTAACCGTAATTCTGTATTTTTTTTATTATTTTTTTTACTTTTTAGAAAATTTTAAAATTCGGTAGTTCAGAATTATTTTTTTTTTAATGGCGAGAGCAGGAACTGAAACTTTAGAGAGCAGGAACTGAAACTTTAGAGAGCAGGAACTGAAACTTTGGAGAGCTGGAACTGAAACTTTAGAGAGCAGGAACTGAAACTTTAGAGAGCAGGAACTGAAACTTTAGAGAGAAGAAGCTAAACCTTTAGAGAGCAGGAATTGAAACTTTAGAGAGCAGGAACTGAAACTTTAGAGAGCAGGAACTGAAACTTTAGAGAGCAGGAACTAAAAATTTAGAGAGCAGGAACTGAAACTTTAGAGAGCAGGAACTAAAAATTTAGAGAGCAGGAACTGAAACTTTAGAGAGCAGGAACTAAAACTTTAGAGAGCAGGAACTGAAACTTTAGAGAGCAGGAATTGAACCTTTAGAGAGAAGAAACTAAACCTTTAGAGAGCAGGAATTGAAACTTTAGAGAGCAGGAACTAAAAATTTAGAGAGCAGGAACTGAAACTTTAGAGAGCAGGAACTGAAACTTTAGAGAGCAGGAACTGAAGCTTTAGAGAGCAGGAACTGAAACTTTAGAGAGCAGTAACTGAAACTTTTAACTTCGAATTAATAGCAAGTTGTCCTAATTAATCTAGCTAACAACCGGCCATTCCATTTCCATCATCAATATCTAACACATGTGTTAGGTTTATTCCTAATTTACTTCAAAAGTGTATTTTAATATTTGTCAGGACTTAAATTTCTTAAAAAATTCATTCTTGGACAAACTAAACGTTGAAAGTTTCAAAAGTACCAACAACACCAATCAGTGGAACCTTTTTTTTAAAAAAAAATCCTTTATATTAATTAACTTTGCTCTTGTTCGTGGCTGGCTGACTGGCAAAATCTTCGGATGGTTAATTGACCCACTTCCCGTCAACCTATCGAGCTGAAACTTGGCACAGAGACTCGTAGCCAAAGACAAGACATTCTATCAGATTTTCAGCCCATTTTTAACGCCAACTTCCAAAAAAAAAAATATCTGTTTTTTCACGGAAAGATAAAGGAAATAGAATGAAACTGATTTCACGAAATCACCGTTCCCCATTGCTCGATATTACATTTTGTAAAGGATTTACACGCAAAACTTAGTGTTTAGAGGTCGTTAAATTTTTAAAACTCTCTTGAACACAATCAGAATCAGTATAAATTCTGGCTACGGATAGCGAAACAAAACAAGCAAGGTTCCTGTAAAGTACACAAAAAAACAACAAAAAAACAACAACCAATGTGTTTATTTGAAAACCAATCGAATTTATTGAAGTAACACAATATTTTGAACTTGGCTGTTGCCTTAAGACAGCGGTTCTCAACCTGTGGGTCGCGACCCCTTTGGGGGTCGAATGACCCTTTTCCGGGGGTCGCCTGAGACCATCGGAAAATACATTTACTCTACAGAAATGAAGTAGCAACGAAAATAATTGTGTAGTTGGGGGTCGCCACAACATAAGGAACTGTATTAAAGGGTCGCTGCATTAGGAAGGTTGAGAACCACTGCCTTAAGGGCTAGCAAAAATGTTTTAAAATATTGAAGTTGACATCAAGAAAAGTTTGTCCTTACTGATGTGCAGCATGACTTTCAGGGAGAGCGCATAAATCAATAGTTTTAAGAACATACAGGCTGGGCGAACAACTACTACACAAATAACCGCGGTTCTCAAACAAGTGAGAGGGCGATGTCAATGCCTACCATACATTTCTACAGGAATATGCTCCTAATTTATTTTTAGGTGCTGAACACAAAATAACTGTGTTTAATAGTTTAATGTCCATGAAGCACACTTCGAAATTAATTAACATTACGACCTAGGATGTTTTATATTCAAATAAAAGAATCATAATTTAAAATTTTTAAAAATCTCACAATAGTGTAAGATTCGAATGGAATAAAAACCAAACATGAACAGTGAGATTTCTATCAGAACACTAAAACTGCTGGACGATCAAAAATCACCATAAAGTCTGACAACACTATACGTATCTACACGCACATTTATTTTTTGATGTAGTCTTATAGGGGAGATAAAATGAATATATTGTTTATTTTTATTAAGACATGGGTGGTTTCCCTTATCGGATGTGGATGCCCCACCCCCCTTTTTTCTCTCCCTTCTCTTCCAACATTTAGCCCCATCATCATGAATTTACAGAGGCAGAGCTTTACACTTATTACAGAGTTTAAGCTGTTGCTGTTCACCAAGCTGTTGCTGTTCACCAAGCTGTTGCTGTTGTAAGCTCCGCTGTTTAATGTATGGCGATGGGAGAAGATTTTTTCCCGAGATAAAGTTATACACTCGTTGTAGAATATTAAATTGATCATGTCAGAAATATGACATTGATCATATAAAAAAAGTGAACTTGATTATATCAAATATGAAATTGATTATATCAAATATATGACAGTGAGTTTTTTCAAATATGAAATTGTTTATATCAAATATATAAGAAGTGACTATATTAAATAAAAAATTGATTGCATCAAATATATCAAACTGATTATATCAAATAAATGAAATTAATTATTTCAAATAAATTAAATTGGTTAAATCACATATATGAATGTGATTGTACAAAATATGATTTT
This sequence comes from Omphiscola glabra, assembly GCA_964017045.1. Lineage (NCBI taxonomy): Eukaryota > Metazoa > Mollusca > Gastropoda > Lymnaeidae > Omphiscola > Omphiscola glabra. Next base: position 10,038,255 of record OZ024804.1, on the reverse strand, counting down.
TTATCTCAAACATATGAAATTGATTGTTTAAAATATGAAATTATTGCATCAAATATATGAAAGGGATTATTTCAAATATGAAATTGATTATATCAAATATACGAAAGTGATTATTTCAAATATGAAATTGATTATATCAAATATACGAAAGTGATTATTTCAAATATGAAATTGATTATATCAAATATATGAAAGTGATTATTTCATATATGATATTGATTATATTAAATAAATGAAATTCATTATATCAAGTATACGAAATTGATTATATCATAATGAAGTTAATATTTTCCCAGTAATTAAATGGACAAACTGTGATGCTGGATGAGACAAATTAATCGATAGCTGTAAGCTATTAGACCTTCATGTCTACGTAGCGGTCCACTGCAGACGGTTTCAGACATCAAGAAAAAGCTATCATTTGCTTTATCTTGAAGCTTACTTTCCAAGACTTATTGGATGAGCACTACACGCTATTAAGCTTAGTACTAAGGATGAGTGACATTCTGAGTCATACAAAGAACATGTATACACATCAACCCCTATACACATCACCCCTTTACACATCGCTCCCTATTCACATCAACCCTATACACATCACCCCTTTACACATCGCTCCCTATACACATCAACCCTATACACATCACCCCTTTACACATCATCCTTATACACATCGACCCCTTGACACATCGACCCCCTACACACATCGACCCCTATACACATTGAACCCTAAATGCCCTATACACATCACCCCTATACACATCACCCCTATACACATCGACCCCTATACACATCAAACCTATACACATCGACCCCTATACACATCACCCCTATACACATCGACCCCTATACACATTGACCCCTATACACATCACCCTTATACACATCGACCCCTATACACATCGACCCATATACACATCACCCCTATACACATTACCCCTATACACATCGACCCCTATACACACCAACCCATATACACACCAACCCCTATACACACCAACCCCAATACTAAACTCACAATGAACATGCTATTAGTTAAGATTCCGTTCTTTAATTCCAACGGCTCAAATAAATTCATTCAAAATTTGTGTATCTCTATTTAAAAAAAAAATCGATTTCATTTTAAACTAAAAGCCACGACTTAATTAATAATTAAGACAAAATATTTAAAGAATCTTTCAGTCTTCCACTTGGGGGTATGTGGATGTATGTGGATGTCTAGCCCCGTACGATGTGGCTACGTACATATACCCTATTGATGTCAACAGTAATGATAATCGTCATATTTAAATCTTTTGTTATCACTTTTGAATAAATTCTCCTTTCTTAATGAAATTTATGATTTTTTTGTAATTGATGTATATTTTTTTAAAACTATTCCCCTTCATAAGAGGTTTTTTTTTTTTTTTGGCACACACACTACCAGAATGGTGTAGAGTGGAGCAGACAGCAGGGCCACACGAATGACTGACACTGGCGTACAAATAAAACAAAAAGGGAACACAAGAATCGAATTTAAATAGGGGACCTTAAAATATATATTCTAAGCTTTGTGGGCATTTAAACAATTATTTTTTTTTGAATTTTATTTTTGGACAGTGTGTTATTTTGATCGGATGTCACTAACAACCAGGAGGCCCAAAAGTTGGTGGAAAAAGGGGGGAGGGGTATCATTTTGATTGTATGCCACTGAGAACCACGAGGTCGGGGTGTGGGGGGTATGTGTGACATTTTGATCAGATGCCACTAGCAATCATGTCATCTAGCGGATGCCACCAGCAATCATGTCATCTAGCGACTCCAGCCGCAAGTTGCAGATGGACCGCCTCAGCCTGCATTGGAAAAAAAGTGTGGGGGGGGGGGGGACGACGGCAAAGTCGCGAATATCATTGGGAAATCAAGACATTTTGTCATTACCCAGAAGATCGATAGCTCAGCAAATGGCAGAGTTTTAATTAATGAAAATTTTTTTTTTTAAAAAGTAATCAAATCATGATTTCCATGTAAAAATCACAGCTGAAATAATGGCCTAGAAATCATGTCGTTTATTGGAAATTTAAGATTAAAAAAAACGTTCACCGACAGATCAAAAATTTTATTTCAATCGAAGTGTGTCTACCGGTAACTAGAAGTGTGTCTACCGGTAACTAGAAGTGTCTACAGTAAGCGCTAAATGTTCTGTCACGCCAATTACATCGCAGCACTGTTAGCGCTAAATGTTAAGTCACAGCCATTACATCACAGTGATGTAAGCGCTAATTGTTAAAGCGTGTCTGCTTAACCTCCCCTACTTGAGGAAATGTCCTTCTTTTGGTATAATAATTTACAAGTGTCAGAGAGATAATATTCTTTTAATCCCCCTATTTTTTGCATCATGATCATCTCCCGGAAAATAATTCCCCTTCATGCCGAAAAAAAGAAATAAATCTAGAACCGGAAAATGAAGAAGGAATGTTGTTGATTTCTTCCTGTCTTAGCCTTAATCCGTCCTTAATCCGTCCTTATACGTCCTTAATCTTTCCTTGTGTTTAATTTTTTTTTTTAAAGTCGGAAATCTTAAGCTAAATATTTCATTTTAGTAATGACATATGTCAAAAGACGGATGTTATTATTGAAGAGCGTGTATTGCGAAGGGAAGCAGATCCGTCTCTTTGTATGAATCGACATATGAGTGCAGTGTTTCTCAAAGTGTTCTTATATGTGGCGAAGGGAGAGATAGATAGATAGATAGAGAGAGAGAGAGAGAGAGAGAGAGACAGCGAGAGAGAGAGACAGACAGAGAGACAGAGAGAGAGAGAGAGAAAGAGAGGGAGGGAGAGAGAGAGAGGGAGTGAGGGAGAGAATCACTTTAGATAAAGTGAAGTGTGATAATCGAATGTGTGTGGGGGGGGGGGGGGGGGGGGAAATGAGAAACATAAATAAATAAGGGGATGATTTTCGGATATTTACTTTACAAGTAAAAAAAAAAAAGTTAACGGTACCAGCTGTGATCTGAAAACAAACAGTTTTGAAACTAACAATTGATTTGAGAATGTTTCAAACGTAAGATTAACAGCTTGAAATATATATGGACAGTCTTTTGGGGGTAAAAGGTTTATATTCAAATTCAATCTAACACTTTAAAAACAAGAAAATATAACATTAAAAACACAAAACAAACTATTATTGTAACAAAAAAGAAAATGTAACGTTAAAAACACAAAACCAAACTAGTATTGTAACAAAAAAAGAAAATGTAACGTTAAAAACACAAAAACAAACTATTATTGTAACAAAAAAAGAAAATGTAACGTTAAAAACACAAAACCAAAATATTATTGTAACAAAAAATAAAATATAACGTTAAAAACACAAAACCAAACTATTATTGTAACAAAAAAATAAAATGTAACGTTAAAAACACAAAAACCAAACTATTATTGTAACAAAAAAAAAGAAAATGTAACGTTAAAAACACAAAAACAAACTATTATTGTAAAAAAAAAAGAAAATGTAACGTTAAAAACACAAAACCAAACTAGTATTGTAACAAAAAAATAAAATGTAACGTTAAAAACACAAAACCAAACTATTATTGTAACCAAAAAAAAGAAAATGTAACGTTAAAAACACAAAAACAAACTATTATTGTAACAAAAAAAGAAAATTTAACGTTAAAAACACAAAAACAAACTATTATTATAACAAATAACATTCTGTATTTTATTAAAATGACGAGATTGGGGAATTGTTTTTTTTACCGCCAAGGAGTCGGTAATTGCTAATGGATTGATGGCAATGAACATTTTCGGAATGTTTACGCTTTTTGAAATTATATTCACAACTTGGGGCAAATCTTCAAAACTCGCCGTCGGGAAAATTGTATTCTAATATTTCATGTTTACACGTTCACACAATCAGAATTGTAGATTACTCAGTTCGCTTCCCCTACCACCACCCCATATAAATAGAAAGTACAGAAACATGATTTTAAAACTAAAAATGCATTTTCCCCCCAAAAGCTTTTCAAAGTGGTATTTAAATATAACACAACCTGATTATCGGTCCATAGTTTTGCCATTGTTACCAGGTGTTCTGTGTCCATGCTGTATTAGTTTCCAGAATGGAAAATAATTCTTAATTTAGTAATGGTGTTCATCTTCGTGCATAGTTTGATTTCTGAATTTAAAAAAAATATTTTAAATTTCATTTTAAACGTCTTACTATAAAATAAGTGTTTAAACGCACTAAGAAGTAAAAAAAAAACCACAAAAAAACCTTTTCTTTCCTGGCCTTCAAAGATGCAAACATTGTAATCACTTCACCAAAATTACTGTTGCTCACCTTCATCCCCGTAAATTGATACTGTCGCTAGACCACCAGAAAGCCTGCATCGTTCCATCGCAAACAGTTCTTTTTTGTGTTTCAGCTTGGACAAGCTCCTCTCACACAAAGCCACGAATCGTTAGAAATAACTGAGGGCTTATGTGAGGATTGGGAGCAATTCAAGAAAGTCCTATTCGGATATGAATTTCTAAACTTCAATTATTGACAAATATTTGGCGACCAGTGCTCCTCAACTTTCCTATTGCCGCGACCCTTGAATGCAGTTCCTCGTGTTGTGGGTGACCCCAAATCGTGAAGTTTCGTTGCTACTTCATAGATATGTGTTTTTTCCGATGGTCTTAGGCGACCCCTGTGTAAGGATCGTTCGACAACCTAAGTGTTTGTGACCCACGCGTTGAGAACCGCTGGTCTAGATTAATATTGCTTACTTTCGTGTGTCTTCCCAGCCTTTCATATTTCAATAAAAAGTTAAGTTTCAGGCAACTGGTAGAAAGGAGTCAGATTGGGGAATAGACAACAGTAGCTTTTCTCCATTCGACAACAGTAGACTCTTACACTGTATAGCCTCAAACGTATTTGTAGTACTTGAATTGAATTGAGTATTCATCCAGCGCTTGTATCCATGCTACTTCATGGCTATTGATCTGATCTGGAGTTCAGAACGGAAACTCTCAGTACGCCCCCATAGATTCCTTCTTGATGTGTGAGTCCAGCGTCTCTTGATTGTCTCCCTTGTTATTGTCTTCACCTCCCCTGGACGAGGCCATGAACCTTGCCCGAGTCTTTCTGCTCGGACGACACCCCGCTCCTCTGGACTCATGCTGAGTAGGCGCAGTGTTCTGTTTGCAACCCGCTCTGAGAGCACCCAGCGCTGTATGATGACACCCTGTTTTTGTGGCGGTCTGTTTTGGTAGCACAATTCTATCCATCTATCTATCTATCTATCTATCTATCTATCTATCTATCTATCTATCTATCTATCTATCTATCTATCTATCTATCTATCTATCTATCTATCTATCTATCTATCTATCTATCTATCTATCTATCTATCTATCTATCTATCTATCTATCTATCTATCTATCTATCTATCTATCTATCTATCTATCTATCTATCTATCTATCTATCTATCTATCTATCTATCTATCTATCTATCTATCTATCTATATATCTATCTATCTATCTATCTATCTATCTATCTATCTATCTATCATCTATCTATCTATCTATCTATCTATCTATCTATCTATCTATCTATCTATCTATCTATCTATCTATCTATCTATCTATCTATCTATCTATCTATCTATTTATCTATCTATCTATCTATCTATCTATTTATCTATTTATCTACCTACCTACCTACCTACCTACCTACCTACCTACCTACCTACCTACTTCGCTTTTGTACGTTGGTGGCTAAATCTTTTACCGCTACTTGACCCACTTCCCGTCAAGCTATCGCGCTGAAACTGTGCACATAGGCTCGATGCCGTTGACAGCATATTCCATTAAATGTTCAGCCTCACCCCGAGCCGCAAGCCTCAAAAATCAACTTTTCCTGTTTTTCCGAGGAGAATATAAAGGAATATTCTCGATAACTGCGCTAAATGAGATTTTTATTATTTTTTTTTTGAAAATTGCGTTTGGTACGTATATTTTCCTTTGCTATTTTGAACAAAAATTTGATGAAATAAATATGCGGTGAAAAATCAGGTTGATCATTAGAATATTGATATAGTTCAGGGGCGTGAAAAAATGTGCAGTTGCGAGGCTTGGGAGAGGGGAGGCACTATTTGGGAGTTATAAAGTGCGTTACTTGTATGCATGTTTTGTCCAGTTTTCAGGCGCCCCCCCCCCCCCGATTGCTCGAAATTACTAAAACACTTTTTTTAGTTGTTGTTTTTTTGTTTTAATCTTTTATATTAAGATCTCTTTTGTTTGTGGGTGGCTGGCTAGCTGCGTGGCAAAATACTCGGACCCCTAACTGACCCACTTCACGTCACGGTATCGAGCTGAAACTTGGCACATAGACGCGTTGCCGGTGACAACACATTTTATCAAATATTCAGCCCCACCTCATTGCTCAATATAACATATTATAATTAATTTATACGAAAACAATGTTTTTAGGGGGTTGTTTAATTAAAAAAAACAAAAGTGTGTAGCGCCAAAATGCTCTTTACCCGCGTCCTAAATCTTCAACCCAATCGACGTCCTCGCAGGATTCAAACACGGTACTTCTAGCATAAGAGGGGCTTGTGGGCCCCCTAAACTCACTTACCAGACCGGCCTGTTAAAGACTTATTTTGAGGTGACGTAATTGGAGGAATATTTCTCACCTGTGTTGTACTTCTCAAAATAATCTGACTTAAGCCATGCGATGCGTCTTAGTGACACGGGTTGTGTGTAAACAAAGGAACAGGGACGTAAATTTAAGTTTAACGCAATAAAATCCGTGCGGAGCGGTTTGGCCTACTTATGAATCACAATAATTTGTGGGTTTGTGTGGGGGGTGGGGGGTAGTACAAGGTAGAGTGGGTGGTGCCTCGGTACAACAGACATGGGATCTTCTGTACTAGTGCGGTACAAATGGAGGTCTTGGGGATTGAGTGCATAATAAATGACAAGAATCGTGTTTTTTACAATGTCAATATAATGTCATGGTGATGTCATGGTGATTCATCCCGTAATACGTGCGGACTTGTGTAGCTGATAAATAAAAAAAAAATTAATAATAACAATGTTAAAGAAAGGGCTCGGAGAGACATTAGTTGAGACTCTTAGTGCTCAATTAAGCAACCCCATACTTGCTCCTAACAGTAACACTACTTTTCTTGCTGTATGTCTAACAGTAACACTACTATGCTTCTTCTTCTATATATTAAGGGTCCACGATCAATTTATTGATTATTCTGGCTCCTAGGAATGTAGAGGGGATTTGCAATGTCTCTGTGTCTGGTGTTGATGATGATATTTCACTGGTTGCAAGAGTTACGTAGTGAGGGTATCATGCACAAGGGGGTTGGGAGGCCTGAGGCAATAGACGCCAATGTGTCAAGTGTTGTCGCCTCAACTGTTCCTTTTTGAAGCTTGTTCCAGTCCCTGATTGCCTTGGCAGGAATGAGCAATTCCTATAATGGATTCTCGCTGGTATGAGCCGGAACTGCCTGTCATGGCCTCGTTGCTGTTTATGGGCGAGAGGGGCGAGTTTCTGTTTAATGCCAGAGCAGTGGACTAGTCCATTATTTAACTTGTAAATCATGGAGAGCCTGGATAGTCGTCGTCGTTCCTCCAATAGTAACCAGCCAAGTGTTTCCAGCATGCTGCCAACACTTAAGGTGTTTCAGTAGCCGTTCAAGACAAAGCGTGCTGCCCGTCGCTGTACTGCCTCCAACCTGTCGATGCTCTTCTGGGTGAATGGGTCCTAGACCGAAGATATGTAATCTAAAAGCGGCCGAACAAATGATTTATAGGCTCTCTATTTCACACTGGAGTTGCTGATCTTTAGATTACGCCTTAAGAACCCCATAATTTTGTTTGCCTGGTCGCACACATTGTTAATATGCTCGTCCCAGCGGTCATCTCTTTGAATGGTAACACCCAGGTACTTTACGGAGGAAACTGCCTCAAGTAAATGGCCATGCAGTTCATAGTGAAATTGTAGAGGAGTACAACTTCTAGAGACTGACAGTGTCTGTCACTTGGCAGGATGAAATTCCATGTCCCAGCTCATCTCTCACTCATCTAACCGACTGAGATCCTGTTGTAGCTGGTCCTGGTTTTAACAGTAACACTACTACTCTTGCTGTCTGTCCTAACAGTAACACTAGTATTCTTGCTGTTTGTCCTAACAATAACACTACTATTCTTGCTGTCTTTCCTAACAGTAACACTACTATTCTTGCTGTCTGTCCTAACAGTAACACTAGTATTCTTGTTGTCTGTCCTAACAGTAACACTAGTATTCCTGCTGTCTGTAAGATATCAAGAGATGGGAGACTACCACTGCATATCTTCGCTGCATTGCGGCTACAAAACCCCACGAATAAGCGTTACGTTAGGAAACGCCTTAGGTCCCGTAAACGGTATGGCATTGTTCTCGATTAAAAATCCATCAACCCCTGAGACAGTCCTTGATCTGAGCTGTATCGACTATTAGACGTTCTCTTGGGTTCAACAGTTTCGTGGTGAGTGGTATCTGATGACTCGGAAACTGCTGATTCTCCATTAAAAACCCCGCATCACCCAGGCTTTATGGTTACCCTAAAGCTGGAATCAGGCAAAATGCACAATCGCTTCTTGGAGGCAGACCTATATCACCAAATTGTAGTATCGTCTCCTGGGGGTTGGGGGTGGGGGAAGAAGGGTGCAGATCAAAGTTGTACCATCGTCTCTTAGAGACGGGTGGATGCAACGAAAGTGCATAAATATATATATCTTAACATATTCATTTACTTGCATGCTGACGTCATCTCAGTTAAGTATTGTAACAAAAAAAATGGTTTTAAGACTACGTTTTCAGTACCAGAGATTTGATTTTTTTTTCCATCGAGCGACTCGTTGCACTCATTTCTGTACATTCGTAGAAAATCCTTGTAGCCACTTTTTCTGTACAGTCGTAGACTCTGTGCAGCCGCTCTTTCTGTACAGTCGTAGAATCTGCGCAGCCGCTCTTTCTGTACAGTCGTAGAATCTGCGCAGCCGCTCTTTCTGTACAGTCGTAGCATCTGCGCAACCGCTCTTTCTGTACAGTCGTAGAATCTGCACAGCCACTCTTTCTGTACAGTCGTAGAATCTGCGCAGCCGCTCTTTCTGTACAGTCGTAGAATCTGCGCAGCCGCTCTTTCTGTACAGTCGTAGAATCTGTGCAGCCGCTCTTTCTGTACATTCGTAGAACCCGCGCCGCAAAGTCTGCCGTCAGTTTTTGAATAGTCCACGTCAAAGGGTCAACACGGTACGAAATACACATTTTATTTTTGCTCCGGACATGTCCCAAATATTCCTCGGAGTCTGTTATTCTTCAGCTGGACATGTCACGAGAGACAGACTCGCTCAAACTTACGAATGAATAGTTGCTTTACAGAAATGTGTTTTTATAGTAGAGCCGTTTGTAATATAAAAAGAACGTTTTCTGTCGGTTAATAATTTTTACAAAATTAATTACACAGCGAACTTACACAGCATTAATGTAGTGGGAATTTAATTATTTTTAAATATTACAATCAATCTTACATCCCTTACCTTTTTAAACAACTTTACAAATACTTCCCATTTAAGTGTAAGTAAACTTCCCTTTTAAGTGTTAATATACCTCTCATTAAAGTGTTTATGGACCTCCCATTAAAGTGTTAATATACCTCCCATTAAAGTGTAAATATACTTCCCATTAAATTGTTAATATACCTCCCATTAAAATGTAAATATACCTCCCATTTTAGTGTTAATATACCTCCCATTAAAGTATAAATATACAGTGCCGTCTGTGCACATTTTTTTCACACAGGTGACCTGATGCCCCTAGCCTTGAAAGTGAATGCACTTGAAAGAACACAGACGTCAGTGTCAACGTATATCTACTATAACGTCCACATATGTCGATATAATTAAAAAATTGAATTCACGGGGGGGGGGGGGGGGGGGGAGAGGGAGGGGTTGCGGTCGGTGAACAGTGTACGCTAGACAAATGGAGTAGCTCTATCGATTCCTATAACTGACAGAGCTACAACCTCCGCTCATGTCAATAATTTAACGTTGTCACATTGAGTCGGGAGGGAAGCGAACCTGGTTAAACGGGCAGACGGATTTCATTAACAGACTAATTACGGCGCTCAATTCAACCGTGTCTCGCGGGAATACGCGATTGCCCGAATGTTGTTTACAAAAATCTCCTGAAAAATTAGATTCAACGGAAGTCGGTGCCGCGACTCTTGTATTTCAAGTACGTCCGTGAAGCGTTTCGCTTGCCGCCAGCCCATGGAACCCCTTCCCACCCACTCACCCACAACACCACCCCCTCCCCACACACACGCTGCCGCTGAACGTTACTAGCAACTAACCCTGACCAAAGATGAGATAGTTGCATTTAAACACAATTCGTTTGGATTGATTAATATCGACATATTTTAACAAAACAAAAATATTTTAACTCAAAATAACCTTTTAAAAAAAAAAAAATATATATATATATATATATATATTATTAGCAGACGTCTTGCAAAAACTTTGTTATAATGGGGGAGACTGCAATCAGGTTAGCACAATAGGAAATTAGTAAAACACAGAAAGGTTAAACCTGATAAAAGGGGCGCAAAAGTCCCTTTTATCGGGTTTAAGCTTACTGTGTTTTACTAATTTCCTAAAAACTTTGTTGCCGTTTGTTAAATAATGCATGTGAGTTTTTTTGTGTGATCACGCAGTGTTAGTTATTTGATGCATTATATGTATTGTTGTCTAATGTCAAATTTTTTGGTTCTTACTTCATTACTGAATCTTGTATAACGTTCGAGTTATTATAGAACAAACCCTGTCGTTAAATGACTTTAATTTGAATCATTAAATCACACGAAGCGGTCTTCAGGAACTATTACACATCCGCAAAGAAGTGACAAGAGGAGAAATAGTTCCAGGCCTAGCAAAATGGAAATAAAACGTAGTGATATAAAGTTGAGATTTTAAACATATTTTTTAATGATTAATTTTAAAACGTCAACACAATATAATCATACAAATTTTTTATTAAAAAAAAAAACATAATTAAAATGTTAATCTTTCAGTGACAGATTATTTACACTATGGAGGCAGGAATTTTCCAATTAAATAAACTAAGGCGGATGGACAAGAAATTTCTGGGGACCGTAGGTTTTGAACAACTGATATAAGCCTTGTTTTTAATATGAATTCAAACACACACAAACTCACACACACACACACACAAGCACATCGAGAGACACACACACACACACACACACATATATATATATATATATATATATGTATCACCTTTATTCATTACTATACTATTCAAAGTGGTAATTGTTCATTACGATCTCATCTAACTTTTATTTTCTAGATCATAATTTTTTTTAGATGAGACCAGACAGGTAGGGATTGAACTCTTGGCAGATTCTTAGGGTCGGTTCACACGATCAAATTTTCCTTCAAGCATTTGATGCAATTCGTGTATGAGGACTTGTCACAACTTTCAAATTACTATTTGATCAATTTCCCCCAAAAAGAAACCCCGCACAAAATAGTGCGTTCACACAACAAGTTGACGCGAAATTTAATAGTGTGAACTGACGCTAAATCTCAACTCTACATCCCATTCCATCTGACCGTTCGGTCATGTGAACTTGTTTTTATTTTATTTTTTTCATTGCTTTTTCTTTCGTTTTATATTCCTTTATCAGATAACTACATTAGCATCGGGTAGTTCTTAATTATAACATTGACTTTCAATTCATGCTCGGATTTCTTAAATACGACAATCTCCATGACATGGACGTCAGTGAGATAAATTGGCCGGATCGGCAAGGGAAGTAAGCCGGTGGTAGTCAAGGGCGGGAGGAAATATCCTCTTTTAAGTCAGTTGTGATGGCGCATAATTTGCAGTTCCGCCCCGCCCTAAGTCATTGGCAGCCTGTGTTGAAAAAGGGAAAATAATTGTATGTCATTTTGTTTTTTTCACAGTCAATAAGGTTACACGTCACGATTAGCATAAGGTGTGGGGTTGGTGGAAAGGAGGGGGAGAGGGAGTGGGTGTGACAAGTGACCTTGTAGTATATGCGGGGTAGTCTAAATTTAGTTGAAAGTAATGAGTCCATCAGTCAGGCCTGGTTGCTAGAGGTCGCAGCCCGGCGCTGCTCTCTGTTAATACATATTTAATTGCCGAGATCGCCCACTGTTTTCCAAAATGATTTAGTTGTTCTAAACGTAAAGTGAAATACTTGTTTAAGTTCCTGTATAGTTTAAATATCGTTATGAGAAGGAAATAACATGATAATATATATATATATATATATATATATATATATATATAACACCATGATCCGCGTCACCGGCTGCAGCGGCACGGCTAGGGTAAGCGCAGCCACCGCCGTGCCGAGATGTTGGCTGAAAATTTTGATAGGATGTGGTGTCATCGGCAACGAGTCTATGTGCCCAGTTTCAGCTCGATAACTTGACGGGGAAGTCGTCGAGTTGGCCGGGTGAAGATTTTGCAACCCAGCCAGTCAGTAGCCAGTCAGTAGCCAGTCAGTAGCCAGTCAGTAGCCAGTCAGTAGCCAGTCAGTAGCCAGTCAGTAGCCAGTCAGTAGCCAGTCAGTAGCCAGTCAGTAGCCAGTCAGTAGCCAGCCAAAACCAAAAGCAAACTCAATATAAAGGATTTTAAAATGATTAAAGTTTACTCAAAGAGATTAAACAAGTTCTAAAACAAAGTTTTCTTTTTTTTTGTATAAATCCTTTACATGCATTTGGAAAAAAAATAGAATATTATTCAGCGCAGATATCGGTAATTTTATACTGTGAAACCAGTGGTGTATTTCCTTCACTTCCCCCATTGAAAAATAAGAAAATATGATTTGTGAGAGTTGGGGTTAGGGGCTGGCATTTACTTGTTGTCATCGGCAACGAGTCTAGGTGCCGAGTTTCAGCTCGTTAGGTTGACGGGAAGAGGGTGAATTAGCCATCTTACGATTTTTGCCCAAAACACGCTGGGACAAAAGGGAAGTTAATAGAAAGGATTTTTAAAAGGGAAATAACGGGGGTTGTATCACATGTGTGACAAGACAACGCTTCGTCATGCCAGGGAAGTAACTGGGGGGGGGGGGGGGTGTTTGCAAAGACATTGCATGAAAGTAAATGGGTGTATAACAGGTGCGACCAGACAATTCATCGCGATGGCAGGGAAATTAAAGGGTGTATAAAAGGTGGGACAAGACAACACCTCGTCATGGCAAACACAAAAATACATATGCCTCATGTAATTTCATTTTGTTAACTTTATGAATGAACTTTTAGCTTCCATACCAACACATGCGAAAATCAATATGAGGGATATCAAAGGCAACTGACATCAAAATATCAACACCTGGGGGGGCATATTCTCCGTTTGGTCATTTAGCATGGGGGGCATGGCATCTTTCCTATTGTCACAGCTGGCCATGTAGCATCGCATCTTGCCCACTGTCATAGCTGGCTGTATAGCATAGCTGGCCTTAAAGCATCACATCTTGCTTACGGTCATAGCTGGCCGCGTACCATCGCATCTTGCTTAGGGTCGGTTCACACGATCAAATTTTACTTCAAGCATTTGATGCAATTCGTCTATGAAGCCTTGTCACAACCTTCAAATTACTATTTGATCAAATTCCCCAACAAATAAACCACGCACAAAATAGTGCGTTCATACAACAATTTGACGCGAAATTTGACCGTGTGAACTGATGCTTACTGTCACAGCTGGCCATGTAGCATCGCATCTTGACTGCTATCACAATTTGTGTCAGGCTGTCACAAACTATCATTACCGCATGCCTTATTTCGCCGAACAAATATTGAACGAAGTCACAAAATATTCATACGCGTAGGAACAGAAAATCTAGTATATAGATGTAACTATTCTCTGTTTATCTTTTCTTCTCCAAAACTCCAAAAAATCTAGACTTGCTATAGAGTCTTGGGAAAAAAACACACACGAAAAATTACTTCAATAATGAAAAAAAAGAATTGAAAGTAATGATAGTAATTAAAGTAAAGTCCTCCCTTCCACTAAGGCAGGTATTCTCAAACTGTGGGTCGTGACCCCTTTGGGGGTCGAACGACGCTTTCCCAGGGGTCGCATAAGACCATCAGCAAACACATGTACTCTACAGTTATGAAGATAGCAACGAAAATAATTTTGTGGTTGGGGGGTCGCCACAACAGGAGGAACTTAACTAAAGGGTCACGGCATTGGGAATGTTGAGAACCACTGCACTAAGGGAACAAATGTTTAGATTTTGATTAACTTGACATCGATACTTTAATTACGCAGTGAACATTTGCCCCCCCCCCCCCCAAACAGCCCATTTGTGTGCATTTTATTATTCTATACTTAAAATTCTAATTATTAGAACATTTTTAAAATATTAATTTTCATAAAATGTATATTTTTTAACGGAGTGTACCGATATTGCAATTATAATCGAATATATCAAATATATCGATATATTGAGGACCGACAAAAAAAATAAGAATCAAACGATACCAGCGTCAGAATCAATTTGGTCACGGGCCTGAAGTTGAAGACCGGCAAACAAGAAGACGGGTCGCGTTACCACGTGGGGGGCATGAGCTATGTCATGTGTCCGGGGGGGGGGGGGGATTGCAGGACAGCTGCGGAAACGGTCGATAGAGATTGGAGGGGGGAAGGGGTAAGGTCACGCTAAAACAACACTAGAAGATAAATGATCGCGAAGTGATGACACCTGCATTTGGTGACTCCTGGTGAAGTCAATAAATGATGGCCGGCAGGTTCATGCACAAAGCAGTTCAGCTAGTGGGAAACCGTGCAATGAGACGTATTTTACCTGTGAGATGCGTGAGAATGGGAATCGTATGTGATGTGGCAGTTGGATTGTAAAGATTATGTTGATGTTTTTTTTTTCAGTGCTGCGTATGGTCAGGTGAGTTCGACATGAGGATTCAAACAAAGGTTCAGGTGAGGTTTGCGGGTTTGTGTATGGGGGTGGGGGAAATAATGGGACAGAAGAGGTTAAATTGATTGTAAAGGTATCGAAATGATGTGTGATAAAGGACAGCTTAAAGTCATGTGCGCTCCAACAATGAGTCTGTCTCGCCAGCTTATGATGATAATGATAAAAGAGATGCTATAATTTTGTGACGCTTAGAACACATGGGTCAAGTACACATACGTTTTAAACTGATATTGGGATTTTCTTTCCGTCTTTTCATTATTTTTTTTCCCGATGCACACTGTCTTCATATCTAACCTAATCAGCTAGATCGGTGGTTCTCAACCTTCCTAATCTCACGACCCCTTTAATACATTTCCAAATTTATTTTTGTTGCTACTTCATAATTCTAGAGTATATGTGTTTTCGGATGGTCTTCGGCGACCCATATGAAACGGTCGTTTGACCCCCCCCCAAAGGGGTCGCGACACACAGTTTGAGAACCGCTGAGCTAGACTCTGTTTTAAAATTAAGGTGGACGCATGTTACAGCATCAGGACTTCCCAATAAAAAAGTTTAAAAAATTATAATATAAAAAAACAACAACGTGCATTTGGTTATTAAGCATTTTTACAGAATCATTTCAAAAAACTTCTGAGACATAGAGCAGAGTTTAGGCCAGTCATCATAAATTATTATCACATTAGATCCAACAAAAGGCTTAACACAAGGCCTTCTTGATAAAGAAAATTGTGTCACTTCAAAAATCTCTGTTTTTCATGCTTATCAGTGGCGTCATTTCAGGTTTTTTCAGGTGGGTGGGGGGGCAAAACCGAAACTTGGTCGGCATGTCAAGTTGTTTATTACTGGTGGCGCCACAGTACATGACAATTTAAATAAAACCTTGAAATTCAAAAGGGGGGGTGTGGTGCAAATGCCCCCTGCCCGACCCAAATGATGTCCCTGATGCTTATCAATACGTATTGTTTAAACCAGGCCTGCACAACATTCACCCCGCGGGCCGCATTCGGGCCGCCAGCCCCAATTTTTGCGGCCCGCGAAATAACGAACTATTATCTATTATTATTATTTTCTTAATATCTTCACCCCCCAACCCTTCTCCTATTTTCTTTCGACCCGCACAATTTTTTTCATGAAGTATTACATTTTGAGTGGTGCAAGCCCGCCTTACATTTTGAGTGGTGCAGGCCCGCCTTCCATTTTGAGTGGTGCAGGCCCGCCTTCCATTTTGAGTGGTGCAGGCCTGCCGTACATTTTGAGTGGTGCAAGCCTGCCTTACATTTTGAGTGGTGCGGGCCCGCCTTCCATTTTGAGTAGTGCAGGCCCGCCTTCCATTTTGAGTGGTGCAGGCCCACCTTCCATTTTGAGTGGTGAAGGCCCGCCTTCCATTTTGAGTGGTGCAGGCCCGCCTTCCATTTTGAGTGGTGCAGGCCCGCCTCCCATTTTGAGTGGTGCAGGCCCACCTTACATTTGAATGATGAAGGCCCGCCTTCCATTTTGAGTGGTGCAGGCCCGCCTTCCATTTTGAGTGGTGCAGGCCCGCCTTCCATTTTGAGTGGTGCAGGCCTGTCCTAAACAAACTGTTCACGAATTGCATTGCATCAAACCAATTTTGTTGGGAATAAAAATAACTCAAACATAATTCTGCCAAGACTGAACCAAACAAAATGTGCACATCAAGCAAAACAAATATCCTTTATTTATATAGATAAAATCATCTTATCTCAACTTATCTCATCATATCTTATCATATCATAGCGTATCATCGTATCATCTAAAATCATCGTATCTCATCTTATCTCAACTTATCTCATCATATCTTATATCTTATCAACTTATCTTATGCTATCCTATCTTTTCTTATCTTATCTTATCTTATTTTGTCTTATCTTATTTCATCTTATATTATCTTATCTTTACTTTTATTATTTATAATCTTATCATATCTTATCTTTTCTTAAAGCAAATGTAGAATAAAACCAACGTAGCAATGTAGACATTTTTCTTCTCTCCCTCTTATGGGATACGAAATCGGAGACACCAAGTAGTCGAACACTGGTCAAAGATATCCAGCGAAAGACTCCTCAATATTACATGGGGTCAATATTCGCTACAAATGGCTCGTTGTTGGGTGCACAGACAAATCACTCTTCTATCTTATCAAAAAAAATCTGTGTGTAACCTTATTTTAGACGGGCCCCAGCAGATAATGATGTGTTTAGCATTTCCGCAGCCGTCCCCCGGTAGTTTGACAATACGAGAAAGCCTTGCATTCACTCTCATTCGTTGCTTACTTTAAAAAAGTAAAAAAATAAGTAAAAATCAATACACGCTCAGAGTGAAAATAAGACTCCAGGGATACAATCTACAGTCATATGTTCTTTTTTTCTCCTCTTCCCGCTCTTTGTTGTTTACATAAATATACCTCTATTCTTGATTCCAGTTTAGACTTTGACTTTTGTCAGCAATAGGCATACTTCGTAGCAGATGAAGACATTCGAAAATAAGATCAAAAAACAACCTCGAGGAACAGGATGGACACATGTGCAAGGAACTTTTTGAAAATAATGTCACAAAAAGGAGTATTTGCGTCTGTGTTTTTATTGTTACGTTTCGTCTTTTTCGTGGCTGGTCCAGGGATTTGGGGGGGGGGGGGGGTGAATGGAGGTGGGGATAACTAGGGATATAAATATTATTTTTTGAAATAATCTAACGATTTTCATCCGTATTTATAGAGATAAGTTGGAAATTGTAATGATACGTCGGACATTTTGGTGATAAGCTGGGCACTGTAGTGATAAGTTGGACACTGTAGTGATAAGCTAGACACTGTAGTGATAAGCTGGACTCTGTAGTGATAAGCTAGACACTGTAGTGATAAGCTGGACACTGTAGTGATAAGCTGGACACTGTAGTGATAAGCAGGACACTGTAGTGATAAGATGGGCACTGTAGTGATAAGTTGGACACTGTAGTGATAAGCTGGACTTAGCTCCACAAACGGTTATCAGTTTAGTTAGTAGTTATAGCAACGAGTTAGTCATTGCTATTGTGGTGCCGGGTGGTCCAGTGGTCTAAACTGAGTCTATCCCAAGCTTGTGGACTGGGGTCGAACCCCCCCCCCCTAGACAAACGAAAACAACACCAGCACCGCGTGTAGATGGGACCCGTTAGTCATGGATGGCAACTCGTCTAAGAGAGGGGGGGAAAATTAAACACCTAGAGCACTGGTTCTCAACCTTCCTAATGTCGCGACCCTTTAAGACAGTTCCTCATCTGCTGGCGACCCCCCCAACCGCAATATTATTTTCGTTGCTACTTCATAACTGTAGAGTATATGTGCTTTCCGATGGTCTTAGGCGACCCATGTTAAAGGGTCATTCGACCCCCAGAGGGGTCGCGACCCACACGTTGAGAACCACTGACCTGGAGGGAGTCCCGTAGGCGGTATGCCATTGACACAATTAAAATTCCGACAACTCCCGTGACGTGGAACTCATTGAAGGGTCCACAGCGAGACACAGCTGGTCATCCACTGCAGCCTGGCCTATTTCCAATCGTCTTGACCCAGTCTTGCATTTCAGATATTTATGCAAGGACAAGAGAGTGAGGCTTACGACATGGGAATCCCCCCCCCCCTTTACTTAAAACAAAAAAACAAGTCAAGGCTACTACTTGGTCAACTTCGCATTCGAAGTAACAACAAAAACAACAGCAGTCATTACTACTAAAAAATTTTATCAGATTATTTCGTAGTTATAGTAACACAATTTAGTCATCACTATTTTTTTTTCAATTCTGCTATAGTTAAAGTAAAAAGTAAGTATCACTATTTTTTATAGTCTTAAAACTCAAGTCTGCAACGACCAAAAGTTGTTTTGTTTCGCGCCGCCTCACAGTAATAAATGAAAACTCTAATTGATCGATCACCTCCGCCATGTTTGATTTCATGCCAGGTTCTATTACAATATCCTGTCAGTGGCTTGGAGATTTTTTTTTTAAACAGTTTGTTGCGTTTCTTTCTAAAAGGTCGATCGAACCTTGGCCCGCAAAAAAAAAAAAAAGTCATAAATCATATTTTGAATAGGAATTTCTCATACAATTTTAACTGCAGGAATAATACTACGTTTGTTTTGCTTTTGTTTGTTGCTGTTGTTTTGCGCATGCGCTACACCTGAAACCTTATACAACATTCTCTATGAGCTCAATGATAACCGAGACCTGATTGGGAAGTTTGGACGGAGCCGGGAATAGGTCGAATCTTTATTGGGATTGTATCTTATTGTATTATGGGTGGAGGATTCAGGCGTTGGTCCCATATGTTAAGACACATGTGGCAGATACGAGACAGTCATCTCTGGTCCTCTTGGTGTCGCTCGCCAGCCTTTTTCACGTTCGCAAATAATAATGGCCTCTGCGAAGCCTTTCTCTTGTCTTAAGGCGCAACCGTCGCATTTTTCGTTTGTCAAGCCTAACCCGTAACATTTCTCTTGTCTTAAGCCTAACCCGTAAAGTTTCTCTTGTCTTGAGCCTAACCCTTAACATTTCTCTTGTCTTAAGCCTAACCCGTAACACTTCTCTAGTCTTAAGCCTAACCACGTAACATTTCTCCTATCTTAAAGCCTAACCCGTAACATGTCTCTTGTCTTAAGCCTAACCCGTAACACTTCTCTTGTCTTAAGCCTAACCCGTAACATTTCTCATGCCAAATACAAATGGACATTGGCCAGGAATCACAATGCCACCCACCGTTACTTGGAGAAAATCTATTGATTTTGTTGTGAATGGGTCTTGCTTTGCTATCGAGCACGTGCTATCTTGGGCCAGGGGGAAAGGGGGGGGGGGCTTGTATTTTCCCGTTGCTCTGTTGAGAAAGGATTTAGACAGATAAAAAAAAATCTTTTATTTGTCCATTTGTTTATTTAAAAAAAAAAAAAAAGAATGTCAAAATGAAAATAAGAGCAAAATGCCACGCCAGGGGATTTACCTTGTCTGCTCCCAACAAAGAGTTGTGCTTATTTCTTTACAATGTGGATTTCTTTGTATTAACAACGAGGAGACGTTGGCGCTGAATACATTTTTTCAAAAATTTCATTCGCCTTGACCAAAGTGACGCATCTGTACATGGGGAGAGGATGGAAGACGGGCCACCACCTCCCCTTTGCCATCTCATACATTTTTTAATTTTTTTTTTTTTAGTCGAACAGAGTGTGTGACTTTGATAAGCTTGTCAGCGTAGCAGCCGTAACAGCGGGAGAAATGGGATGTGTCCAATGATCATTGGTTATTATTCAATTAACGTTTGTTGGACTTAAAGAGGTTGTCCGTAAATGGGGGGTAGGTCGGTTCGCGGTTTGATTAATGGGCCGGGTTCGCTGAATATCGTGTGCCTTTTTTCAGTTTAAAGTACTAAATTTGATTTAGTGAAGGTAAGTAATTGGAATTACGAATACACAAATTGCGAACATGTTAATTATTTCTTTGATGGCTTCTCTTGTGGCTAGTTCTTATGGTTTTAAAGATTTTTTTTTACTTTCATTTTGAAACTGGGACAATTTGTTTTTAATTGGTAGTAAATCATTCTGAAAAATTCAACGTAATGGAGCATCAATTAAACATAGCATTATATTTTTTTTGTTGGTGTAAAATTTAAATAATTGGTAAATTTAAACACAGTGTTAGGCTTTAAAATAGGAAAGATCCAATACTGGCCTATTTACCCGGCTCTTCTCGGATTTGTATTCGGAGAAAAAGAAAAATCTCGTAAACCGTTATAAGCGAATACATAGTGAAAGCACGCCACTAAATGAACTATTTTAATTTCCATTTTCTCCGATAAAAAGCCAGATTTGTAATAGCGCGTGTAAACATGGAATTTGGGGGGCAATCCCGTTTCAGTTATTAGTCCTGAAACAGTACTGCCTGCTATTTTACAGAGGGCCTGCCATTGCACGGAGTGCCTGTTATTTTACAGAGTGCCTGCTATTTTTTTTATTGGGATAAATGTCTTAAATGGCATATTGCATCTTATGTCTTCAGTGACATATTGCATTCTAAATGTCTTAAATGCCATTTTGCATTCTAAATTTCTTAAATGCCATTTTGCATTCTAAATGTCTTAACTGCAATTTAAATGTAGAAGAAAAAAAATGTAACAACAAATTAGATGAACATGACATTGCATTATTTGCAGTTTGATCTGGTATGACATCGATGAATGGACATCTCGTCCCTAGGTTTTTGTTAACAGAGAGGAAGCTCAAGGTGAGACATTTGTCGTCACGCTAATTATACCAAGTTTCCGTCAAACTATCGAGCTGAAGCTTGGCACATAGACTCGTTGCCAATCAAATTTTCAGCCCCTAACTCCAACCCCAACCCCAACAAATCAGTTTTTCTTGTTTTTCAAGGAGAAGATAAATGAAATGTGATGCCATTGATTTCATGAAATAAAATTCCTGATAACATGCGATAAATGAGATTTAAAAATAAAAAAAGATCGCAAGTGCGTTTTGTGTGTACTATTTTATTTTGTTTTTCTGAAATACTTGGTGAAATAAATCTGTGGCGTACAAGAGGCTGGGACGTTAGAATACTAAAATGAAATAAATGAATTAAAAAATGCATGTAAAGGACTTTTGTGTTTAGGGGCTGTTTAATCGAAACAGCAAAACAACTTAGTGAACCTCAGATTAAGTACGAAATACCACATACCTGATTGAAACAAATTAAAGTTAGGAGGTAAGAATTTCCAATATTATCACCAAATTTTTAATTTAAAAATATATATATATATATTTTTTTCTAGATTATTTTAAAGGATAAAATAAATATTAAGATTTACGTTATTTACAGCTCAAAACTTTAATACATTTTGTTTTGTTTCACATTTCGAAAAATATGCTTTCTTGTTCTGCTAACGTCTTTTGAATTCTGACATTTATCAGTAGGGTCTAAAAAACCAGCAAAGAGAATTCCAATTTTTTATCCCATCCAATCAGCAGTTCCAAAACATTTTCAACTGGTGATGTTCTATTTTCAAATATTTGGTTTAAAGAGGTAACAACGAAATTGTTTTGGCTTGGAGGAAGCATAGAAAAATTCCATGGAAATAAAAAAACTAATGGTAAAAAATGCTGCTCACGTCTAACACATGTTCGAATTTAGAGATATTGCTAATCTCAAAGAAAGAATTTAGAGATATTGCTAATCTCAAAGAAAGAATTTAGAGATATTGCTAATCTCAAAGAAAGAATTTAGAGATATAGCTAATCTCAAAGAAAGAATTTAGAGATACTGCTAATCTCAAAGAAAGAATTTAGAGATATTGCTACTCTCAAAGAAAGAATTTAGAGATATTGCTACTCTCAAAGAAAGAGTATAGAGATGTTGCTACTCTCAAAGAAAAAAATTAGATATACTGCTAATCTCAAAGAAAGAGTATAGAGATATTGCTACTCTCAAAGAAAGAATTTAGAGATATTGCTAATCTCAAAGAAAGAGTATAGATATACTGCTAATCTCAAAGAAAGAATTTAGAGATATTGCTACTCTCAAAGACAATGAAAAGATCGTGAGACAGATGAAATGAACGCTGTATATTTTAAGACAATATTGTCTGCCGCATCAATTGAGCAGTCGAATGGATCTTTTTCTTTTTAAGGGCAGATAAATAAAAGTTTTTTTCTATGTCACGAAATGTAAATAAACGTATAAAAAATTAAGGATGATAAAGAGGCAGTCTTTCCTAATGTCATTCGTATCCATTAACCATTATTTTTTTTCCGTTGTGATCTTTGATATTCCTAAGAAAGGGAATGTGGAGTATCATTTTAACAATACACTGCGAAAAACTTGTGTTTTCCGCATAAAAAGTGTGGTTTTTTAATGCGGTTTAAATATCTGATGAATATTTGACTTTACATCGTGTCTGGGTCATCTATTCTGTAAATGTTAACTAGAAATTAAGCCATTTCGACCTCGTATATCCACGTAAGTAATCTTATATTTTAGTTCGAAATTATTTTGTTTTTCAAATCAAGAATTTCTATTCAAATTAA
The DNA here is from genome assembly GCA_964017045.1 of Omphiscola glabra. NCBI lineage: Eukaryota > Metazoa > Mollusca > Gastropoda > Lymnaeidae > Omphiscola > Omphiscola glabra. Next base: position 10,015,170 of record OZ024804.1, on the reverse strand, counting down.
AATTGAATAGGAAAAAAAAGATCGAGGGATAATCAATCTGTAAAACAAATTTCCCCACCTCTTGAACTCACCCCATCAACACACTGTCATTACTCCCCACCTCTTGAACTCACCCCATCAACACACTGTCATTACTCCCCATCTCATGAACTCACTCCACCTCACCCATATATTGTCATTTCTCCCCATCTTGTGAACTCACCCCACCCACACCCTGTCATTGCACCCAACCTCTTGAACTCACACCCCACAACCTGTCCTTTCTTCCCACATCTTGAACTCACACCCCACACCCTGTCCTTTCTTCCCACCTCTTGAACTCACCCAACCCACACCCTGTCATTGCACCCAACCTCCTGAACTCACACCCCACACCCCGTCCTTTCTTCCCACATCTTGAACTCACACCCCACACCCTGTCCTTTCTTCACACCCCTTGAACTCACACCCCACACCCTGTCCTTTCTTCCCACCTCTTGAACTCACCCCCCACACCCTGTCTTTTTTCCAAACCTCTCCAACTTACCCCACAAATATGCTGTCATTCCCCCCCCCCCATCTTATGAACTTACCCTACCCACATCCTGTCATTTCTCACTACATCATTAACTCAACATCATTCCGAATTTACCCTTTTTGGGGTAATTGCTTTATAAACTCACCCTCACACACATCATTTCATTCCTCCCTACATCATAACCACACAATCATTCCATCATTTTTTACTACCTCTTGAACTCACCCTCACACACATCTTGTAACTTCTTCAAATATAAGTTCCCACCACACTCACATCGTGTCATTTCTACCTTTCTTATGACCTTAACTCACCCACATTCTGTCATTTCTATCTATCTCATGACCTTGCCTCACCCACCTCTTGACAATTCTCTCTAACTCATGATCTCACCCCACCCACATCTTGTCAACTCTTCATATCGTATCACTTCCAACCCAACCCACGTTAAATCATTTTTATCTATCACACGTCCTCACCCTACCCTATGACTCTACAATATGACTCTATCTAATGACTCCACCTTATGACTCTACCGCAAACACATCCTGTGATAATAACTTCTCCATACCCCGAATCATGAAACAGTGCGCCCCAAGTTCTTACACTTCTCATCCCCGCCACTCCCCTACCTTAAGTCCTCACACCTATCGCTTCTGCCACTCCCCTACCTTAAGTCCTCACACCTATCGCTTCTGCCACTCCCCTACCTTAAGTCCTCACACCTATCGCTTCTGCCACTCCCCTACCTTAAGTCCTCACACCTATCGCTTCTGCCACTCCCCTACCTTAAGTCCTCACATCTATCGCTTCTGCCACTCCCCTACCTTAAGTCCTCACACCTATCGCTTCTGCCACTCCCCTAACTTAAGTCCTCACACCTATCGCTTCTGCCACTCCCCTAACTTAAGTCCTCACACCTATCGCTTCTCTAACTCCCTTACCTTAAGTCCTCACACCTATCGCTTCTCTAACTCCCTCACCTTAAGTCCTCACACCTATCGTTTCTACTACTCCCCTACCCCAAGTCCTCACACCCCCGAGTCCCTGCCCCCCTCCCCCCCACTATCTCCAAACGACCCCCACCTGTGGAAACAAGAGTTCTCGACAAGCCGGTGCGGTCCTCTGCCCGCCATGATTAGTGTCTCCGCGGACTTCCACCCACGCTGACTGTTCAGGCTCCCACTATTAAATGATGAGTATCACCCGGCATGGCTAACAGTCGTGTCTGGCGTCCTGGCATCGGCTGGCTAATCCCACTGTCAGAAGTCACCACCGAAGCGTCGTCAGCGCCCGGCGGCCGTCAACTGCAGTCAACTGCCGTAAGTGACAAGCGCTAAGTTCGGGAGCTCAAGCGAGTGTGCCCATTTTTTTTTTGAGTGTTGTCAGCGCCAATCTGTTGGTTATTCACGAGACTGAGCTTGTGGTCAGATCTGAATTACACCGACCGACGTTCAGACTGTTGGACAAGCCTTTGGGAATTGATAAGATCAAGCACGTGAGTAGACTGGGAATAATATGTTTGAGCTATTTGATAACTTTATCTTTTATTTCCGGGGATACGTTCCCGGTCACAAGACGTTGAAAAGGAGTCAAGTATCAAGATAGATAAGTTGAATTTTATTGAAATGTAAATATTTTTATGAAAACAAAATAATTTTTGTGTTCAATTAGATATTATGTTTATATTAATCGAACGATGAATAACAATAGTTTACCTGAATTACTATTATATTTTTTTTCCTATACACGATGATTCTAAAATTAACAAAGACGGGGCTAACATTCTAAAGCCGTATTTATCAGCCATTTAATTTTAAGCAAATAATTTTCAAATTTTTAAACTTTGAAAAGTAATTTTAATGTAATTTTAAAGATATATTTAAAAAAACAATTTAAAAAATAAGCACGAGGATTTTTCAAACATTTATTTATCAAAGTATTTGTACATTGAAAAAATAAAACTGTTGGAAATGTTGTTTTGCAGCAATAATAATTTTTAATAATATTTTGGCCCACAACAGTGCCAAAACAGCATTTAATCAATTAACGAACATACGTTTTTGTTTCGTGTGTTTTTTTGTTGTGCGCTCAAATAAAAATTTGACGAAAATCTGAAGCAATTTCACGAAAAGAGCTTTAAAGGCTTGAGATCTTCCTACAATTAATTTATCGCGTTTTTTAAATATTTTTTTTCTGCTACGGTGTTTTAATCGTCACGAAGAGTTTTTTTGACGTGGAAAGGTCACCCGAGTCACAACAATACCCGTGCTATTTAAATAAAGCAATGATTATTTGTATTTGATAAAAACAAAAAGACGAGTGAAAAGACATGTGAATAGAATTTAGTTTTTGTAAATCTCGTTGTAGGACTCAGGCGAGATCTGTGATGGACGTCGCATTGACATTCCCATTTTATCGCACATCAGAAACAAAAAAAATATAAATAAATAAATGAAAAGTTCACAATTTTTAAACATTATTAAAAAGATTTTTAAAAATAACGGAGTCGTTTACCAGAAACGTTTGATGGGGTAACTTTTTGGTGTCTTTTGTTTTTCAATACAGACATGTCGAATGGTTTAATTGACTTAGATCTTCGGGGAAATTCCGAATGGCGACGTGACGTAGAGTTCATGTGCAGGTGTAGCTGTTAACTGAACTAAATATTCAAAGCTTACATCGCTCTGCGATTTGTAAGGTAGTTGTTCTAAATAAGGAGATACGTTTAACAAACAATGGGAAACCCTGACAAAAAAAGGGACGCAACAAAACAACGTCAAATTATTTGGATTTGCGATGCTTCCGTTAGAGGTGAGTCGGGTGCAGTTTTTGTTTTTACACCCGATCCCGGTATTTTGAGACAATACCCGGTGGATCCGAGTATGAGTCCTGATTTTTTTTTTATCTTCTTGTTACTTTAATATGTTCCAGTCAAAAAAAAAAGAGGGGGGGGGGAAGTGCATGTATAGAACCATTAGCGATGACGATGTATAGAACCATTAGCGATGACGATGTATAGAACCATTAGCGATGACGATGTATAGAACCATTAGCGATGACGATGTATAGAACCATTAGCGATGACGATGTATAGAACCATTAGCGATGACGATGTATAGAACCATTAGCGATGACGATGAATAGAACCATTAGCGATGACGATGTATAGAACCATTAGCGATGACGTAGTATAGAACCATTAGCGATGACGATGTATAGAACCATTAGCGATGACGTAGTATAGAACCATTAGCGATGACGTAGTATAGAACCATTAGCGATGACGTAGTATAGAACCATTAGCGATGACGTAGTATAGAACCATTAGCGATGACGTAGTATAGAACCCTTAGCGATGACGTAGTATAGAACCATTAGCGATGACGTAGTATAGAACCATTAGCGATGACGTAGTATAGAACCATTAGCGATGACGTAGGCTTCAATGTTGAAGCCTTAAAAAAAACCCACTAAACTTAAACATAATCCTAACCCAGGGTTCCTCAACCTTTCATAGTGCCTCGCACCCCATATTACACTATCCAAGTTGCGGTGACTCACAACTTAAAATTTTACCTTGGAATTAAGAAACATGGGCTCAGAAAACTTGCGTTCGGAAAATATGTGTATCAAAATAGCGGACAATATTTAGGCTAGGGCAGTGGCTTTGGGTTACGTCCACTCGGGGTAGCCCAGAAAAAATTTCCGTGGTCACTTGAGAATTTGAAAAAAATTTGTGTGTTTGTGTGGGGGGGGGGGGGGGGGGGTGTACAATCTGCATTTGTTCTTATTTTTTTTTTTTAAATAAAATTATTATTTTTTTTTTACTTACTCAAGCCTACCATGGAAATGATAAACCTTTACCTGTATGCTAACATGCTGTATCCTACTTACTCAAGACTACCATGAGAAGCTAATGACCCTGATTGATATTGCCTAGTCCGCCGTTAGAGCAACCTGACTTCGAGGTTTTTTTTTTTTTTTTTTTTTTTTTTTTTTACATTTGATTGTTTGACGGGTGGTGGAAGTGTGGGTGGTTGGTGAGTTAGTGAGATATTACTCCCACCCCCACAACCCCAACCCCTTTTTTCCCCGTGCTTTCATCTGATTTGCCCGTCTCTTCATTCAAACTCCATCTTCCTTGCAATTCTACTTTCTGTCTCTTCTAGTTTTATACTTAACTATATCAAGCCAGTTCCAGAAATGTGGATTATTATTATTATTTTTTTAATTATCGGTTTTATTCTATAAAATAGTGGCTCCTCGTTAATCTCAAGCCCAAAGAGCCAGTTAAATATACTCACAAAATACTTGGAAGTAATGCATTAGAAGAGGATAACGTGAGCGACGCAGCACAGCGCTATGTTGTTTGTTCTCTTTTCCTATTTTGACGCCAACAGCTGAAGGTGGCGGTGAAAGGCGTTCCTGTACTGACAGTTTTATGCTGTAATTGTTTAAGAATGTCTTTTCTCCAAATCCCACATACCCCTTACTCCTTACATCTACCCCAAAACCACAACCCTACCTCCTTCCCCTGCAACTACCCCCCCACACACACTTTTTCAGACTTCTGTGCAAAAAAATCTTCTCGTTGCCCCCCCCCATCACCACCCCCCCAACCCAAACTCAAACGTGTTGTGACGGGCGGCTCGCAAGTTTCAGTGCACGGTTTCATTCCCGCACGGTTTCCGCAGCAAAACTGCATGTCTGCCAGAACGTCTGTTGATCTATTGGCACGCCATTGGCCCATAAACACTTGCAAGGGGACTGTCTTAAGCCAAAGTTGTCTTTAAATCCCCCCTTCTGTGTTGGTTATTTCCCCTTCTGTCGTGTTCACAATACACAGGGTGTGAATTACATAACACGGTCGCTCGATAATTGGTGTGCTTACAACGTCAACGCCTTTCTACTTTTGCCATTATACAGGGCAAAAAATACAAACGGGGGTTCTTAAGCTGTTTTGTTCCCCCTCCCCCATTACGAGTCAGGTGAGGGCCTTGGACAAATATTTTTTTCTTCATAAAATAAAGTATTAAATAAAAATGCAACTCGGACATATTTTCACAGACTACCTTGAAATACAGATTAAGAGCCCCTGACATAAACGACAATGAAATCTTATTCACGTATGCCAATTAGGAAATAGCGTCAGTGAGCCGTTGAGATAGAGCTCTTAAATGTCCCCCCCCCCCAAGCATTTCCCCTTCCTAAAGGCCCCTAACTGCCGGGTCGCGAAGTGGCACGTTGGAGATCGCCTCCTGCTAGGAGTCTTATGAAATTTTCAAGTGTAGATCTTAAAGGGCATCACAAGTGTTGTATGTTGAAGGGCATCACATGTTGTGTATGTTGAGTTAATAAATATTCTTGGATTTTACTATTGGACTCCCATGGGTGGGTAAAAGCCCTAATTACGACCTCTGGAAGGCGGGATTCTTTTGTAAAAGCTTTTTGTTTTCAATTTTTGTTCTTGCTGTAGTATATACTTGAATAGCTGGAAGGTTGATAACGCAAATATAATATAATCTATATATACTAGATATAGTCCGCCAAACATTGGCAAAAAATATCTCCTTTAGCGTGGTTTTCGGGAATTCTATTTTGCGCGCTATTGAACTCATTATCGAACCTTACTTTCTTTCAAACACATAGAATTATTTATAGTATACTCTCAATCCCAAATTCGCCGAATAGAAAGGAACCGGAAATGGAAGCAGTAAATTAAGAAGCAGCCCACGAGTCATACCAGAAGCGTAATATATATAAGATATATATATATATATATATATATATATATATATATATATATATGTATAATTTAACGTATTTACAGCTACTGTGTACACATATGTAGCGCAATATTAAATTTGAAATATTATTTGTGACGGCAAACATAAACTGGAGAAAACAGTGCTCAGAGAGTACAGGTCTCTCATTACTCCTAACATGGCCAATCTGTTTCTTTCCTGATGTCAAAAACAGAAACACACAAAAAAGCGCCCCCCTAATCTCTTGTATTGAATATTTCTCTAGTAGTAGTTTTGCTGGAATGTTTCCAGCGTCCTGATTCTTCTTTAGGTTGCTGGTGTAGCAGTGGTCCCCACACGTCCCGCTCCGTCCTGATACTTCTTTAGGTTACTTTTATAGCAGTGGTTCCCACACTACTTTCTTCGTACAATATTTAAGATACTTTTTTTATTTTAGCTGTGTTATTCATAAACTCGTTAAATTGATCGAAAAGACAGGTATCCATTCCACCCCCCACCCCGAACCCCACACACAATTTTAAGGAAACCTCAACATTTGACTACGGTGACATTTGTCATTTATTAATATTATACGTGGCTACTTACCCCCTTGACCTTTTGAAGTTGTTTGCAATTAAAATAAAGGCAATAATTTTGACCGTTTTCGTTTTCACTTTTTTAGCAACGCCCACATTTAAATCCTAAAGGTAATCGGTGAATACGCCCCTGAAATGGGAAAAAAAATAAAATGACTGTACAACTTACTATATGCGTCCCCACCAAATCGCTAAGCTGGGCATGTGCATTTGATTAACCCCCCCCCCCCCCCCCCGGGCGAAGCAAGACGGCCCCATCACCCTTGATACAGAATTACTATTGCATCGAGCAAGTAAGTTCGTTTTAATGTCAATCTCTGGCAATGTGATTCGAACCCAGAGGAAATCAGGCTCAGATTTCAAGGTCATGCTGTTTGTCACGTCTACACGACCGCCTACAAATTCTCTTTTACTCCCCCTCCCCTTCTTCATTTTTTTCGGTTTGATTTGGGGGGGGGGGGTCCTTTTGTTATTAAAGTAAAATGTTTTATCTAGACCAGGGGTCGGGAACCTATGGCTCGCGAGCCAGATGTGGCTCTATTGGTGGCTGCATCTGGCTCGCAGACAATTTTTCGATTATATAAAAAAAATATTTTCTTAAGACTTCTTTGATCTACATATTAATTGCATATCAATATTTCATTCTACAAATGAGCTAAAGTCTACTGCAGCTCAGCATTAAACGTTATTAAAAAGAATTCAGAGACATAATTATTGCATTTTTACTGTTGAAATTACACAAAATGCACTCATTTCCTTGAATTTTTAGTTTTAAACGTAATGTATGGCTCTCACAGAATCACCTTTCAAAATATATGGTGTCCATGGCTCTCTCAGACAAAAAGGTTTCCAGACCCCTGCTCTAGCCTATAAAGCATTATAAATTGGTAAAGGACCTAAAGTGTTAAAGCGCATTTAATGCCATTTTTTTTTTTTTGCTGACTAAATACGTTTCTACTGCAATGTGAGGACGTTACCATTGAAGCCGTCTGCTACTTTAGAAAGAGAAAAAAACCATGCACACAAAACAATAAAATCAATCAACTAAACAAATAATGCATCCTAGAAAGATCAACTGCAGACAACTCCTGCGTGGCTAACTAACCACGACAAAACAACCCCCCCCCCCTTTTTACCCAACACACACACACACACAACTCTAAACCAAATCTCAAGATTTATCATCTGACAGTGCCCTCCAGGTTGGCTTCACGTTTTAAGGGCACATTTTGACGTGACGCATACCCCCCACCCCCTTTTCCCGGTGTTTTGTCTTGTTTTCACATTCTCATTTCACAACTATGTCAAAATGTCATAAGCCATTGCCACTTTCAATTAGCTAAAGATTGTGTGTGTGTGTGTGTGTGTGTGTGAAAGAAAAAAAAAGAAAGCAAGACTTAGATTTGACACAAAACTGTCGATTTTTTACTACGATACCGTTTTCATAGCACTGACAGAGTAAAATTACGATACCGTTTATACAGCACTGACTGAAATTACGATTACAATACCTTTTTCACAGCACTGGCAAAAAGTATACTTACGATACCGTTTTCACAGCACTGGCTGAAAGTACGACTACGATACCGTTTTCACAGCACTGACTGAAAGTATGACTACGATATCGTAATCACAGCACTGACTGAAAGTACGATTACTATACCTTTTTCGCTGCACCGATGGAAGTATGATTTGCTTTAAGGCCCTTAGCATTGAGGTTACAAGTATTCGATACGACACAATGCGTATACATCAAAGACTCCTTTTTTATGCAGGAGATTCAAATACATGATTCCCTCCGTATTTTGTCTGTCTGGAACTAACGCTAAGAGAGACAATCTTTGGATATCCGTTCATTTTCATTATTTTACTGAGAAATTCTCGACAATTTTTAAGTAATTTAAGAAAAAATGTTTATTTATCCATAGCGATTTACAACACTAAATTTTAAAAAATTCAATAAATGAAATCATCCGTCTATTTTAACGGATATTGGTTGTGATTGTCCGGTACATTTTCTCCTTTGAAAAGGTTAAAGTTGTTTGATGTAAAATCAAATATTAGCATGCTTCACCCCTGGCACCATTTAACTTGTCAAAATTCATTCTAAATTAAAGCACTTATTGGGCTACACACTTGGTTAAGGTAAGCTAAATTTAAAAAAAAAAGTTTTATTACTGAAATTATGCGCGAAGTTGAAAGAGAGAAGACATCGAGTTAGTCACTAATAATGTCACATCCTCTTGGGCTGAGACTCAGTCTCTTGTAGCCCTGGCTATTACGTTGGCGGCTTGCCGCATCAGCTGGGCGTTACCGGAAATCAAATCTTCAAGGCAGGCCTATGGGTCACGACCCTCGGCCCCCATGCCTCCACTGGGGCAAGCGACCACCAAGTGAGCCACTGTTTTCTTCTGCCTGGGCGCAAAATCGGCAGTTTGGTTCCCTTCTGTCGTCAAGCCTATTGAGGTAGCTACGCGTTGCGCAGTGGCCCGTCCTCATCTGAGTGATGAGACTCTGTTCGCTGAACTTTTAGATGTATCTTATATTATAGAATTCCCAAGTGAATCTTGTCCGCCCACCGAATGCTCACTGTGATGCGCTCTCATTCGCTGCTCTCCCCGTCGTGCGCACCGGAGAACTGATAGAGTCTAGATCACTGGTTCTCAACCTTCCTAATGCCGCGACCCTTTAATACAGTAGTTCTCAACCTTTTTAATAACGCGACCCTTTGATACAGTTCCTCTGTTGTGGCGACCCCCAGCCACATTATTTTCGTTGCTACTTCATAACCGTAGAACGTATGTGTTTTCAGATGGTCTTAGGTGACCCCTGAGAAAGGATCGTGCGACCCGCCAAGGGGGTCGCAACCCATAGGTTGAGAACCGCTCCTTTAATACAAGTCCTCCTGTTGTGGTGAACCACCAACCATAAAATTAAATTTTGTTGCTACTTCATAAACATGTGTTTTCCGATGATCTTAGGCGAACCCTGTGTAAGGGTCGTTCGACTTCCAAAGGGGGTCGCGACCCACAGGTTGACAACCGCTGTTCTAGATGATCAGCTTTGGCGCACTGGGTGATTGTCCTGTTAATGAACATGGCAGTTAACATTAGAATTGGAACTCCCAGCTTGGAATGGGCGGTATTTTACACGCGCAGGAACGTGGTTACCTTGAACAAGCAAATATTTAATACTTTTAAAAAAAAAAAGATTATAACATGTCATTTGACCTTCAACTCTCCTCCTATTTATACGTTTCAAACTGTCACCCATTTTAGTATTTAAAAAAAAATTATTATTCCGGTTAAAAAAAAAAATCGTAGTCCACATTTCATTCATAATTTTTTTTTTCTTCCTGGTCAACTTGACCCAGATCTACGGCTTTGCTTGTCACTTGCCAACGCGACTAGTTCACATGAGCGTCCTTTACATCTGAACAGGGGTAGGGGGATGGAGATGGACTATTTTCATATATTTTAACACAGGTGTCCCCTACAACAGGCAGTGATTTATGACATCGTTAAAAATTAAATTAGAATGTGATAACTTGATAAAAATGTTGATATAAACTGAAGATGCAACGTTTTGGGGGCCTTTAACCACTGATTTTGGGACCACTGGTTACATAAATCTTGCTCGCTGTTTTTTTTTAAAAGAATATTTTTAAAAAATATTATAATTTCTTTTCGACTGTGCGAAACAGACCAGTGCTTGCCAGCTAGGTGATATTTGGTGGGTGAAATTCGGTAGGTGACATTTAGTTGGTGACATTTGCTAGGTGACATATGCTTGGTGACATATGCTGGTGACATATGATAGGTGACATATGCTAGGTGACATATTCCTGGTGACATTTGCAAGATGAAATTTGCTCGGTGACATTTGGTTGATAACAATAGCTAGGTGACATTTGGTTGATAACAATAGCTAGGTGACATTTGGTAGGTGAAATTTGGAAGTCACAAATTGATTTAACTTTCAGTCACAGGTGTCTTTCAGGAGAATAGTTGTGTGATAAATTTCATGGAGACAATTACAGCTCTATCGGGTGGGCTTCGCTACACGTACAATTGATTTACATACGACCATACCAGCTCTTCCATCCAGTCAAAATATGAATTATTTGACTTAATCCTTGCACCATCTTGGTCTACATTTTCTGTCAACAAATGTAACTCTCTAAGAGTGGGATAATAAATGTATGTTGCAGATACTGAGTTCAAGTTAACCCCCATGACTTGTGGAAAGATAGAGTCATCGCGACGCCCATGAACATTTTTTAAAATTTTATTTCTGCGTTATGTTTTTAGTTATGTTTAGATCTGCGATTGCGTTCGTATTGTATTTATATGTTAATTGAATTCCAAATACCTCTTGTGTATCGCCTCAAACAACACGTGCAGGGTGGATATGACGTCATGAGATGACGCTGATCTAAACATAGCTTCCCAATTTTAGACTTCAACTCTAGTTAACGTTTTGTTATCAGGATTGACTCTTAGGGTTTGAGGCTACCAGATCATTTTCGTGCGTTAGTTTTTGTTTTTGTTTCTTCCCAAAATTCACTAAGCTAATGGCAAAGAGGAATTCCTGCCTTTAGATTTTCATATGCATTGTTCAACTACGTCTAATGCTACTTTACACTGTACAATAATGTCCACGTCATAGTTTTTTTTTCTCTTTTATTCATAACATTGTAGAATTGTGTACATTAAATATAGCAGTGGTCGGCAAGCCGCATGCGGCTCTTTAACGACCTGAGTGTGGCTCGGCCAGTTAACCACAAATGTGTTTTGACTCTGAAAAACACGGTTCTTGACGGATTCGTGACCAGAAATTTGGCTGTAAAAAAAATTAAATCGTCCTGCTGCTGATTTTAGGCTCTTGTGACTAATGAGTTTGCCGACCACTGGAATATCGTATGGTTTCTACTTTGTCGATTTATGTCCATGTAATGGAGGATGGGCTCAATTAAACTACAACACCCACCCCAAACTTCAATTTAAAAAAATAAATAGAACCAAATTAAATTAAGCACTAAATAAAACTATCTAAAACAATGGAACAATTCACTTCTCCTCCATCAGGCCATCTTTTTATTCTGCCTTCCCCCATGTGGCATGGCGAGCTAAGATGACGCCCCTGCTCATAACCCTGCAGGAGCCCCTCGAAATGCACGCAGCTCGAGTCACAGAAAGTGTATTGACCTCTCCTCACTAGCCGTAATAAATATCGACTGTGTTTTAGCTGTCTGTCTTTTCTACAGCCTGGGGTGGACAAAATATGACTCGGAGTCGTCTACTCCTGACTGTGTCGCCGGTCTTCCAATGAGAATTAACAAAATATATATATATATATTTATTAATTTTTAAAAGTATTTTCTGCAAAGGCTTCCTTTGCATAATGCATTTTAAGAAGTTTAAAATTGTTTTCTCCCTTTTTAGTCTGTTTAAACTCAACTTTGATAGAAAGTCTTTTCGTTCTTTTTCAGATTTTCTTTTTTTTGTAAATTATTTTTTATTTACCACATTTTAGTATTAAAATTGTCAACTTTTAATTATCGACAAAAGCACAATTATTTACTATTTAAACATCTAATACCTATGAAATCCCGTTTGAAGTGACTTAAGTCATTAGAACTTTAAAAAAAGTAGATGCCCACCAACGCTTCCGTTAACTCAACCGCGAAGCAGACGCGGTCAACCACGATAATTTTAACTACAGTCAACCCAGCTCCGTCGACCCAGTTTTCCAGCCTGTTCATCAGGTGAACACTGCTCGAGAAATCTCAAAATGCAAACAAAAAACCAAAACATACAAAAAAACTGAAATAAATACATAAGACACCATTTAAGGTTTATTGTCTGTGCCAGCGGATCCCTAAACATGCGCCGTCTCGTGGGATGTCAAAGCCTGCGTCAACGGGAGGCGTCAGTTAATTAAGACTCCCCTAAGTTGTGATATGGCAAAAATAAATAGAAAGTATTTTATTTTTTTCAATTACTTTGAATAGCTAAGCGAATTACAAAAAAAAAGTTTAAAAAAAAATTAAACAAAAAAACAAAAAAAAAACACACGAAAAGTGACAGATGGCCTCCAAATGTTTCGAGACGTTTCGGCTCCGTGGAGCAGAAGATTTCTCAGCTAAATATTCAACAATGCTCAAAATTGTATTTCCATTATTTTAAGTTTGTTGCGTAGGATGCGACATTCAGATGTCATTACTAAAACCAAAAGCTCACTTAGTGATGACTCCTTGCTAAAGGAACTAACTAAACTTTTAAGTTAAAGCTAAGGAATTCGATATTTAACCGTTCATATAATAGATTTAGACACAGGACGCCTTGGGAAAATCGGAAAATACAGTAAGAGCGCTGGGAATCGAAAAAATACTTTGTTTTAAATGGAGGGGGTGGGGTTGGAAGAGGGGCTTGGATCGTTCAATCTCTTGCATACAACCTGTTGGGTGACGTCTGCCAAATGAAGATGTTTAAACAAAACGACAGATTTTAGCCGGTCTCCTTATTTGTGGCAAAATTGTTTTCAACATCTCATATTTTCTTAGATATTGTCATTGTTATTGTAAATCCCTATTCACTGCTTCATAATTCAATACACCAACATCACACGATCATATATCATTCCTCCATAATTCAATACTGTATCACTACAGTCAGTCCGTTTTAAATATTCAATTAACTATTTTTGTAGACTTAATGCCTGACTGATGTACGGACAAACCGTCTGACTGACGGACGCACGGACTGACTGACAATTGGACGGACTGACTGACAGACTGGCTCCACCATTGTTATCTTGACACCAACAAACTAGAAGGGTTCTCAAACATTTAACATTTTCAGCTGTTGAACTTGACGTTTTTTTAAAATGAAAATAACTACATCTAAAATTCCAAAGATGTGACCGGCTTAAATTTGTTTATTAAAATTAGATTAATCCAAGATAGAAATAGTTTTACTTTTATCCAAAAACAAAAAACTTTCAGAGGAATGCATTGAAGGTGGTATGAGGATATCTATAACTCAATAATAAAAGAGTGCGGTTAAGTCAAACATAAAAACACTTTTGAAATAACACTTTAATGGCTGCCTTTTGTGGACTTTTTTTTTTTTTTTGCAACATGTATTGTAGTAAAAAATCTAAGAAATGGAGGTCTGAGTGTGGTGGGTATAAGAACAAAAGAAGTGATCACATCGTTGCATTCTGGGATGGCTTCACTGGTGTGCTCCGAGACAATGCTGGTGACAGCGGTGCTGATGTCTATAAACATCTGACGGAATTTCCCGACCCCGCCCACTAATGGTGGTTTCAGAAATGTCACAGAGACACACTTTGAAGGTAGAAGGGGGGGGGGGGGGGGGGGGAGAAGACCAAAGAGAAAAGACTGTCTCGCGTGGATTTACGTTGCATGCTCTACAGTGTCCACATCTAAACTTCTGCTATTCCTAATAACTATAGGGAGAACAATGATTGTGGTTAACATTTAAAAAAAAAACAAGAAACAAACAAACTACTCTTTAGTTTTTTGAATTGTTTCTTTTTTTTTTTTTCTTTGTGAGAGTGTGTGTGTGTGTGGGGGGGAGGGGGGGCGCTTCTTTTTTTTTTTTACATTTGTTGGTTGTAGACGACAAATAAAAATGGTTTGGGGTTTTAAATCTCTTCTCTCAGAATCGCCGTCACAAATTGCAACAGGACATTATCTCCTGTTGCATTTCAATAGTTAAAAAACAAAGTATGCATGCTCTGTAGATAATCTGCTGTACCTAAAAAAAAAAAAAAAGAAACAAGAAACATTGATCTCTACACTAACAGGCGCCCTATAAGTTATAGTTTGTAGATTTTAGAGATAAAACCACAACAAAAAAAAAACGTGATTAATAAAATTGAACAAAATCACAAAATGAGCGTTCTTTTCTAGAAACTCCATCCTGCAAAGATATTATTTTTGTTATATTTCAATATTGCACATTGATTTATTTAGTTCCTACAAAATTCTCCATAAATCATTCATACAAATGAGTGCATTATTCGGTTCTTGACGCTTCAATCACAATTCCATATGAAATGATCATCTACAATTTAATTCCACTCCACTGCTCCACAATTCCCCTACACTGCTCCACAATTCCACCGTACTGCTCCACAATTCCCCTCCACTGCTCCACACTTCCCCTCCACTGCTCCACAATTCCACCGTACTGCTCCACAATTCCCCTCCACTGCTCTACAATTCCCCTCCACTGTTCCACAATTCCACTCCACTGCTCCACAATTTATCTTCAAAACATGTTCCGGTATGTCGAAACAAGGAACACAACGCATCCATGTTCTCCTTATTAATATTTCTATTCCCACTTGGCCAAAACATCAGACTCTGTGAGTCTGACAATTATTTACGGTTGTGACTCCGGGCCAAGGGTGGGGGGGGGGTAGAGGGGGGTTAGGGATCGGGTCCCATTTGTGGCAAAAATTTCATTCAGTTGTTGTATTTACTGAATGTTATTTTGTAAACAAAAGAAAAAGTATAACCTGGAAATGGACCTAAAGGCATCGAAAGTGAATACATTTGAAATTCTTTGACTAAGTAGCTTATGCCCCAGAGTCCAACAAACTGCAGCTGTCCAATCTAAAGTACAATGAAAAGGTTAAGTTATAATATGAATATTTCTAAACTTCTTTTAAAAAAAACAACACAATAATATAGGTCATTGTCAAGTGTAGATCACGCGAGTCTCGGGGGGGGGGGGGCTCTGGCCCACATTCACAGTCTCGGGGGGGGCTCTGGCATACAGTCAAGAAACGTTATTTACCGTATAAATAATTTTACGATACCTATTGTATATTCTTTCTCGCCGTCTATCCTTCTCTCCGTCTCTTTTCCACCCTATATTAACGAGACAATCCCTATGGTCGTAGCCTTTATCGATAATTCGTGTCATAAGCTGCAGTGGCGTAGCTAGGATTAGTAACGCCCGGTGCGTGGGCCAAGCTTTTTGGCCGCCCATCTTCAAAGAAAAGACAACTCTGTTCTTGGACAAAACGCCAACCCTCCAACTAAATATTTAAAAAAAATGTTCCACCAGGGATGGACCAACCCCCCCCCCCCCACACAACCCCCTCCTCCACCTTCGTACGCTACTGAGAATCTATCATGTCATATTTCAATGATGAACTTCACATCACATGGGGGATTATAAATAAAAATGTTTTTTCCCTTCAATACATTTTCAGATATTGCCTTAATATTATGTCAAATATTATTCACATGACTGTTAATGTCGTATTCTCAGCATTTCAAATTCATTTGAATGTTTCAAAATCGTGATTTGAGATTATGTTAGTGCTCCTCTTTTGTTTAAAATAAAAGTGTTCAATATAATCTCCACTCATCAAACAGAAAGGAAGATAATTTAAGAATCGCTGTTATTTATTTATATATTTTATTTTTTAAATTATGAAAATAAACAAATATGTTTTACGCGTTAGAGAAAAAAAAAGCTAAAAATACCCAAAAAATTATTAAATTAATTCGCTGCGCAGTATAGCTAGCATCCACCAACACAAAAGATATTTTAAAATACAATGTTTGAACAGGGGGGATATTAATTCCTGGCAGTATGGATGAAATTAATTACACTGCAATTCCTTTTCTCCGAAGGGACGTATTATCCAAAAAAACTCTTGTGATCTGCCCTTTGTCTTGCAATATCTTCGTCCTGCCTCGGGCGTGGATTGAAACAAAGGGGCAATTAATCCGGATAATTGTATTCCCTTATTTGCACAAAATCCGAATAAAGATGGCGTGGATTGATCCGCCCTCTGCATTATTTAACCTGGTATAATACGCTGCTGAAAAACATTGTCGTGTGCTATATGGAGCGTCATGTCGTGTGCTGTATGGAGCGTCATGTCGTGTGGTATATGGAGCGTCTTGTTATATGGAGCGTCATATGCAGAGCCGACCGGTTGGCCTTGAAACCCCTGCGGCTGCAGGTGGGCCTTAGATATAGCTACAGGACACAAATTCGTGATGTGTAAACACTTAGTGCAGTGGTTCTCAACCTGAGGGTCGCGACCGCTTTGGGGGTCGAACGATCCTTACACAGGAGTTGCCTAAGACCATAGGAAAACACATATTTATGAAGTAGCAATGACGAACCCCCCCCCCCCCCCCGTGGCAGTGGATCTCCAAAAGTCACGCGATGGTTCTGTTCATGTGATGTGCTGTGTGGAGCGGCAGTTGGTTTCCTATATGGAGAGTCAGGTGGGGTGATATATGGAGAGTCAGGTGGGGTGATATATGAAGCGTCATTTGGTGTGCTACATGGAGCGTCAACGGATGTGCTATCAGTGGCGTCATGCTGTTGCTAGTGGACTGTAGTTCAATCCCCAATAAAAGCAAAAACATCACCAGCACCCCGGGTGGATGGGGCGTTGGAGCGAAACTATTAATTGTGATGAACCCAGTGATGAAATCCCATAGGCGGTATGACAATTACGCAATGAATATTCTGAAACTTCTGCAACGTAAAACGCATAAAGAGTACAGTGAAACAGACAAGACACACTGGATCCAGGTCTATTTCCAGTCGATGAAATGGACATGGACGAGAGAGTGAGGCTGACGAATTGAGCGTGTTTCCCTCGCTTTAAACTACTCAAGTCGGCGTTATATTCGCGTGCTAAGAACAAACTGTAATATTTGGAAAACCCCATGTGTGCTCTATTGTGCGTCAATTTGGTTGGCTTCATGCGGGGTCATATAGCACGGCATGTGGATCATGACGGTCGATATCATGTTTTTTAATTTATAAGTGATATTTTGTATCATGTCGGGTGGTGTGAATGATATGATGTGTCATGTGGTGTTGATACCGTGTATGTTTTGTGGTGTTTGATATGATGTGTCATGTGGTGCATGATATCATGGGTCAAGGAAATATAAACATGGTTGTTATGTGGAGTCCAATTCGGTGTCCTGTGGCGTAAATGATATGATGTACCATGTGGTGTTGATACGGTGTATGTTTTGTGGTGTTTTGTGGTGTTAAATTCGGTGCCCTGCGGTGTTAATGATATGTCGAGTCATGTGGTGTATCATGCCCTAATCATTCTATTCTAATTGACAGACGATAGGCTTTGGAAAAAAGATATGCATAAGAATACCTTGTGATATTGTGGCATTTTCCCATCTTACACCAGGGGAGGCCACCACTGTCTTACACACATCAGTTTTAATACCGAAATTCCCAGTCCATAAGCATAAATAAAGTACTTAGCTCATCTCCATATATATATATATATATATATATATATATATATCTATATATATATAAATGAATGTATGTATGTATGTCTGTTTGTCTCATATGCGCTCCCACACCATTCATGCGATTGCAACAAAACTTTGGTGAGTTGTTGGCCACCTACCTGGGCATTTAACTGCGTCATTAAAAAACCTTTCAAATATTTCGTTTTCGGCCGTTGGCCCTTCATTGGTTTTTTTTCTTATACGAGCTTTGTAAAAAATATTTCCGTCTGCGCTCCTACACCATTCGTCTGAATGCGCTAAATCTTTGGTAAAATGTTGCAAGCACGCCCACAAAGGTTTTGAAATAATTATAACCGTTTTAAAATATTCCGTTTTGAGCCAGGAGCCCCGTGTTCTTTTTTTCTTATATGAGCTCTATAAATATAGTTTCAAACCGTATGCGCTCCTACACCATTCATGCGATTGCGACAAAACATTGGAGAGTTGTATCCCATAGGCTCGCACATTTTACAGGGTCATTATAACACTTTTAAAATATTTCGTTTTGGCCGTTGGCCCCAAAATCGTTTTTTTTCTTATATGAGCTTTGTAAACAATAGATTTCGTCTGCGCTCCTACACCATTTATTCGAATACGCTAAAACTTTGACGAGATGTTGCGAGTATGCCCACAAAGGTTTTTAAATTATTACAACCGTTTTAAAATATTCCGTTTTGAGCCAGGGGCCCCATGTTCGTTTTTTCTAATAGGAGCTATATAAATATAATTTCAAACCGTATGCGCTCCTACACCATTCATGTGATTGCAACAAAACTTTTTTGAAAGGTTGTCCATAAAGTCGCGCATGTTAATGAGTAATTACAATACTTTTAAAATATTCCGTTTTCAGCCTTTGTTCCCAAATTCTTTTTTTTTCTTATATGAGCTTTGTACAAAATAATTTCTGTATGCGCTCCTATATCATTTATCTGAATGCGATAAAACTTTAGTAAAATGTTTTACCCAAGTCCGCAAAGCTTTTCAAATTATTACAAACGTTTAAAATAGTCTGTTTTGAGCCAGGGTCCTATGTTCTATTTTTCCTATATGAGCTATACAAATACATTTTCAAACAGAGCTAATGTGTGGATGGAAAGATTTTTAATCAAATACAAATAGCGACATTAAATTGTGCGTGTCACATAATAATTAGGTTTCTGAAGTAGTTACAACACTTTTAAAATAATCCGTTTTTGGCCGTTGGCCCCAAAATCGTTATTTTTCTTATATGAGCTTTGTAAAAAATAATATCCGTATGCACTCCTATACCATTTATCTGAATGTGATACAACTTCAGTAATATGTTTCTCTTTTTTTAATTTTGTGATATAATAAGTAGGTTTCTGAAGTAATACAACAATTCTACAATATTCCGTTTGTGGCCGGGGGCCTTAATTCGTTTTCCACCCTTATATTATCTATATAATTATCGTATGCATTGCTATACCATTCATCCGATTGCGATAAAAACTTTGGGGAATTGATATGCGCGCTCCCGCAAATGTTTCTAAATTAGAACAACATTTTACAATATTTCGCATGGGCCGATGTCCTTAAATTCGTTTTGTTTTCTTTAACAAACTTTATCAAAATAATTTCAATCGGATCTATCAACTCAACCACCCTTGAACAAATGCCAACAGACATCAATTTGTAGCAAGAGCAGAGAAAAACATGTTTTTGCATGTTTAGTGTAGAGAGTATTTTTGTTGTTTTTATAAATAAGCTTGAATTTTGTGACGTATTTTAGAATCGGATATAGCTTTGTAAATGTGTTGTGATTTTGAATAGCAATGATGTAGTAATACATCTATTATATAAGAATGATCTATGCTGACCGTAACTCACAAAGAACCGATACGACTTAAATACGTTCCCATTTTTTAAAACAATCATAGTTTTCTACTATTATTTTAATGGTAATGCGAAAAATATATTGTATATTCGCTTTAATTTTAATAAAATTTTAAGTATTAATAATATAAATTACAAATAAATCTGGAGTAACAACTAAGGAACTATTTTAAACATTTTATATGTGGTTGAAAGTTATGAAAATTAGTAAAACAAATTATAATCAAAGAATTACACTGTAATCACATTTATCGGGGAAACCAAAACATCTGTTGATTTTAGTGCATTTTTGAAATACGTTCCAAATATTGCGTAATAAAAGTAAAACTAATTTGTTCTAAATAATAACGCAAATGACGTCAGAACTCAAATTGTCTATTTATTCAATGCAAAAATTTATCTGATTTAATAACCGCGCCTAATAAAATTGATAATGCATTTCTCCCTTCCTAAAAGTAAAATTAATAAATATAATAGATTGCTTTTTAAATTGCTACAATTTAAAAAATGAAATACAATTTTTGCTTTTTATTTTTAACGTTTAATAAATTTTTACTTTTATTCTTTCCAAAAATATACATTTATGAAATTTATAAATTAGTAAAAAAAAGAAACAAAAAAAACTAACCTTTAAATATACTTTTAATACGAAAATGCCGTTTAATGCAATCAGTGCAGCGAAACTACATATCCAAATAGCATCCACTAATGCACTTATCACTCATTTAAATAAGAACAAAGCATTTGAAATGCAAAAAAATTGTTTTTGCGTAAGTAAGTGGATTACAATCCCGTGGATGATTTTATTAATTTCTTTAAAACTCTGTTTGGGGGAGGGGGGAAGGTGTAATTCAATAGTTTAATTTGCACATGGCAGCACACTATACGTCTCAAAATGAATTTGACAAATAATTTGCCTTCTTAGGTACATATATATGAGGGTTAGGAAATAGGGTGTGTACAATTTTATATCTTTAAATCCAATGATATTACTGTTGTGAAAAATAGATGCTATATTCTCATTTTACGAATTAAGAAAAACAATGACGTTAACAAAACGTAAATACATTTACAAAAGTATATCCATGAATATCAAAACCCATTCATTTTACAAAGAATTACCAGTTTTGGACCGGGGCCCTATAGTAGTTTTTCTTTCTAATATGAGCTATTTAAATATAATTTCCGTATGAGTTCCTATACTATTCATCTGAATGCGATAAACTTTCAGTGAGTTGTTGTGTGCAGGCCCGCATTAGGTTTCTAAAGAAGTGCAAATATTTTACAATATTCCGCTTTGGGCCGGGGGCCTTAAATTCTTTTTTTTTCGTTTATGAGCTATGTAAATATAACGTCAAGCAGGGCTATTGCATAAGTGGGTGGAATTACATTAAATATAAACTGTGACATTTCATTTTGTATATGTGACTTAATAAATAGGTTTCTGATTTAGTACAAATATTTAACAATATTACTTTTGGGGCCGGGGGCCCTAAATTTGTTTATATGTAATAAATGATCCATATAAATATAATTTCAAACATAGCTATTGCATGGGGGGGGGGATCAATCGCTATAAGTTTTGGGACTAAATTTGGAAAATCCATGCTTCCCACACGGACAGCTGCGTGTGGTCTGCTGACACTTCTTAAAACCTTCTAATTAATTCGAATACGCACCAGACGGTTAAAAAAAGGTGGTTATTAGAATTACTTACAAAAAAATTATTAAAACACAGACACTTTATTTCGATGAGTGGCATTGCAACGCATGCCAGGTACTCGCTAGTATATATATATATATATATATATATATATATATATATATATATATATATATAAATATATATATAAAGACGCCAAATCCATAGTTTCCGTATGTGTGCAGATATTGACCTAAACGACTATAATTCACCATTTGTTTGCTGACAATGACCTCCAGTCTGTTGTCCTTACTCAATTAACCAAACGAGGCCACTATAAAAAAAAAAGTGTAGCGAACTGTGTCAGTGAAAATGTCTCTCAGTTATAAATTATGCTTCCTGTCGTGAAGCTGTCTCTTTCCCATTTAAGCTCAGCAGTCGTGAACACTTCCATTTTTTTTTCTTTGCCTTCAAGGTCTTTTTATGGAATCCTTTACGTGCTGGTCTTCATAACAGAATACCACCTTCGGTTTTTTTTTCTTCTTCATTCTTTTCCGAAGTTGGATTTTTTTTGTGCCATGTGATTTTTTATCGAAAGGAAGAGGTCTGTGTAATCTGTAAGGAGCCTTAATTTTTTTTTTTTTTTAATTTTAAAATACAAAACTGGTTCATTAAATAATTTGCTGGGCTTTTAAAGCGAGTTTACATTTGATTGGGTTTGTCGTGGAACCCTCAACGCATGTCTACGTTAAAAAGTGAAAGCTAGTTTCTTTTTCTTTTTGCATTTTATGTGTAGTTTGGGGCTAGTTACGATTTTTACTAAGCTCTTAGCGCATTCGTCTGAATGGCGAATTCGTCCACGGAGATTAAAAAAAAAAATTTGTTAAGAACACATGAACTAATCTAAGCGATTCTGCAAAACATATTTGTCATCTGAATAATCGTTTCGTTCATGTCGACATTTAAGAGATTTGAGTTTTTAATTGAAATGCTTTACATACCAACTTTATCATTACAATTTTATTTCGAACGTTACCCCTTAGCCTCAGTTCACACTATCAAACTTCGCGTCAAATAGTAATTTGAGAGCTGTGACACGAATTGCATCAAATGCTTGAAGGAAAATTTGATCGTGTGAACCGACCCTTAATCACACTACAAGAATTGTCATAAACAAAACTTGCGCCAATCCATATAATATTACGCAACTCCTAAAAAAACAAATACTTTGTAAGCACTTTTTTTAATTGTCTTGCTATATATTAATATTCTAATGTCCCACGCGTTTTTTTTTCACCACAGATTTATTTCACCAAATATTTCAGAAAAAACAAAAGAAAATTTTACTCACTAATCTCGCTTGGGGATATCCTTTTTTTAAGATAGAACTTCATTTAGCGCAGCTATCGGGAATTTTATTTCTTGAAATCGGTGACGTCATACATACTTTCTCTACCCCTTGGAAAAACAGGGAGACCGATTTATGAGGGGTTTGGGGGGTGGCGCTGAAAATTTTATGGAACGCTTTTTTTGTCTTTGTCATCGACTCCAAGTGCCAAGTTTCAGCTCGATGTGTTGACGGGAAGTAGGACAACTAGCCGTCCGAAGATATTTCCAGCAAGCCAGCCCCAAACAAAAGCGAAGTTAATATAAAGGCTTTTGTTTTAAAAAAAAAAAAAGACAGAAATAACCTTTAAAATAATATATGGTGATTTGATTCGTACTAACTAAACAACCCCCCCCCCCCCCCCCGGGGCCAAAAAATAAAATCAATTAAACATTCTTCAGGATTAAAGGTGAGTAGATAAACATCTACAAATTGAAAATCACTTTTGTTGACATTGTACCACCGTCATGATCCGATCGTCTGCGACTAATCTTCATCGATGTTTATTTACAGTGTCGGATGTCAAGGTGGGCGAATTGTTTTGTACTGAACGGCGAATAATTGTTTGTTCATTTTGAATGTTTTAACAAAAGTTATCTGGGGACCAAGTTAAACACCAAGCAAGAGCTTTCTTTATCTATACACCACGTCGGTGCCAGACCTGCAGCTGATGAATGGCTGCGTCGGAGATTAACGCGACGGGAACTATTTTCGTTCACACGTTATGACAACGTTGAGTTCCGGTAATTAGTCAAACCGGGAGATGCGTACGGGTGGGGACGTGAACTGGAACAGAAGCGTATCCGGGGTATTTTTTTTTTGGTGAATTGGGTGGCTATTCTGGTGAGTCGGGTGGTTATCTTGGTAAGTTGGGTGGTGAATTGGGTGGTGAATTTGGGTGGTGAATTGGTTGGTTATATTGGTGAGTTGGGTGTTGAATCTGTTGACTGGGGTTGTTAGTATGGTGAATTGGGTGGCTAGTTTAGTGAGTCTGGTGGTTGTTTTTAGTTAGTTGAGTGGTTCGTTTGGTGAGTTGGGTGGTTAGTTAAGCGATGAATTGGGTGGCTATTTTGGTGAGTTGGGTCGTGAGTTGGGAGTTAACTTGGTGAGTTGTGTGGTTAGTTTGGTGAGTTGTGTGGTTAGTTTGGTGAGTTGTGTGGTTAGTTTGTTGAGTTGTGTCGTTAGTTTTGTGAGTTGTGTGGTTAGTTTGGTGAGTTGTGTGGTTAGTTTGTTGAGTTGTGTCGTTAGTTTTGTGAGTTGTGTGGTAAGTTTGGTGAGTTGTGTGGTTAGTTTGGTGAGTTGTGTGGTTAGTTTGGTGAGTTGTGTGGTTAGTTTGGTGAGTTGTGTGGTTAGTTTGGTGAGTTGTGTGGTTAGTTTGGTGAGTTGTGTGGTTAGTTTGGTGAGTTGTGTGGTTAGTTTTGTGAGTTGTGTGGTTAGTTTGGTTAGTTGTGTGGTTAGTTTGGTTAGTTGTGGGGTTAGTTTGGTGAGTTGTGGAGTTTTTTGAGCTGAGACTTAATTATGGGTTGATAGAAATGACGTTCCGTAGAAGTTCGCAACGACAGCTCATGAAAATTCGATAAAATGTGTTGTTATTGGCAACGAGTCTATGTTTCAGCTCGATAGGTTGACAGGAAGTGGGTCAGTTCGCCATCGGTAGATTTGCCAAAAACAAAACCAAAAAACAGACAAACCGTAGTCAAAACAAAAGATTTTAAAAATAAATTATTTTTTAAGTGTTTTTGTGACTATTCTAAAAAAAAAGTGTGGGTTTTTTTTGGTAATTTTTTAAAAACGTTTTTCGTCTTTACATTTAAATTTAAAAATGCAATGGTGTTTGCGTCTTAATTTGGGAATCTCTTGAAACAACCCAGCTACAACACACACAAAAATTTCATTTCTTTCAAAAAAAAAAAAAAAAAAAAAAAAATGGGGGGGGGGGGGGGGGGGGGGGGGTTGTGTGGAGAGACGTAACCAGGGCACGGGGCATATTTTCTACAGCTATATCTTTCAGTTTATTTTATTGCGGTTGTTTCTTTCAGGATTCTAAAATTAAATATAATGACGAGAAATAATCTCCTGAGAAAATCCCATTGCTGGATTGATTTTTGTTTCCTTTGAAAGACACACATACAAAAAAAACTACCTTGAATTTGACCTACCAGCAATGTACACAACTGTTAAGTCGCACATCTGTGGTTTAGTTTCACCGGAAACGATGCTTTTGACGCATGTTTTTTTTTTCCCCCACAGTTTGTTTCCTCATTATATAAGTAGTATTCGTAAAAAGAACGATTTAAACTTAGATTCTCCACCTCCCCCCCCCCCCCCCAATCCCTTCACCCCTTTAAAAAAAGGGGGAATTCGTTAAACTCTTCTTCGATAGAAAGTCTTTTTTAGAAATCCTTCTATATTAACATCGCATTTGTTTTGTGGCTGGCAAAACAAAATGTTCGGATGGCTTATTAACTAACTTCCCATCAACTTATCGAGCTGAAATTTGGCACAGAGACTCGTTGCCGCTGGCAACATATTCTATTAAATTTCCGGCTCCACCCCTAAACCCCCCCAAAAAAAAGTCAGTTTTTCCTGTTTTGCAATGTGAGGACGGTGGATATATGATGCCACTTAATTTATTACATAAAATTCCCGATAACTGAGCTAAATGAGATTCTTTTTTTTTTTTTTAAATCGCAAGTGCGTTTGGTGTGTAATATTTTCTTTAGTTTTTCCGGAATAGTTGGTGTAATCAAAATGTGATGTAAAAGCGGGGTGGGTCATTGGAATATTAATATAGTTCAAGGGCGTTTAATTTTAAATCTATTTTATGACCTGCCAGCCCTGTGCGGGAGAAATAAACGTAATCTCAACTTACGGGAGTTTACCGAGGATCCAAGGTCGAGTCGTAATTTATCGTTTGAGGGCAGGTAGATCACTTTAGTGTAACCTAATGGACTACGATGAGTCACTTCCTTGTTTTGTCACGTGATACGTACCAGCCATTGGTAGGCTTTCTGCTACACATAACAACACATAACAACAGATAACAGCTGATCAGCCATTGCCATTATCATTAATGGACTACGATTAGTCGATTGTTTTGTCACGTGATACGTGTAAAAACAAGTAATACTTCCGGTAGGCTGTCTGCAACACACTAGTCGCTCACAAATTTTTCTTCAAACAACTTTCTTCCTTTAATCATAACTGAATTATAATTATTGTCACATTTATTGAATGTCATTTAAAGAAACGCGTGTATTCAAGAATATTTTGAAAAGTAAAAGTTTTAATTAACACTGGGGAAGCGCTGATGGAGACAAACATTTTGCTTTAGAATTAATGATAATGGCAATGGCTGATCAGCTGTTTATCTGTTGTTATGTGTTGTTATGTGTAGCAGAAAGCCTACTAATGGCTGGTACGTATCACGTGACAAAACAAGGAAGTGACTAATCGTAGTCCATTCTAAAGCAAAATGTTTGTCTCCATCAGCGCTTCCCCAGTGTTAATTAAAAATTTTACTTTTCAAAACATTCTTGAATACATGCGTTTCTTTAAATGACATTCATTAAATGTGACAATAATTATAATTCAGTTATGATTAAAGGAAGAAAGTTGTTTGATGAAAAATTTGTGAGCGACTAGTGTGTTGCAGACAGCCTCCCGGAAGTCTTACTTGTTTTTACACGTATCACGTGACAAAACAATCGACTCATCGTAGTCCATTTCGTTGGATTGTCTCATTCAGAAATGATATTCCATTAATAAGACTTAACTTCGTTATTTTGGGTGAAATGGGTTTTATAAACGTTTCAATCCATTTTAGCTAATAATCACTAAATAACAGTTTCATCCTGACTTATAGTCACCAAATAACAGTTCCATCCTGGCTTATAATCACCAAATAACAGTTCCATCCTGGCTTATAATCACCAAATAACAGTTCCATCCTGGCTTATAATCACTAAATAACAGCTCCATCCTGGCTTATAATCACTAAATAACAGTTTCATCCTGGCTTATAATCACCAAATAACAGTTCCATCCTGGCTTATAATCACCAAATAACAGTTCCATCCTGGCTTATAATCACTAAATAACAGCTCCATCCTGGCTTATAATCACCAAATAACAGTTCCACCCTGGCTTATAATCACCAAATAACAGTTCCATCCTGGCTTATAATCACCAAATAACAGTTCCATCCTGGCTTACAATCACTAAATAAGAGTTCCATCCTGGCTTATAATCACTAAATAACAGTTCCATCCTGGCTTATAATCACTAAATAACGGTTACACCCTGGCTTATAATCACTAGCCGATGCTGTTTCATGACTTAATCAATGTCAATGTTATTAAATTGAACATATCCGCCTTCCTAAAGAAGAAATCAAATGTATTGACAAGAGGTGTGTGGTTTTGGGGAAGGGGGGAGATCTTGGTATACGTTTAGTCAGATAGCTGCAGGTCCTGCACCCATCCATGTATTGCACTTTGGCACGTGGCTATTAAAACATGGCCGCCATGTTCATCTACAGATTAAACTAACCCCTCTATTCAAACGGCCATTCTTATAAAAAAATAATAATATCTAAATCTGAGGTTACAATTTTTTGTTAGATTCGTTCTCAGATTTTGCGGGACAAATCTGTTTGATTATTTTGAGAACATCATATTTAAAATTTTATTTTCGGGGACATCGTAGAGCTTGGGGATCCATTTTGGGAATTAGTGTTTAAGACTTGGCCACGCCCCTTAATCCATTACTCACGTTGGTCAAATGACAGACTGTCACACTCTTGTGATCATCGTGACATCCCGCCTTCTGTTAGTTCATCCCGCCTTCTGTTAGTTCATCCCGCCTTCTGCTAGTTCATCCCGCTTTCTGCTAGTTCATCCCGCCTTCTGTTTGGTTCATCCCGCCATCTGTTAGTTCATCCCGCGTTCTGCTAGTTCATCACGCCTTCTGTTTGGTTCATCCCACCTTCTGTTTGGTTCATCCCGCCGTCTGTTAGTTCATCCCGCCTTCTGTTAGTTCATCCCGCCTTCTGCTAGTTCATCCCGCCTTCTGCTAGTTCATCCCGCCTTCTGTTTGGTTCATCCCGCCATCTGTTAGTTCATCCCGCGTTCTGCTAGTTCATCACGCCTTCTGTTTGGTTCATCCCACCTTCTGTTTGGTTCATCCCGCCGTCTGTTAGTTCATCCCGCCTTCTGTTAGTTCATCCCGCCTTCTGTTAGTTCATCCCGCCTTCTGATAGTTCATCCCGCCTTCTGCTAGTTCATCCCGCCTTCTGTTCGTTCATCCCGCCTTCTGTTAGTTCATCCCGCCTTCTGTTAGTTCATCCCGCCTTCTGTTTGGTTCATCCCACCTTCTGTTAGTTCATCCGGCCTTCTGCTAGTTCATCCCGCCTTCTGCTAGTTCATCCCGCCTTCTGTTAGTTCATCCCGCCTTCTGTTTGGTTCATCCCACCTTCTGTTAGTTCACCCCGCCTTCTGCTAGTTCATCCCGCCTTCTGCTAGTTCATCCCGCCTTCTGTTAGTTCATCCCGCCTTCTGCTAGTTCATCCCGCTTTCTGCTAGTTCATCCCGCCTTCTGCTAGTTCATCCCGCCTTCTGCTAGTTCATCCCGCCTTCTGCTAGTTCATCCCGCCTTCTGTTAGTTCATCCCGCCTTCCGTGCACCCAACAAATAAACAAATCTTACATCGCCAAAGGTTGCAGCATTAAGCCTTGTCGTTTTGGGCTGTTTTTCTTTCTTTTTCATTAACCCCACTGTCATGTTAGACAACAGTTAAGGGACTTTAGACCGGAAGTGACGGTGATTCCCGCACATTAACAAAAAGTGAAAAGATAAGAAAGAAAAAGCTGGCCAAAAAAAACAAAAAAAACAATAACAAAAACTTCTTCTTAAAATAGAAGGATTTATTCGTGATCACGATAAAAATCAGCCAAAAAAATTTGTTGACCTTGACCTTGCACACGTATCAAACAGTTCACAATGGTGGTATTGGGCAGCGGTCTTCGTTCTTATCCATTTTACGCAGTGCCGTGGTGGGACTTTTTGTGTCCCTTTTTCTACTTTTCGTTGCTATGCTTTCAAAGTTAAGAAGTTGTAAAAAGAAAAAAAAAAAGAAAAAAAATCTCGATCACTATTTCGGGCCACTTCATTATCCGAGTCTGTTTGAAATACACGAACATAAGACTTGACTGAGCGGGTTGTTTTGAACATTATGTGGTATAAAGTGGTTTACTTGAGAATTAAAAACATTTACGAGTTTTATGGTAGCGATTCCCAAGCCTTAGTACATTCTGTACATATTAATTTATTTCATGTAAATCAAAAGAATTTACTCCCCCAAACCCCGATCCCCTACCAACACCCCTACCCCCCCACACCCTACCCCCCCCCCCAAAAAAAATAAACAGAAGTTCATCCAATTTTCGTCCAAATTACAAAAATATCCACAGTTTGTGGGCAGATAAATTAAATTGTACACACATTTTTATGGTTTGAGAACTCCTGGTGAAGACTGATCGAGCCAAAAAATCCCATGATATGGAGACACCGGTTAAGTTAGGATGTCATTTTTTTTTTTACAAGATCTTTATTTTGATTCCAACGCTCTACCCGAAAGTGATCAAGATATTTCATGGTCTAGTATTGCTTACTGAAAGGATGTGGCAAGGGGAGAGGCTTGTCCGAGTCCGTCAAAGTGTCCGTATTATTCCGCTGCCAAGATTGGATCGTATAAAAATGGCACCTTGGTTTATCATTGCTAATCTAAAGTGCTTTGGGGAGAGAAATAGTATTTTTTTAAACAATATTTAGGTTACAAAAAATTAAAGTAAAAAAATTGTGAACATTGATGTACTAAAACAAAAAATGACACAGACTACTAAATAAATTCCAGCCCCCCCCCCTTTTCCCATGCGCCCTACTCTCGGATTGCATCCCTTCCTGTGTTTTTAAAGTTATTCGAGATTTCAAAACACCCATTGGTGTCCCTTTAATTAAAAGATATTTAAATCAAGATTTCATTTGTGGCCGTAAGAAAAAAAAAAAGAAGAAAAAAAAGTGCAATATTTTTTTCCGTTCTTATTTCTTCGTCTTAAATGGAGTTTGTCGTGGTTGGACTTGTGTTAGCTTAACGTTTCGCTAAATAATCGACGTCCTGTAGAGATTATGAATCTAGTTCAACGCATGTTCTCACATTTTGATTTATTCACAATTTTGAAATATCCAATATATTTTTCTTTCACGAATTTGTAACCCCAAAATATTATCCATGGCAAAGACATATTCACTGAACACGAGAGACAATGTGTTTGGAGAGTGCGTTGCATTTTCCAAGTATGCTTCAATACCCATTCTCTTATCAAGGCGTGTTGTATTGTCGGCTTTTAAAAGGATACCGGGCAATGGCTGGTCCACTGCTTCACCATCAAACAGAAACTCGTCCGTCTCTTCCCTCGCTAGACAGCGACGAGGCCATGACAGGTAGTTCCGGCTCATACCAGCGAGAACATCGTACAGGAATGGCTCATTCCTGCCAAAGACAACCCAGGGGCTGGAACAAACGTCAAAAAGGAACAGTTGAGGCGACGACGCTTGTCACATTTGCTCTCTTGCACCAGGCCTTCCGACCCCCGGTTCCTGATACCCCCGCTGTGCAGACCTTGCAACAAGTGAAATATCCTCTTCAATACCAGGCACAAAAACATTGCGAATCCCCTCTACATACATAGGAACCAGAATGATCAATAAATTGATCGTGTGCTCTTAATATAAAGAAGAAGAAGAGCATTGAAAGAAATATAGAGATTATCAGATAAACCACATTATATATTTTAGTTCCAATAAAATATCTTTACAATTCTTAAATGATATAGAACGGGTTGTTAAAACTATTTTTATTACTTTTTAATAGCCTATTACAACCACCGAGATCGGTTGATATGAATTTTGTAGCCCCCCCTTTCCCCTTTCCACCTCACAGACAAACAGTATACAGCCGTTTTATCCATTACATGGGCGTATCAGAAAGCGGGTGCAGACTTTAGACATCCCAAGCAGATCGTATCAGAACTTGATGTACTTATGTATTTGTTTAAATGAAACTTTTAATGAAATTCTAATCCATGCCCTACGGCCATGCTTTTTGATAATGTGATAAATTGTGCCATAATTTCATAACATATATCGGATCATAAAATATGCATGAACCGCCCGCTAAACTAAGGAGAAAAAAAACAGTTTCTAATTCGACTTCTCGTGTTTTACGCCAAAAAAATTAACCTCCTGTTTATCAAAGTTCGATTGGAATACTTGGTAGACATGCTCAGGCGAAGAACGCCCACCTTATTGTCCGGACGTGGGTCACTGTGACAACAACAGAATGGCTGGACGTCACGTGATCCTGATGCCGGCGACGAACAAAACTATATAAGGCAGATGCCGTTGTTGACGGGACAAGTTCCAAAGCCACCGGAAGGACAGACAATGACGTGTTTAGCCCGGGGCAGGACAGAACATGACGTGTTTAGCCTGGGGAGGACAGAAAATGACATGTTTAACCTGTTGGAATTATAACGCTCAAACCATTCTAATGAACAAACCTATCGGTGTCAGTCTGAACTAACGATGGAGTCGCAGCATATTAAACTAATGTTACAGTGTTAAACGTACAGTCAAGTTATCTTCGCCTTAGATATAACTTCAGTTTTCTTGTATAAGCTGCTCTTGTATTTGGACATTTATTGAACTACTTTGACTGTTGGCTATCAATACCACGCAATATACCTAAGACAAAGTTCTAAACTGGATTGATTGTTTTAAAAAAAAATTAATAATCTATAAAAAAATTGATTCGGAAATATTAAGCTATCAATATATTCAACACCCTGTAAAAGTAAGAATTATCAATTAACATTTATAATACTTATATTTTTCAGTCTTCCTTTTTTATAATTTATGTTTATGAATTTTGTATTGTTTTCTCCCATAGACATAGGACTGAAGGAGCAAGTCGGTCTGGTCAGAAACTTTAGCAGGGGGGGCGGCACTCAAATTTGAACTTTAGATCTTCAGAATCCACCGGGAAACAAGATGACCCTTAAGTCATCCAAGTTTTTATCGAATAATTGTTGACAACGTTGGATATCACATGAATCAAGAGCTACCAGAGGATAGAGCTACCTAAGGATAGAGCTACCTAAGCCTAGAGCGACCTAAACTTGGGCTACCTAAAGATTGGGCTACCTAAAGATTGAGCTACCTAAACATTGGGCTACCTAAAGATTGGGCTACCTAAAGATTGGGCTACCTAAAGATTGGGCTACCTAAAGATTGGGCTATACCTAAAGATTGAAAACACTCATTTGTACAGCAGCACACAAATACGCCTAGGAGGATAAGCTCTGCAGTGGTAAGTAAGTCATTGCGTACATAACTTAAAAAATGAACTTTCAAAAGTTTCACTCAAATTTTGCCTGAACACTGAATGACCAATTTTAACAAATTTAAATGAATGCTTGCCTGAACACTGAATGACCAATTTTAACAAACTTAAATGAATGCTTGCCTGAACACTGAATGACCAATTTTAACAAACTTAAATGAATGATTGCCTGAACACTGAATGACCAATTTTAACAAACTTAAATGAATGCGTTAGGTTATTTCAGAATCCTCGAAAAGTAATTCTATTTTGGTGAATTAATTCTCAGGTTAATCAACGTAGAACATTATTTTTTATTTCAAAAAATTTGATCTCAAGTCATATTTCCCATCTCTTTAGTTTATTTTTTATTTTATTTTTTTTTTTGCAAAAGTATTAATAAGAGGGAGAGACTGCAATCAGGTTAGAAAAATGTAAAGTAGCGAAACAAATTATGGGGGAAAATCTGAAAATTATGGGGGAAAGCCTGAAAATAATGGGGGAAAACCTGAAAAAAAAAGCGTAATGAAGCAACGAACGTGTTGGCCAGAAGCCTTCTTTATATTATTATTATTATTATGGGTAGTTTTCTATAGCGTGGTACCCCAGCCTAGGGCTGGGCTCACCACGCTGTACATGCAAATTAAAATGAACTTAAAAATATAAATTAAAAACCAACCATTCCATAACAATTTACATGTGAAGCCATGGACGGCACTCAGCAGCATCGTTTAACTTTCAGAGGGGGAATCAGTCAGGATAGTAAAGTTTAAAGAGGTGTGTTTTGAGTGCAGTTTTGAAGGCTGTGATGGTTGATATATGTATGAAGGCTTCTTGCCGATACGTTCGTTGCTTTGTTGCGATCTTTTTTTGCAGGTTTTCCCCCATATTTTGTTTCAGTTATTACCATTAATTTTGCAAATAATATTATTTCATGCATATTTAGAAATAACGTACAACAATCTCGCAGCTCATGTAGATCTATAGTTGTATCAATTGATTTTAAAATACAAAATAACCCTTAAAAAACAAAGTTTTTCGTATAAAATTTTTATAAAATATAATACGAGCAATGGGCTGAAAATTTGATAAAACAAGCTTACAAGTAAAATACTTATTGATATTCCAAGCCTTGTCCCCCCCCCCCCTACCCTTTTTTCGCGCTTGCGATTTTTTTTCAGTACGTACGCATTAGGTTTATACTTCTCAGGCAGTACGTAGGCATTGGTTTATACGTCTCAGGCAGTACGTAGGCATTGGTTTATACGTCTCAGGCAGTACGTAGGCATTGGTTTATCCACCTCGGGCAGTACGTAGGCATTAGGTTTATCCACCTCGGGCAGTACGTAGGCATTAGGTTTATCCACCTCGGGCAGTACGTAGACATTGGGTTTATCTTTCTCCGGCAGTACGTAGGCATTGGATTTATCTTTCTCGGGCAGTACGTAGGCATTGGGTTTATCCTTCTCAGGCAGAGCGCTCATTTTAATCGATCATGTAAACTTGTGTGGTTTCGTTGGATTGTGTTACAAACTTTGCAGCAAAATTATCAAAACAAAACTAAATGAGTTCAATCACATTAACAGTCCAAATTATATAAAATGCTTCATAACTATTCCAATTTTTTTGTCTGTCTCTTATTTTTTTTAAATTAATAATTTAGAGTTGACCTTGACCCGATTGGAGTTTCCGGCCAATGAAAATCCTCGGCCATCTTCTCCTCCTGACAGTGACGTCACTATGCCAGGATCTGGACTTCGACTTTAACTTTGATGACTTTGTCAGAGACAACATTGAGCTGATCCCAGGCTGTAAGATATCTCATTTTAAGTATCGATAATTCAGTGCGATAATTCAGTGTCGGACATCGGGAGGCTCCTGTCGTCTCTTCAAAACTGGATAGTAGTCCAAAACATATTTTAAAATTTAATCAATTCTAACTATGACCCGAAACTTATGAAGGATGTTTTCATAAATCCATTTATTGTATCAAATAATTTTTTTTACGTTATACAAGTACTGAATGATTATCTTGCTTACCCCCCTCCCCACCTACCAAAAACAATTATTGTGTAATTATTTCAAATAATTTTTGTATACGTTATGCAAGTACTGGATGATTATCTTCCTTCCCTCCCCTCCCTTCCCCCCCCCCCAAAAAAAAACCACCCGCAGATACGCTGAGGTCAAGCGATGCTATTTACAGCAACCAGTTATACGCTACCGATTTTTTACGCGAACTCAACAATGAATTACGTCAGTGGAAACACAGCACGTCATTGGCCGACTGGGAGTACAAGACCAACATAACAGACATCAATATGAAACACGTAAGCCTTGTTGTTGTTGCTGTTGTTGTTGTCGTTGTTGTTGTTGGATAAGCACGATCTTCATAATCCGTTAGATGTTTGACAAAATTCGTTAGAAACACTAACTTGGATCTGCTTGTCAAACCTCATTTCAGAATAAAAACCTTTTCCGTTCTTAGATTTATACATGGTGAAAAAGAACATCTCAAAAGTAGTTTCCCGTCAGTAACGATGTCATAGTATGGGCATGATGATTTAAACATAGTATGGGTATGATGATTTAAACATAGTATGGGTATGATGATTTAAAAATAGTATGACATGATGATTTAAAAATAGTATGGGTATGATGATTTTAAAATAGTATGACATGATGATTTAAAAAATAGTATGGGTATGATGATTTTAAAATAGTATGGGTATGATGATTTTAAAATAGTATGGGTATGATGATTTAAAAATAGTATGGGTATGATGATTTAAAAATAGTATGGGTATGATAATTTAAAAATAGTATGGGCATGATGATTTAAAAATAGTATGGGTATGATGATTTTAAAATAGTATGACATGATGATTTAAAAAATAGTATGGGTATGATGATTTAAAAATAGTATGGGTATGATGATTTTAAAATAGTATGGATATGATTATTTAAAAATAGTATGGGTATGATGTTTTAAACATAGTATGGGTATGATGATTTAAAAATAGTATGGGTATGATGATTTTAAAATAGTATGGACATGATGATTTAAAAATAGTATGGGTATGATGATTTAAACATAGTATGGGTATGATGATTTAAACATAGTATGGGTATGATGATTTAAAAATAGTATGACATGATGATTTAAAAATAGTATGGGTATGATGATTTTAAAATAGTATGGGTATGATGATTTAAAAATAAATATGGGTATGATGATTTAAAAATAGTATGGGTATGATAATTTAAAAATAGTATGGGCATGATGATTTAAAAATAGTATGGGTATGATGATTTAAACATAGTATGGGTATGATGATTTAAAAACAGTATGGGTATGATGATTTACAAATAGTATGACATGATGATTTTAAAATAGTATGACATAATGATTTAAAAATAGTATGGGTATGATGATTTAAAAATAGTATGGGTATGATGATTTAAAAATAGTATGGGAATGATGATTTAAACATTGTATGGGTATGATGATTTAAACATAGTATGGGCATGATGATTTAAACATAGTATAGGCATGATGATTTAAAAATAGTATGACATGATGATTTAAGACAAAACTTACTTTTGTGGTAAACGTGTAGATTTGGAGATGTAATTACGTTAAATTCATTTGGACTGTTCAAATTTTATTTTAACCAAACAAAAATGAAAAATTTAAATTTAAAAAATTTGAACATTCCAAATGAACTGAACATAAAATACATCTCTAATGAACATAAAATACATCTCTAATGCTAGGAGTTAAGGGCAATATAAATAATTTTTTTTGTTTTTTTTTTCGTTTTTCCTTAACTTAAAAAAAAATGTTGCTCGTCAGAAACTGGAGCTTGGATCTCGTTTTGACAAATGGTGGCGCAGGAGGTTAAAGGAGGCCAAAAAATTTGACGTGTCTCGTCTGCCGGAACATCTCAGCAGGCAGTTGTCCATGATGACCATGGCGTCCGCCTCGGATGATAACAGTCTGACAGAGTAAGTTGATGATAAGCTGGCTGAGTAAGTTGATGATTACCTGACATAGTAAAATTATGATTATCTGACAGAGTAAGTTGATGATTACTGACACAGTAAGATGATGATTACCCGACAGAGTAAGTTGATGATTATCTGACAGAGTAAGTTGATAATTACTGACAAAATAAGTTGATGATTACCGGACAGAGCAAGTTGATGATTACCAACAGAGTAAGTGGTGATTACCTGACACAGTACGTTGATGATTAGCCAACAGAGTAAGTTGATGATTACCTGACATAATAAATTAATGCCTTCTTGAAGGATTAACTTGATGATAATTTTATCAAATATGTTGACCAAAGTTGATCTATTAGATGACAGTCTAAGTTGATGCTAGGGGGCAGTCCATTAATTACTTTAACAAAAGAGGGTAGGGGTGTAAAACGTATGTCATTATTATACAGGCCAATATATCAAAATCATTAATAGGCCGCCTCCAAAACATTTAAAAATATATGTTAAATTTAACGGTTATAATATAATGCTCAGATGAGCACTTGCTCCACAAACCACTATGCGGTCAATGCGATGTGACGCCAAAAGACACAGCCATAGAGGTGATGTCAGTTATTGAGCAAATACAAAGTGCCGTTATTTTATTCGCTGGACTAGTTGGACTAGACAAGGATGACGTCAGCCGAGACAAGGATGGTGTTGGACTAGACTAGGATGACGTCATTCGGCGCCATAATAATATTAATGCGGCAATGATAACTTAATCAGTTGAGATGCGATAATGCAAAAGAGGGAACATTTGGGTCAACAACTTTAACATTTGGCTCATCAACTTTAACATTTGGCTCATCAACTTTAACATTTGGCTCATCAACTTTAGCATTCGGCTCATCAACTTTAACATTTGGCTCATCAACTTTAACATTTGGCTCATCAACTTTAACATTTGGCTCATCAACTTTAACATTCGGCTCATCAACTTTAACATTCGGCTCATCAACTTTAACATTCGGCTCATCAACTTTAACATTCGGCTCATCAACTTTAACATTTGGCTCATCAACTTTGACATTTGGCTCATCAACTTTAACATTCGGCTCATCAACTTTAACATTCGGCTCATCAACTTTAACATTTGGCTCATCAACTTTAACATTTGGCTCATCAACTTTAACATTCGGCTCATCAACTTTAACATTCGGCTCATCAACTTTAACATTCGGCTCATCAACTTTAACATTTGGCTCATCAACTTTAACATTTGGCTCATCAACTTTAACATTCGGCTCATCAACTTTAACATTTGGCTCATCAACTTTAACATTTGGCTCATCAACTTTAACATTCGGCTCATCAACTTTAACATTCGGCTCATCAACTTTAACATTCGACTCATCAACTTTAACATTCGGCTCATCAACTTTAACAATTGGCTCATCAACTTTAACATTTGGCTCATCAACTTTAACATTTGGCTCATCAACTTTAACATTCAACTCATCAACTTTAACATTCGGCTCATCAACTTTAACATTCGGCTCATCAACTTTAACATTTGGCTCATCAACTTTAACATTTGGCTCATCAACATTAACATTTGGCTCATCAATTTGAACATTTGGCTCATCAACTTGAACATTTGGCTCATCAACTTGAACATTTGGCTTTTTAGCGTAAATAAAAAAAAACTACAATAAATTTACAAAAAATAATGTTTAGAACTCATCAATTCTTTAATAAATTCTGCAATAGAAATTGTCCCTGTTTACAGATTTTAGATCTTTAAAGACATTTTAAAATATGTAATAAACTTACCGTTACACCACCCCTGCCCTTTTCCCCTATTCTAAAATAGACTATTCTGTAAAAGATTTTTTTTTTAAAAACGATCCGTCTTTATTTATTTTTATTTTCTTTGGGAAAGGTTGGGGATGGGGAACAATTGTTGACATAATTAGTTAAGGTGGTCCTTAAAGGTGTGAAAGTTGTTGACAAAGGGAAAGGGACGTGATCAAAACGGCCTGAAAATTTTTAACAAAATTAATGGACGGCCCGATGGGTTGACATTAAAATTAATGACGAGTTAAGTAAAACAACAAGAATGCTTAGTGGCTTTCCTTTGTTATTTTTACATCCTCTTTTTCTTTCATTCTCTTACTAAATTTCTCTCTCTCTCTCTCTCTCTCTTACCACTCTCTCTTCCACTCTCGTCGATCTCTTTTAAGTATCCCTGTCTTCCCCTCCATTGATCTCCCTCTTCCATGGCAAAAACGTATTTTTGTTGTTTTTTATTCCCACGGCAAAAAACTTTTTTTTTTTGTAGTTTTTTTTCCCACACGGCAAAAAGGTAATTCGCCGACTTGCTCATAATTATTTATTCAGTCATTGTCACACTCGCAGCAATCAGCAGCTAAAAAAAATAGACGCAACACAAAAAAATACTAAATCAACTCATCCTCCGCTAGAATTCCTTCTTTCGCTTATAAAATCATTAAGACAGCTTTAATACATGTCTTAATCAAGCTCATTTAGATGTTTAAACACACTTGACCTCTATCTCATTAATGCCTTTCCGGATCCAACTTCTAATTCGCGTTATATCCCAAATCCGCATTATATCGGAAACCATGACTATACGGATTTTCTTTTAAAAAAACATTTTGTTTGTTTGTTGCTGTTGGTTGGGTTGGGGGGGGGGGGACATTGATCATCCCGTGTTTTAACGTAATGAACGATTCCCACCGTAAGCGCGATGCCGATCATACAGATTGTTATTAAACAGTTACTAAATTCGCTTAAGGTCAAAAATATTTTTTGTTATGTACAATTTCGTCAGGCGGAAGAACTACCTCATCTCCACGATGGAGGGAATCTACGGGTCAACACGGGCGTGTCTCGGCAACGGTTCGTGCGTGCCGCTGGAACCCGACCTGGTCAACATCATGGCGACGTCACGTGACCCCGAGGCCCTGAAAGACGCGTGGGTCAGCTGGAGGGACAGTGTAGGTCCTCAGATAAGAGATTACTACGAAGAGTTTGTTCAGACCAGTAACGACGAGGCCTTGGAGAATGGTGAGATTTCTGGCGGTTCGGTGACAGTGCATGAGCAGACTTCAGTGACAGTGCATGAGCAGACTTCAGGGACAGTGCATGAGCAGACTTCAGGGACAGTGCATGAGAAGACTTCAGTGACCGTGCATGAGCAGACTTCAGGGACAGTGCATGAGCAGACTTCAGTGACAGTGCATGAGCAGACTTCACGGACAGTGAATGAGCAGACTTCAGTGACAGTGCATGAGCAGACTTCAGTGACAGTGCATGAGCAGACTTCAGTGATAGTGCATGAGCAGACTTCAGTGACAGTGCATGAGCAGACTTCAGGGGCGGTGCATGAGCAGACTTCAGTGACAGTGCATGAGCAGACGTCAGGGACAGTGCATAAGCAGACTTCAGGGACAGTACATGGGCTGACTTCAGTGACAGTGCATGAGCAGACTTCAGGGACAGTCATGAGCAGACTACAATGACAGTGCATGAGCAGACTACAATGACAGTGCATGAGCAGACCACAGTGACAGTGCATGAGCAGACTACAATGACAGTGCATGAACAGACTACAATGAC
The DNA here is from genome assembly GCA_964017045.1 of Omphiscola glabra. Classification (NCBI taxonomy): domain Eukaryota; kingdom Metazoa; phylum Mollusca; class Gastropoda; family Lymnaeidae; genus Omphiscola; species Omphiscola glabra. The sequence continues at coordinate 9,975,025 of OZ024804.1, read as the reverse complement.
AGTGCATGAGCAGACCACAGTGACAGTGTATGAGCAGACTACAATGACAGTGCATGGGCAGACCACAGTGACAGTGCATGAGCAGACCACATTGACAGTGCATGAGCAGACTACAATGACAGTGCATGAGCAGACCACAATGACAGTGCATGGGAGACCACAGTGACAGTGCATGAGCAGACCACAGTGACAGTGCATGGGCAGACCACAGTGACAGTGCATGAGCAGACCACAGTGACAGTGCATGAGCAGACTACAGTGACAGTGCATGGGCAGACCACAGTGACAGTGCATGGGCAGACCACAGTGACAGTGCATGAGCAGACCACAGTGACAGTGCATGGGCAGACCACAGTGACAGTACAGGGGCAGACCACAGTGACAGTGCATGAGCAGACCACAGTGACAGTGCATGAGCAGACCACAATGACAGTGCATGAGCAGACCACAGTGACAGTGCATGGGCAGACCACAATGACAGTGCATGGGCAGACTACAATGACAGTGCATGAGCAGACTTCAGGGACAGTGCATGAGCAGACTTCAGGGACAGTGCATGAGCAGACTTCAGGGACAGTGCATGAGCAGACTACAATGACAGTGCATGAGCAGACTACAGTGACAGTGCATGGGCAGACCACAGTGATAGTGCATGAGCAGACCACAGTGACAGTGCATGAGCAGACCACAGTGACAGTGCATGAGCAGACCACAATGACAGTGCATGGGCAGACTTTTTTTTAACAACGAAGTAAATCAAAAAAATCATTGGCTTATGTGGTAGCAATAAATGGAAGCAGCGCATTTCTCTTTCTTTTCTTTTTTTTTTTTAAAACGGGAATAAATAAGTTACACGTATTAGCGAAGACGTGAATATACGTATTTTATGTTGGGTTATGTAACACTATGATTGCATGCATTTTTAATCATATACCAGAGAAATGGAAATAAAAGAATTGCAATGGTGATTGTTAATTTGAAAAAAATAAAAAAATTTAATAATAATTAATTATTCCCTTTTTGACATTGTCAGGTAAAATAATTTGCGAAAAAGAAAAAAGGTTTTTATAGCGTATTATTTTATTTCATTTTTTTTTTCCTTTTTACTGAACATTTATTTTAATGATTTGGCTGACTAGAATGCTAAACCTCTGTAATTTATAAGAAGACAACCATAAATGTATACACCATAATAAATATAAGAAGTCAACAACAGATGGCTTTATTAATAGCCATTTTTTCAACCAAAAAAAAAAGTTATTTTTACGCTTGCATTCCCATATAAAGTTTAAATCCTTTTTGACACATCAAAACTCTCTGGAAAAACGTTTTTAAAAATTTTGTTATCTACCAGCTCGACTCATAAGATATGCATTACAACAAGATCCCCAGTTCTAACTCCCTATAATTTACGACCTACTCTCGCCAGGTCACGCTGACTTCAGCCACATGTGGAAAGAAGACCTGTTCTACCAGACGCCAGAGCTGGACTCCATGTTGAGACACCTGTGGCGAGACCTGAAGCCCCTTTACCTCCAGCTCCACGCGTACGTGCGCCGGAAACTACGAGGACACTACGGAAGTGACGTAGTGGGGGATGACGGGACGATACCGGCTCACCTACTTGGTACAGTTTTCAAATTTCACTTGCGCGCGGCAATGGACGTCCCTGTTCTGATTAAACATAATGATCAAAGAACTATTTCCTTGTAGAGGTTGGGTCTAATTTTGTTCATTCCAACCTGATGAAAGCGCTTGTAGGAATGTTCCGTCATATCTCAAAAAGCTATTGAAACATAATATTTAAAACATCATTAAATAAGGTTGTCCCCTTCCCCCCCCCCCCCATTTTATTTACCTTATTTCTATAAATATAGAAATAAATTATTTATTTTTTTAAAAGCCAATTTAATTAAATGTTTAAGTTAAAACATATAGCCATAAATAAACGTTCATTTGAAGGATCGCGCAATAGAAGCATCGATCTCAGAATAACATGATTAACACCACGTCACGTCTATTTTTTTTTTTTTTTTACGTTTATAGCTGGGAAGTAGTGGCGTAGCCAGGGTTAGGGCCGCAAAAGGGGCGAAGAATGGGTCAAGCTGTGTGCGACGCCCCTCTTCCACGAAAGGCCCCCCAGGTGGCCGAAAAACCAGCTCCTAAAAACTAGGAAAAAGTACCGCCCAAAATGAGGATATTTTTTAATCCAATATTTATGGGTTTTTTTTACATTTGAAAATATTGTGTACAAAAGGATTCGCTCTGTTTTGACTTTTTTAGCAATATGTTAGCAACTGTCGATCTTATGACATGCTACTTCACCGAGCGATCACAAGAAATATATCTATAGCTCCATGGGCTGTCACCCGATTAAACAATTTTATGCATATTAAGTTACTACTTACTTATGCCTTTTAACACCGTTTGGGGCATATGCCGTCTACAAGAATTTCCCATTCATCTCGGTCCCCGTACTTTCCTTTCCAATTGCTTCCAGGTGTATACCATACTTTGTGTGTCTGCCTCTAGCTCGCGTCTCCATGTATTCTTTGGCCTTCCTCTCTTTCTTTTTTTCCCTATGGATTCAATGTTAGGAATTGTCTGGTGATGTTATCTACCTTTTCTTTATGACGTCTTCTGTCTTTGAAACGAGGGTCCACAGGTTTGAGGCTTCCGGTGTATCTTGGCTTTGGCCGCAAGGCTTCATAGCTCTTCTTGGGCTGAAATTGTTTTTTCCCTTCTTTCTGCGTCATATTTATGCATATTTAGCTACACATACATAGCTTAATTATGTAATTTTAGCTACACATACATATTCTTGGGGCACACGTAGCGTTACGTTGTATAAAAACCTGACATTTTAACCATCCTTGTTCAGGCAACATGTGGGCTCAGCATTGGACCAGCATTCTTGACGTCGTGGTCCCCTACCCGGAAGATGACCAGCAGACGAAGGTCGAGGCCAAACTGAAAGCGAACCTGGACGTCCAGGGACTGTTCCGGCTGGCGGACAACTTCTACACGTCCATCGGCCTCTACCCCATGACGCCAACGTTCTGGGCCAAGTCAATGTTCAAGAAACCGACCGGCAGGGATGTTCTGTGCCACGCGTCCGCCTTTGACATGTACTACCCGGGAGATTTTAGGTAAGGGCTTATGACCTTGACATTGTTTTGAGATACGATAAGATTCTTTGATTGATCAAAGTACACGGAAATAAGTTTTTACTATATTGTGCATATTTTGTCACGTATAGTGGTCCTTGGGTTTTTATCGGTTCTTTTTTTTTAATAAGGGGAAATCTAACTGTGAGATGCTTAGGCACTTTGTAATTTTTCCATGACAAATATTGACAGTTCAATGTGGACGTGTAGGCTACTATAAGGCATTGGTAGTATTGAGTGAACGTTGGCATTTCTTAATAAAGCGAGCTGTGACATATGCTAGTCCTCACAGTGAGCTTCTCTAATCCTCAAAATGACCTACTCTAGTCCTCACGATGACCTACTCTAGTCCTCACGATGACCTACTCTAGTCCCCACGATGACCTTTGCCAGTCCTCACAATGTCCTACGCCAGTCGTCCTGATGACCTACGCTGGGCCTCATAATGACCTACTCTGGTCCTCACGATGACCTACACTAGTCCTCACAGTGGCCTAATTTTCAGTCACGACCCGAATAGGAGGACGACGTGAATGGACTTGTTGTGGTGTCTCAGGGACAATTAACAGGGCTTTTCAAGGATGACATAAGATCTCCTCTGCTTTTTTAAAGAAATAATTTTTGTTTGGGCCCTGCGGTGCATGTTAAGCTGACCCCTGCTGCACATAAAAACCCAGGTCGTCTGTGCTGTGTATTCTGTTCAGAAAAATGGTGTCAGTCCTATCTTAAAATAGACCTTGTTTAATATCCGGAAATGCCCCTTTATTTAGGTCAATGTCTGAACTTTGTGGACGGCGTGATGTCATTTTTTACTATCCCCCCCCCCCAAATCTCCTCCCACAAACACACATACACATCCACACAAACAACACACGAGCACGATTTTTCCCGCCTTTTGTCCTGTCACATTTTTTTCATTCAAATTTAATACGGGGCGTTTCCGGTCGTTTGTAATACGTAAAAAATAGTTGTTACATTTAACATAGTTACGATAATTCATGATCGCCTGCCTCTTTCATTCCTTAGTTTCTCATGAATGTCGTTTCGTCAGTGGTCTCATTCAAGCTGTGCGAGTTCTCGGCATACTTTTTCTATGAGCATCAGACATTATAATTTTTTTTAATGGTTTGCAGCCTAAAAGTCTTTTATAGCGAATGCATTGTAACATTTATAGGTCTGCTGTCATTACTAATGAATTGTAACATTTATAGGTCTGCTGTCATTTCAAATGAATTGTAACATTTATAGGTCTGCTGTCATTGCTAATGAATTGTAGCATTTATAGGTCTGCTGTCATTGCTAATGAATTGTAACATTTATAGGTCTGCTGTCATTACTAATGAATTGTAACATTTATAGGTCTGCTGTCATTACTAATGAATTGTAACATTTATAGGTCTGCTGTCATTACTAATGAATTGTAACATTTATAGGTCTGCTGTCATTGCTAATGAATTGTAACATTTATAGGTCTGCTGTCATTACTAATGAATTGTAACATTTATAGGTCTGCTGTCATTGCTAATGAATTGTAACATGTATAGGTCTGCTGTTATAGTTAGTGAATTGTAACATTTATAACAAAGTGTGAAGCCCAAATTACTCTGCTTTCACTACGGACCGTTCCACAGGATAAAGATGTGCGCCGAGGTCAACCTGGAGTCGTTCAGGACCGTCCACCATGAAATGGGCCACGTCGAGTACTACATGGCTTATGCCGACCAGCCGACCATCTTCAGAGAGGGCGCCAACCCGGCGTTCCACGAGGCTGTGGGCGACACGGTCCAGCTGTCTGTGCTCTCGCACAGCCACCTGAAGGGACTGGGGTTCTTCGACGAAGACGAAGACGACGACCTACTCAGGGAAGGTTCTCACACGACGAGGTACCGATACAGGCGGACGGACAAGAAAGAAAGTGAGTTTCACAAAAAAAGGTTTACATTTTTATTATTGTTGTTTTGTTTTCTTTTGCAAAGGAAACATTTTAATCTTTTTAAATTGTTCACACTCTTCTAGAGTAATAGAGCTTCAGTAACTGGCTAAATTAATTTTACTTCCACCTTGACTGAGTGTGATATTTGTTGATTTTTTAAAAAAGGAATATTGCAGTAGACGGGGAATGAACAACGCAAAATATACACGGCGCTTCAATTATTAAAAAAATATCATTCATTACTTCATTAGTAATTAAACAACCCTTAAAAATCAAACACAACAACCTCTTCCATCTTAGAACCCACCTCTTCCATCTTAGAACCCACCATCCGCACCAGTGGCGTAGCAACCTTAACTCGCGCCCGGGGCACAATACCTTTTTAGCGCCCCCCTCCCATTCGAAAACCATACAATATTATATGTAAAATATACCATTTGGCGCCCCTTTGTGAGTAGCGCCCGGGGCATGATGCCCCCTTGCCCCCCCCTCGCTACGCCACTGATCCGCACATCAAAATTCACCACTTCTATTTTTTTAAATTTATAATGCTACTAGCTTATATTTTAAGAATCATAATTCCAATTGTAAATGTATTGTATTGTATTGAGTAGACTTCTATCTTCATGATTTTATAAAAAAAATTTTTAGGAAAACCAATTTCGGGTAGCGATAAATAAATGGGTACACATTTAACACATACAACAACAAAAACAACCAACAACAACAACAAATGCACGACTAATATGGCTGGTGGAACTATTTTCTATATAAATTTTTACTTTTTTTTAAAAAAATTGTTTATTTGCTTTACGTGTGAGTATAACATAACAGTCGCAACTCGACTGTGAACTATTGCCTTTATTTCGTTTTCATTTCTCGAAGTAGCCCAACGTTTGCTTTCCATCACTTATCTCCCCTTCTAACCATATCCCCCCCCCATCCCCCAACCACCCCGCTTTGTCGCCCACACTGGTTAGTAATGATTCCCGCGAACAGCGTCGGTGCACCTGAGTCCCAAACTTAATGGGCTTCTTGTGGTCAAGTCGCTATCTTCGGATGCAGAGTGGCTCTGTGACAAAATGTAGAAACGGAACCTTCCCAGGGCCGCACAATCCAATTATCCTTTCATTCTGCTCATATCACACTTCCTGTACATCTGTAGAGAAATCCGACTTTTTTTTATTTATTAAAAGAGCACGAATCGGTCTACTTTAGTGTAACACATTAATAAATGAGCTTAAGTTAATAAATGAGCTTAAGTTAATAAATGAGCTTAAGTTAATAAATGAGCTTAAGTTAATAAATGAGCTTAAGTTAATAAATGAGCTTAAGTTAATAAATGAGCTTAAGTTAATAAATGAGCTTAAGTTAATAAATGAGCTTAAGTTAATAAATGAGCTTAAGTTAATAAATGAGCTTAAATTAATAAATAAGCTTAAGGCTTCAGCTATTTCGAAATAATTCAATTTTAAATAATTCACCCCTGGTGGATAAAACGTGAACATGAAAATATTTGTGTGTGTGTGTGTGTGTGAGAGAGAGAGAGTGAGAGAGAGAAGAGAAAGAGAGAGAAAGAGAGAGAGAGTGAAAGAGAGAGAGAGAAAGAGAGAGAGAAAGAGAGAGAAAGAAAGAGAGAGAAAGAAAGAGAGAGAGAGGGAGAGAGAGAGAAAGAGGAAAGAGAGAGAAAGAGGAAAGAGAAAGAAAGAGAAAGCGAGAGAGAAAGAAACAGAGAGAGAGAAAAAGAGGAATGAGAGAGAGAGAAAGAAAGAAAGAAAGAGAGAGAGAGAAAGAGAGAGAGAGAGAAAGAAAGAGAGAGAGAGAAAGAAATAGGGAAGAGAGAGCGAGAGAAAGAAAGAGGGAAGAGAGAGAGAGACAAAGAGAGAGGGAGAGAAAGAGAGACAGAAAAAAAGTGAGGAGGGAATGGAGGGGGGTGTACAACCCTTTTCCCCGTTGCTGTTAATTTTCATCAAATGCCCATAGTGTTTCAGCCAACCCCTAATGAAACTTAAAGGTCCCAGTCTCCAAATAGTGTTGATGACTTATTCTCATCTGTTGTAAAGTTGTTTTTTTGTGTGTTTTTTTTAATTAATCAATCCATTTAGACTGTGTGGTGCTTTGGGTTTTCCTTTTTTTGAAATTTCCCTCATCGAACTTGTAACAGTTTCACTGTTCAAATGTTGCATTATTTCAGCTGTTCACTATTTAAATTTTTAATTTGTTACGTTTCACGACTTTAATTTTTTTTAATAATTCGATTGTTTTTACTCTTTGCCGGTGTTTCAAAATTTTTAATATTTCTTTATTAATAAATTTCTTTGGTCACTGTTTTAGTCTTATTTTGACAATATATTTCAATTTTTCTCTTTTCCATAGCTTTAAAGTGTTTCAATATTTGTCTATTTCGATGTTTCGATTTCTCAACAGTTGACTGTTTGAACGTTTCGAGCGTTGGAAGTCTCAAAATTTAAAATATTTCAATGTTTCAGAAACAAAGATAAACTTCCTGTTAAACATGGCCTTAGAAAAGCTGGCATTCATTCCATTTGGTCTGCTGGTAGATATGTGGAGGTGGGACGTCATGAAAGGGAAGATAACTCCAGATGACTACAACCAAAAATGGTGGGAAATGAGGTAAAAGACGAAAAAAAAATTATCATAATTAATTTAAATTTTCATATGATTTTACGTTTATAAATATTTCTGTATATATGTAGTGTATTTAATGACATATCGTGAGTCACTTCATATGACATTTTTTAAAAAAGGTGTACCACTTTTCTTGGTCCATGAAAGTTTTATGAAGGATTATTTTAAAGACATTGCTCTAACGCCCCTTCTTTATGAACTAGCACACCAAAGACTTTAATATAAATTATTTTCAATTTGATGTGAATTATATTTTATTTTATGATTATATTTTTTAAAATTCTATAATTTTGTTTTATTCTCTTATTATCTACATCGCGAATGTCATTGCTACAATCTGTTGTGTCTCTCCCCCCCCCCTTCTCTCTCTCTTTTTTCTCTCGATCTCTCTCACTCTCTTTCTATCTTTCTTTCTATTCCTCTCACAATGGCATTCTCTTTTGCTTACTCAATACACAGTATTTCAGCTCTGTCTCTCTCACCCTCTATCGACCTCTCTCACAATCTCTCTCACATTCTCATACTCATACAAACTCTCTCTCTCCTTCTTACTCTCTCACTCTCACACTCTCATTCTCAAAAAAAACTCTCTCACACTCTCTCCATGGCTTTATCTCTTCATTCAATTCATGTATCTTTAACACACAAACACAACTACTTCTTTAAGTCGAACTCATCTCAAATGTTACAGTCTCCACGGTTTAGCTCTGAATTTCTGTTTTTTCCCATTTTCTCAAAAAGACTTTCTGGTGCCGTAATTATTGATCTAGACAAATTTCTTTCTCTCACTCTTCCTCTATTTGTGTTAATTCCTCTTTTATTCGTTCTCTCTCTTCGCATCTCATTGCGTCTTTCATACTCTCCCCCACCCACACTTCTCCACCTCTCTCCCAATCCCCTGATAATTTCCAGCTACCAACACAATAGCTCGCTTCCACTCCACCTATTTACATACCCAACACCAGAACACTTTGTTCACTAAATAAAATGTACTTTTATTGGCGAGCTGGGAACAAATACTCTACTGAGGGGGTGTATTAGCGTATCGATTATTCTTTGGCCAATTACTCCACTAATTTTTTTATTGCCGCATACAATAGAGGTACTCGATCACGTCGACGGGCGATACTCGACATGACTCCGGCTCTAGCCACTGGCCAAACAAACGTATGCTAACTTTAATATTTCAAGAGTCATTGCTAAAAAGAAAAAAAAAACTATTCGGCCAACCTTTTTTCGTTGATTGGGGGTAGGGGGGAATCTTGGTCCACCCCCGGAAGGCACTAACCAAGGTTACGCCACTGCCATGAGCTGTAGCTTTTCAAAGTCAGGCGACATCAAATTATGTTGTTTTCTTTTTAATTATTATTATTTATTTATTTTGCAAAACTCCTGATATCTGTAAAAAAATAAAAGGGACTAGATTTGAATAAAATCTTCTCTAAAAAATTAAACATCGGAGTGGTTTGGCTTTCAAGTGAGTCGACACCTGACTAAGAAACTTATAGGACAACAGAATGATCAGTACATGGATCGTGGGGGCCCTCAAAATATAGAAGAAGAAGAACTCACACTCGTAGGTTTGTGTTCAAACCCTAATGACCCACAAAGCAACCCAAACCTTAGAATGTTCGATCAAACGGGCTCGACAACGGTACGCTCAAGGAAATCTCTTACACTAAGTTACACGAAACACAATTTTTAAAGGCATGGCAACACCGGGGGCGGGTGTAAACAAAAAGGGGAGGGGGTAAATTGAACAGAGAGCACACCCCACCCCCCACCCCCAAACGACATACAGACTCATTGTGAGGAAGAGAGCGCCTAAATTCAAGCGTTTCCCCAGGTGGCAGATGCTGCTTGTCAAGTCACTGGTTAATGGCTGCGGGTTGAAAAAACTACGACACGAAACCGAAGTAATGTTGTACTCAGCGGACACCGACGGCTATTCCTGCGAGCCTATCTCAATTCGTTCTGACTGAAAGGAAATGAGTCTCTTAAAAGAAAACCTCGCCTAGTCTTCGTAGTTTCGCATCAACAGTTAGACGCGGGAGATTCCTCCAGCAGAGTCGGAAGGATTTGAAACTACTAATTTGAAAAATTCTAAAACTTCACATTTGTCTTCGAGGATTTTCCGGCCTCAGGAGCCGCAGCCAACTCACTCGATGCATCTCTATTGCTACTACTTGACGTCAATCGCCGTCTTAGATCTTCAACAAAAACAACAACAAACACACACACAAAAACCAACCATTGTTTATGAAGAAGTAGAGGCGTCACATATCACAAGTTAAATTTGCATACGTAGATCTCATGTAGTCGACATTTTAAACAGACGGCGCAATGTGGTTGTCTGCTTACAGTCCCAGACTATTTTAAGAACAACCTCTTCAAGAAAGCAATCTGTTGTAGTTCTGTTACAGCCATACAATCTATCAATCTATCAAATTCCACTTTGCACACTTTATATAGAAGCTCTGCTGATCAGGTCTGCCGCAATGATCCTAACATTTGAGGAGTCCAATTGCAAAACTTGCTAAGTCACTTTAAAAAAAAATTGAGTTATCTATCTTTGCTGGTTAATTAAGTGTCAATCTACAATATGTTGTGTATTTAATGATTAAAAAGCTTTATGTAAGTCTAAAATTCACCATTTAAAAATATATAAATGCTATATTTGCTATATACATTAATTTACAAAAACTCATTTTTCTCTGAATCAAAAAGAAGTTACTTAGCAGATGGACTCCTCATTTATTTTTATTTTTATTTCGGATCGTTTTTTAGTGGGTTTATTATTTTTTTTTAAGCTTTTTTGTTTTTTTGTTTTCGTAGTCCATTTAAGTCATATTGTGCATTGTGGGTTATGGACCAAGTCGCGATTACCAAGTGCGTTGTTTCTATGTGTACAAAAGATTAATTTAATATGCATAAATTTATGCTGAATCTTAATATGCAGTATTCCTCCTTTGGAGGGGGGTGGATAGCTAAGACCTCTGAACTTTCAAACTTGTAAGAAGTCAAAGGTTAACTTCGGTACATTAAAAAAAAAAATGTATTTGTGATATTCCTATTACACCAGTATCAAGGGGTAAGGTCACCGGCCACTCTCATGATCCAATGCCCAATTTTGTATATATTATTTTTTTTTTAATCCGATAAGTTTCGAAACATTATAAGTTTTCAGTTGACGTTTTTAAAGGTCCGCTTTCCTCTTCTTGTTTTTCTATAGTCAGATACAGCTTTTTTCAGCATTAGGAACCAAATCGTTTTGAGATTTCTCTGCCAGCTGGGACGTTGCCATTCTCTCTAATAGTTAGACTCAGCGCCACCACCCACCCCAGCGCCACCCCCTTTATCGGACCCAAATAACCGTTCTTAACGCACATCGCGAATAAGTTAATAAAAAATAATTTTTTTAAAAATTATATCCAGATTACAGTATCAGGGGATAAGGTCACCGGTGCCTCGTTCTGAAAAGAACTTCGATCCTGGAGCCAAGTACCATATTAACAGTAACTCACCCTATATCAGGTTGGTGATTGGCGTGTTGCTGTTGTCCGCTTTCCTTAGAGTGTGCGTGCAGTTCTGTTAAAGGCAATTAGGTATTTTATCTTTCGGTTTAACGATATGGATCTGTATAGTCAGTGTTTCCCCTGACAACGGCGCTTCCCGGACGACGGTGTTTCCCTAAAAACGACGCTTCCCTGTCAACGGCGCTTCCTTGACAACGGCGCTTCCCGGACGACGGTGTTTCCCTAACAACGACGCTTCCCTGTCAACGGCGCTTCCTTGACAACGGTGTTTCCCTAACAACGGTGTTTCCTTGACAAAAAAGTGCTTCCCCGCCGATAGTGGTATGACATCAGTGTTGCCTTGAAGTTCGCATTAGTCTGATATCAGTGTTGTCCTGAAGTCAGTATTGTCTTGATATCAGTGTTGTCCTGAAGTCAGTATTGTCCTGAGATCAGTGTTGTCCTGAAGACAGCATTGTCCCATATTTCAGTGTTGTCCTGAAGTCAGTATTGTCCTGATATCAGTGTTGTCCTGAAGTCAGCATGGTCCTTGATACCAGTGTGGCCCCGCATTCAGCAGCGCTCTAACACCAGTGTTTGCCTTGGAGAAAGCGATGCCCTCCAGACAAGTACCATCCCGATATATTAGCGTTTGCCTTTGACCTTTTTGACATCAGAAACATATATGTCAGCAATAAAACAACTGTCTAACGCGTAAATGTTTGTTTATCTGATTCATTGTTGTTTTCGTCCGGCAGCTATTTCGTGAGCTACTTCCAGCAGTTTCAGATGTTTAAAGCCTTGTGCGACATCAGCGGATACGACGGTCCCCTGCACGAGTGTGACTTCTACGGCTCGAGGGAGGCTGGCAAAAAACTCAAGTCAGTAGACAATAAATTAAAGGGCCTCAGTAAAGAAATCCTCAAAATAGAAAAAAAAGGAAAAAGTGTTGAGGGGGGGGGGGGGGTAGTATGTTAGGGCTTGAAGCAAGAAATACACATAATTCATCGTGGAAATTTTGAAGCTTTGTTATTGTTGTTTGTTGTTGTTTTGTGTGTGTGTGTGTGTATATAATTTAATTTTGTTAATTTTGCTTCCAGCTCTAACACACTGACAAATTATGTCAAAGCGAGTCAGATAAAACGCGTCATACACTACAAAAAAAATTTGCTATGTACTCTGTATTTTTAATTAATATAGATTCATTTTTTATTCTGGTTTCTACACATATATATTTATTTTTTGGTTTTTTATTTATAAGAATAATAACAATTATTTTTACTTTTTTCAACCAATGCAACATTGCCCTCTATGTGTCCGGTCTATCGATGCCACCTTACCCTCTATGTGTGTCTAATCTCTCAACACCGCCTTGCCCTCTATGTGTCCGGTCTATCGATGCCACCTTACCTCTATGTGTGTCCAATCTATCAATGCCACCTTACCCTCTATGTGTGTCCAATCTATCAAAGCCACCTTACCCTCTGTATGTGTCCAATCTATCAATGCCACCTTGTCCTCTATGTGTGTCTAATCTCTCAATACCGCCTTAACCTCTGTGTGTGTCCAGTCTATCAACACCGCCTTAACCTCTATGTGTCCGGTCTATCGATGCCACCTTACCCTCTATGTGTGTCCAATCTATCAATACCGCCTTACCCTCTATATGTGTCTAATCTCTCAACACCGCCTTAACCTCTATGTGTGTCCAGTCTATCAATGCCGCCTTAACATCTATGTGTGTCCAATCTATCAATACCGCCTTACCCTCTATGTGTGTCTAATCTATCAAAGCCACCTTACCCTCTGTATGTGTCCAATCTATCAATGCCACCTTGTCCTCTATGTGTGTCAAATCTCTCAATACCGCCTTAAACTCTATGTGTGTCTAGTCTATCAACACCGCCTTACCCTCTATTTTTGTCCAGTATATCAAGGCCATCTTACCCTCTATGTGTGCCCACTCTATCAATGCCGCCGTACCCTCTTTTGTGTGTCCGCTCTTTTCAATATATTTGTCATTCACCGTCTGCCCCTACTCCATTCAGACACATGCTGAGCCAAGGATCCAGCATCCCCTGGCAAGATCAGCTCGATTACTTGACCGGAAGTAGACAGGTCACAGCGGACGCCATATTGCAGTATTTCAAACCTCTTCACGTCTGGCTTGTTAACGATAACGCATTGCATAAAGAAACCATAGGCTGGGACAGCGCAAAAATTAACTGGACTGATAAATAAAATAAAAAAATATATTTCAAAACAAAACAACAACAAAATACAAATATAGTTTTGCATTACAATTCAACTTGAGCTTTCGTATGGTTGAAAGACATAACAATGCTTTGCTCCTTAAATGGCATCCAACCAAAATTCACCTTTTATATGATGTATAATGTTGAAACAATAATGGGGTATTGTTTTATTTCAATGACCTAATAACCAAAAATAAATTGAAAAACGTATTGGTACGGATATTAAGTTATTTATCCGTTCAGACGAAAATACAGGCATACATTTTCCTGGTATACATTTTCCTGGTATGCATTTTCCTGGTAACGGTTGGCTATCAAATGTGTTACCAGTTAACAATTTTCAAAATGGCTTCACTTTATTTATTTATTTATTGTGACCATATTCTTTAGCCTTATTTATAACAAAAGCCTTTTAATTGTTTTGATTTCAAGATGTCTCCATTTATAAAAAAAAAATTGTTTTTGGCTTCCTGGCCTTATGGTTTTTCAATGATTTGAAGCAGACGTTTTCCATTTCAACTTAATTTTGATAATTAAAATACATGAATTTAATAATGACATTATTCATCTACTTTTAAAAAAATAAACGAAACCATTGCAAAATGGTTCCTCAATTCTTATTTGAAAATATACAAATGTATCCAGGCCAATCCCATGTAATATTGTTGCAATGTCACTAAAAAAAAAATCTTGCATTGTTACTGAACCGTCGCAGTGTCTAAATTTCGGTTGCAAATGTCACAAATCTTGTTGGAGTGTCAATAATCTGTTGCGATGTCTAAAGCCTGTAGCAAATGCCATTTAACCTTTTTTTTTTTTTTTTTTTGCAAATGTCAGTGGAACGTTGCATTGTGATAAATGTGTTGCAATGACACTTAACGCTTCAGGGCTCAGTGAGGCCTCACTTGGGTCGGGGCAGCTTTGAGTAGGGTGGTACGGTCAGTAGGCCCGGTATACACGCGCCTTTTGTTTGCTGTGGAAACTATCACAGTGGCGTAGCGTAGTGGAGGCCACAGGGGCGGTTGGCCCCCCGTTCTCCCATTCTTATTTTTTTGACCAAACAATTGAAAAATGAATGTCCCGTGGACTCTTATGTGAGAAGTCAATGTCACGTTGACTTCTATGAGAAAGTCAATGTCAGGTTGCCTAGTATGAAGAAGTCGATGTCACGTTGACTTCTATGAGAAAGTCAATGTCAGGTTGCCTAGTATGAAGCAGTCGATGTCACGTTGACTTCTATGAGAAAGTCAATGCCAGGTTGCCTAGTATGAAGAAGTCAATGTCACGCTGCATGGTATGAGAACGCCAATATCCCGCTGCCTTGTATGAGAAAAGCCAATATCACGTTGCCTCGTATGAGAAAAATCAATGTCACGTTGCCTTGTATGAGGAAGACAATATCGCGTTGCTTTGTATGAGCTAGTAGAACAAGGTATGTGGAAACTTGAATCAAAAGACGGGACAATAAGATGTGAACGTTTCGGCAAAGAGCCTTCCTCGGAAAACAGAACAAAAGAAAATACGACAAGAAACAGAGCACAGTTAAAGCCTCAACGCATTTATTGTGCTTGGTATGAGAAAGTCAATGCCAGATTAGTTCATTGCTAACCGGACTTCTTCAGACCAGCGTCGCTGGTGTCACACAAAAAAAGGGAAAAAAAAGGGGGGGGGGGGCATCGAGATAGCCGTGGCCAAATTTTGCCATGTTAAATGTGTTCGTTTTGCTATTTCTATTTCAACTCTTTTATAGACAAAGCTTTTAAACAATAAAATGAACAGCAAACAATTGGAGATAGAAGGAAAAAAAACAACTGAGCAGACATGATGTCGGTGGAGAGAGATTCCAAAGTAGTGGTTATAACTTATTGGTAAACATCCACACGGTACAATAAGATTTATAATTAGTAGAAGTATATCGCAATGCAATGTATCAGCGTCATCTTAAAATTTAAAAAAAACATTTTTGATTGATGGGGTTGGAAATTGATACTTTGAGGTAAAGAGATGTAAGTGAAAGTTTAATGTCCATGGATTGGGGGGAGGAGGGAGGGCGATACTAGTTTCTGCCCCTGGCGCTGCCAACCCTAGCTTCGCAACCGCTTTCCTGGTTAATTTATTGCCGTACTGTTGAGACTCGTTTTCATTCAGTTCACCTCTAGTTAATTTACCGATTAGCCTCAATTTGAATGTTGGTCTCCTTTATGAAGATGAGTGATCTGTCCCTTCTCATTATTTCAGGACTGAAGAGGATCGGCGATTAGCTCAAAATATCAAATATTTAAGCTTAGCAAGAGCCTGTCCTTTGTCTGATCACAGTAAGATGACCTGTCCCTTTCCTTTGATTATATTAATAAGTCTCAGATGCGCCTGTCCATTGTGTGATCACTTTTTAGTCTATGTCTCATGATTTAAGATTTCCTTCCTCTCCATTATTGTTTTGCTTGTAACAAAGCAGCTGCTCACATTGTCGCGCCAAAGGGACAATAATCTCAGCTGGTCAGGTTTATAATTCTGCTCATGCAACGTCCCTTGAGAAAGATTCACACTTGCTGATATAACATTCCGCTACGACCTGGCCCTCGAGCGATTCCTTGTCCTTGACACAAAAAACATATCCAGTCTTTTCCAACGATATTCTTACTTTCCACCTCGTCGGTGATTTAAAATAAGAATTGACCACGTTCATGAAAAAAATAAAATAGATGCAAAAAATTAACTTATAAAAATGTCTTATTTACGTTTTACGACATTTTCTAAATAAATGAGTGCTATAAATAATACCATATAATTTGTTAGAGGTAGAGGCATCAGATCGATCTTTGACAAGATACAACCAAATAACTAATCTTCTGGCTGGCCCCCACTTCTGGTGGTGATAATATGGTGTCACTCTTTCTGGCTGGCCCCCCACTTCTGGTGGTGATGACATGGTGTCACTATTTCTGGCTGGCCCCCAATTCTGGTGGTGATGACATGGTGTCACTATCTCTGGCTTGCCCCCACTTCTGGTGGTGATGACATGGTGTCACTATTTCTGGCTGGCCCCCCACTTCTGGTGGTGATAACATGGTGTCACGATCTCTGGCTCACCTCAACTTGTGTGTGTGTGTGTGTTTGTGATCATTATTGTGTCATTATTTATTTTGTGTTTCGATTTAATTATGCGTCAATATTTTGCCTGTCAGCTTTGTGTTGGTTCAGTCATCTTTGCTCTCCTGTAAAATATATTGTAAAATAAATTATGTTTCACATGGCAACAGTTACAAAATATTGTTATCTTTTTTCTTATGTGAGTAGTAAAAAAAATACAGTTTATTGAAACGTTTTCGTTATGATTTATATATATCTATATATATATATATATATATATATATATATGTTTGTATGGCATCTTTCCGTCTACAAGAGACGATAGATTTATCTTCTCTGGTTGCAGCTCTTTGTGTGGCTAGTGAGACCGATCCTCGAGTGGCAGTCTCTTTTGCAAGTCCCACACACGAATGCGGTGGAGCAGTGTTTTCTGGCCTTTCTCTGCTTCCGCCCTGTAGAGCTCCTCGGCACGTAGTGATCCTGCCTTCACTATGCCCTATATATATATATATATTATATATAAATATATGTTTGAATATATATCAGAGGAAAAGTGACAGGAAATAGGATTTTCATTAAAATTAAAAGAACAAAAAGAACAAATTAAATGACATCAAGAGTGATTACTTCAATCTTATCAACATTTATTGAGATGTCATCCGTTGAGAAACCCTTAACACTTCAAATAAAAATTCCGACAAGAACTCGTCGTCGACTTTACGCAGTGTCGCAGAAATGGCGGGGACTCGAAATGCGAACGGGGCTGCAGACAAGCTGAGGTGTCCGAACAGACCGTCGTGCAGGACGGCGCGAGGCGACTAGCGCAAGGATCGGGCCCATAAGGGGGCTGGACGCAGCGGGAGCTCATTTTGCAGTCAGTCTTATAGCAAAACACGTCATCGGCGTACCGATTCCACTTGCATCTGGCGGGGCAGCACACGCTGGGCGTGACCAGCTCGAAATAGTTGAGATCGCTGCCGGCGGAGCGTTTCTTTCGCTCCGACTCCAGCGGGGCCGCGTCGGTGTTGGAAGCGGTGTCGGTCATCGGCATATCCGTCAGGGTGGATTTGTCGAGCATTTTCAGGTCCACGCTGGTGGCTTTGTCGTGCGTCAAAGGCTTGGGGGAGGTGGCTTTGTCGATGGTCTCCTTCTTCGGGATGACGATCTCCGTGTTGACGAACTTGTCCTCGAAACTGACCTTCTTCAGGTGCGGCGTCTGGGCGTTGTTGCGATTCGTCTGGTGGCTGGCTGTGTGGGTGTACGGCGGTTTGGCACCTTTCCTTTGCACAGATATATCTGAATGGCTGGATTCGATTCTGCGCCTGGGAATGAACATGGAACCGCATTTGTCGAACAGTTCACGTCGGCGTATGGAAAGTTCGAGAGCGGAACTAATATATGGAAGTTTTTTGAGGAATTCGTTCCGCTCCAGTGATGTTTGAGTGCTCTTTTTGTGTCGCTCCTCCCAAGTCTGTGTGCTCCTTTGCTCCTTCTCGGGTGTCGTGATTGTGCTCGTCTCGCGTGTTCCCAGGGTTATTTTGGCGCCAGTTTTATTGTTCTCCACAGTTGAGCTACTCTTATCATCCCAGTCATAGTCGTACATGTCCTCTGTGCTCGCCGTGGAGCAGCTGTGGCTGAAAAGTTGTCTACGGGCAAATGACGCGAGGCGCATGTGATAGTGTTGAGGGGGTGATAATATGTTGACACTGTTTTTGGTGGGCCTCACCTCTGGTGGTGACAATATGTTGCCACTGTTTCTGGTGGGCCTCACCTCTGGTGGCGGTGACAATATGTTAAAACTACTCCTGGCCGGCCCCACCTCTGGTGGTGATAATATGGTGTCGCTGTTTCTGGCTGACCTCACTTCTGGTGGTGACAACATGGTGACGCTGTCTCTTGCTCGCCTCACTTCGGGGGGTGACAGTATGTTGGCAGTATCCCTGGGCGGGAACGGTGACCGAGGACGGACTGGCTTTACTTGAGGGGGCGCCGGTATGTGGGTTTCGCTGCTGGACTGAAGGAACGAACGAATGCCGACTGATTTCACCTCAGGGGGCGGTGGTATAGGGGCGTTACTGCTGGACTTGAAGGACGGGCGAGCCTGGACTGGATTCGCTTGAGGGGGCGGGGGTATATAGGGTTTAAGCGATTCGCGAATAATGACTGGCTTTACTTCGGAGGGTGGCGGCCCGGACTTAAAGCGTGTTCCAGGATTGCAGTGCGGGGGCGACAAGCAGCGCGGGGGCCCACAGGTCCTTGTGCAGTAGGTCGGGCATGTTGAGTAGCAAGGAAAACAACCGATATCTTTTAACATATTCACCCGTCGCCTTGAGCACAAGTGATACATTCTGCTGTGGAAATTGTTCGCATATTTGAGAGACGACGCAAACTCATCGTAGGCGCAGAAGTTGGTGCATGCTCTATCCGGCTTCTCTGCAATATAGATGTCATCGCCGCAGTAATCAACAAGCACGCCGAACGAGTTAGACTTGACGGATACGGGATTGCAATATCTATCGGGGGATATGTTATACTTTTTCCAACGTTTCAACCTGGATGACAACGAGACAGGCGGGTCACAGGGTTTGGAGTAGATCGAATGGTTTCCGCGGTCCAGGCAAAGGTCAAGGTTGTCTTCATTGGGGATAGGGTCCGCACCGGGACCGCCCGTGAGGTCCGGGCTTGGGGTGAGGTTCATGGGAGCAGACGCGTAGTGCTCGGTCCGGGGCCGGGTCAAACTTTGGGAACGGTGGTACCCACGATGCTGTGCGCCTGTCGGGCGCTTGTATTTCAAGGCGAAGAGCACGCCCTCCGTGAGGCAGAGCCCAGATGTACTACTGGTGTTGTAAGTCATGGAGTTGCTGCGTTCATCTGAGGAAATAAAAAAATTCATCAGCTTAAACCACACTACAATCAGACATTCACCCAGTTGATACAGGACGTGAAGGGCATTGTGGCTCTATTAGGCTTGTCATTTCTAAATACAGGGAAATGTAACGTCGCATTACGTAATGTTACTATTTTTAGACAATGCTTTCGTGAAACATAGCTTCTAACAATATATTTCCTCATATATATATATATATAAATATATATTGCAATTCTGGGAGATTCTGCGATTCGGCCTCGTCTCAGATACTTAGACATATGCAAAAGAGACATGAAGGCAGCCAACATCAACATCTCAAATTTGGAGGACCTGGCGGAGGATCGATCCACATGGCGGGATATCGTAAAGGCAGGATCACTACGTGCCGAGGAGCTCTACAGGGCGGAAGCAGCTGCAAAGAGAGCACAGAGAAAGGCCAGAAAACACTGCTCCACCGCATTCGAGTGTGGGTCATGCAAAAGAGACTGCCACTCGAGGATCGGTCTCACTAGTCACACCAAGAGCTGCAATCAGACAAGATAATCTATCGTCTCTCGTATACGGAAAGATGCCATACATACATATATATATATAACAATAGTAACAATTTGTTTGAACAATCTTATTTAAAAACTTGTAAATAGATTTTCGTCTAGGTTATGTCCCACTTTGCTGGCTCATATTAGCTTAGAAGTATCGAACAGCAGTTGAGAGATTGGCCAAACGTAATACCTTTATGCTTTATCAATATCCTAAAAATGATTGGCCAGACGGTACACCCGGATGTTCTATTAATAGATTTCCACCAATAAACGACAACCCCTACACAGTTGGACAGATGGGCACAATACAAACTCCTCCCCAAAATTACGAACTTAAGAAAACAGATTAAGAAAATAGACAAAGGAACTAAATTAATAATATAAAAAGAGAACTTAACTATAAGAAAATGAATTTTTAAAATATTTTTTTAAAAACAACTATAAGATCATGAAATAAGAACTCAAACTAATACATAAACTAAAACATAAGCTAAGAACATGGAACTAAGAACAAGGAACTAAGTACAAATAACTCAGACAATGGAACTAAGAACGAGGAACTAAGAACATTGAATTTAGAACACGGAACTAAGAACAAGGAACTAAGAACACGGAACTAAGAACATGGAACTAAGAACACGGAACTAAGAACAAGGAACTAACAACAAGGAGCTAAGAACAAGGAAATAAGAACATGGAACTAAGAACATGGAATTAAGAACATGGGACTAAGAACAAATCCAAGTACACGCAAAAATGACACTGGCAAGTTAGAAAAAAGACCAACGACTTAATTATAAAGAATTAATTACAAAAGTAGTTACCGTATATAGGGGCATGGTGAGCAAAGAGATTCAAGAAAACAGTTGATGTCTTGACGCGATGTTTTAAACTGTGTGCATTTTTTTGGTATTAAATGGCGCTGAAATATGATGCACTTTTTTGCCCAGCTTAAAAATCTTGCTCTTGGTAGACAGTATGTATATGTATGTGTAAAAATGCAGCACAGAGTTAGGTCAAAATTCGTAGGATTATATTGTTGTTTTTTTATATTCGTAATGTAATCCATAGACCATAACAGGGTGGACAATGCTTTTTTGTTCTTCTCCAGAATGCCATATTTGTTGCGAATGAAAAGTAGAGTTCGCCACGATAGTATACAAATCATAAAATACTAATACAAATTAAAATTTAATGAAGAAATAAGCTTTTTAATTTTTTTTATTTATTTTTTTTTTTTTTCGAAATCTAATATTCCCTAAACAAGGTGTAAAATTGTTGATTCATTTTTTTATTTTAGGCACGCCTCATCTCTTCAACGTTTTAAAAGAAAATATAAAATTTTTGTTTAACACAAATATAGGCAAGAAATTTTATTGTAAAGTATGAGTCAATCGACTAATGTTTACTATAAAATGACACACGTAGCAGATGCTTATTTGCATTAAAAGGCTCTGAATTTGTTTAAATATTTTTTAAAGGAAAAACATCATATTTTGAAAAATAAAGTTTCTAATTTTAAGAATAATGTTTTACTTGTACGTTCAAAGTGTACTTTCCAACATATCATTTTTGGCAAGACCTAATTCACCACACTTTAAATGTGCGTTGTTGGCCACATGTGTCGCTAGGATGACCCACTCTTTGCCCAGTAGATTTCATTGCATAAGAAAAAATTTGCTCAGCATTCATGTGCTTATATTTGCTTTAATGTATGAGTAAGGTTTGGTTTGGGGGGGGGGAGGGGGGGCTTGCTGAAAGCCTCGTTGTCACTAGAATGAACCAAGACTTTCAGTTGGAAAAAATATGTATACTATACACCCCCGTAGGACGCAGGGTCGTAGGTAGGGTCGTAGGTCAAGTCAGTCACACACAAAAGAAGGCAGAGTGTGACCACTTCTTGTGTAAGGGAAATGAGAAAAAATATTATTTTAACTTCTTTATTGTTCACTTAACCAAAATTGAGTTGTTTTTTTTTTTGTGTGTTTGTTTGTTTGTTTAAACACGTTCTGATCTCCTGTGGCAGGAGTAACTTAACTGGCACGTCTACTGCTACTGCGAAGACAGACGATTTTTAATCCCAAGTCAATCCCCCCCCCCCCACACATAAATTGTACTCCCAAAACATTCCACACACGTATAGAGAAATAAATTTTGGCTTACCCATTAGTTGTTGAGGAATTGGAGTAAAGGTTCCAAAATATTTCCTTTTCTAATTTCAATATTTCTCTTTCTTCCCTCAGCTGAACCAAACGACATCAAATGAAATACGTCGAACAACTCAGCGGTACCTCTATTTTGCTTCTTTTTATTTTGTTTTGTTCAAGTATTTATTTTAAATTGATTCAGTGAAAGTGAGATTGAATTTTTTTATTCATTTTATTTCTAATATTATTGTATTTCATCTTATGGTGTTTCCTTGCGTTGTTGCAATTCTTGTAGGCGTTCAAATCGAAGAAATCTTACTAAAAAAAACAACAACCTTGGAATGAGCTTCTTGGAGTATTTCGAGCGGCTATCATTTAGTTAAGCAATTTCTTGAAGTTGCATAGTATTTTGTTGTTTTTTTTTGTTAATTTAATGTTGGTATCTTTCAGACTGTATTTTTTTTAACGGAGATAATACAATAAAACGTAAGTCAAGTTCTATATTACAAAAAAATAGAGAAAATAATGTTTTTGGATGTCTCCTAGCATTAAATGGTTTAATTCAATACCTCTAACGGGGTTGATTTGGTGTGAACACGCAGTATGTAGTACTTTGTAGTACGATGTTATGGCGTTGTGCTGAAAGTAGTGTCTGCTTTAAAATGTCACATTCAAAGCCAGCGTTTTGTAGTGCATTATAAAATTTTTATAAGAATGTTTGCTGGTGTTCTTTTGCACACCTTTTCGTGTATCGACTGCGATCGGCTACAGCGCACGGGCGTCATTTCAGGTTTATTCAGGGGGGCGTGGGAACCGAAACTTGGTCGGCTTGTTAAGTTGTTTATTACTGGATGCGCCACAGTTTATAACAATTTAAATTTAAAAATACGAAAATCGGGGGTGGGGGGATGCCCAACCCTGCCTTACCCAAATGAATTCCCTGCTATAGCGTTTAAACACTTTGAAAAATTAGCCAATATAGACGGCGCCGCTTGCGTTTGCATTTGGAAAAAAGTCTTCTTAAAAGTTACCAGCGTACACGTTTATTTAGGTTCCTGTCAAAAACACTTTTCTAAAGTATCAATGAAACTTTTTTTTTTTAATTTCCCATACAAAAAATTCACTTTATAAAATTTCTTGAAGACATTCAACTTGGAGCTCGGCCAGTTTCAGTTTCAAGCAGGGCCAGATAAATATATATATATATATATATATATATATATATATATATAAATATATATATTTAAATATACCAAAGCTATGGCCGTTTCTCAATTAAAATGGGATAGTTTTCCTGAGGGGAACTTTGTCTAAAAGGATCCAATTGAGTTATCCCTAAGACAAGGGATCTTTAAATAGTCAAGCTAAATTTTCAAATGTAGCCATTTCAAATCGGATCGAATTAGCCAAAGATGTTGTCTTTTTTCTTTTTTATTCCATCGGGGGCTCTGGCGTCATAAGGACATTGTATTTAATATTTTACAGCACTGAGTACTTAGGGTTGGATAAAGAACAAACTTGATGTTGTTCCTTTGACGAGGCCAAGATTGGCGATGCTGTTGAATACTAGGACCACCCATAAAACTGACCATCATGTAAACCAAGCCTAGCCGACTATCACATCTCCATAAGCATTTGTGTGTGTGTATGTGTGTGTATGTGTGTGTGTATGTGTGTGTGTGTGTGTGTGTAAGCAATTGTATAGATGTCCTGCTAAAAAAACATTGTGTTGCGACAGAAGTGTGAACATAACCTTCATGAGACTGCACATAACAATTGAGTTAAGGTATACAACTTTAGCTTTAATACTACATATAATTTAAAAATGTGTATATAGATTCTCAAATCTAAACTGGTTTCACGTGTAACAAGCACGTGTGTAAGAAAACAATACATGTATAAGGTGAACTCACCACTTTACATTATCCATGCATAAATTAGCATCATTATAAATTATTGCAACTATTGCATAAATAAAATGTGGACAAAAAATTATAATTCACCGCCTGAGCCGCGCTAAAATTATTTCATATTTTCGTCTGTTAAATTACAATATTTTTATCGTTGTACATCTCAAGATTATTGTCTAATTTTTTATATTAAAATTTATTCCAGTGACGATCTCTTCCTCTCTAGCTTTCTTTCTATCTCATTCTCTTTCTCTCTCTCTTTCTGTCTCTATAAGGCACACACATTCTCAAAGACGGTTGGAATTTTCTTTCCTTTTCCACGAACAAATTGTCTTACGGAGCAGCCAATGATAAGTCTTTTAATAAAATCTCTCATGTTTACTCTTTCCCCCATATTTGGCATCACAGTCCCCCCCCCCCCCCCCGAGTTTGACGACATCACGTGACATGGCATGAGATTATCCTCTAAATTTCATGACATCTATGGTCCGCGTGCTTCAAATACATTACAACGTAAATTTTCTAGACAACTGCGTTTTGTCTTGCATTAACTTTACACACACTCAAAGACCCGCAGTGTCAGATAACGAGAAACTTTTTCTTTAAAGTTGTCAGACATGCTTTGTACTTTTCTTGCAGAGTAGTCTCTTGTTTTTGTTTTTTTTTCACCCCGACGAATTGAAGTAACCTTTCGCCCTCCTCCTCATTCCCCCACTCCCCCCCCCCCCCCACAATTTTTTTTCTTTAACTATACTGACAGTTTATTCATATCTACAATATAATCTTCGTTGACATAATATGACTGTTGCCGTATTTTAAGCCTCCATGACAAGGAAATAGAGATGATGTGGCTGAGCATTGTTTAAAGTTATCCTATCAGGTTTAATTAGCACATAACGACAAAGTTTCATCTCCCAGATTTCCTTCCATTCTCCACAGTATCCTACACTCGCATATCTCTCCCTCCCTTTGCTCTCTCTCTCTCTCTACCTATCTATCTAGCTATCTATCTGTAAACCTATATATATATATATATCCTCCACTTTCCTACTCTTCCGACTATCTCTTCCAGATTCCTTTTTCCACACAACATTATCAACCGCGCCCTATCAAGCACCGTGTTGTCATTGAACGAATGGTGTGAGATCGTCTTCCTCACAACGATCCATGATTGGACTTGGCTAGGGCATTGTTCACAAAGGGGTTAACCTTACAAACCATCAAAGGTGCCTTAGGATTCGATCCTGAACTACTTTCACCTGCTTGACCATCTTCTTTCGATGCGGAGTCCTCGCCGGTGGGACCTTCGTGCACCAAATTGTCTCCCCTTCTCTGACACGATCCTTGATCTAATGGCGTCTCTCCCCGCTGGCTAGTGTTACGTGACGTTGTCGGGGAATGTAACACCTTAGCTTTGGTCAGTTCGGCTGTACTATTCCGAGTACTTGAACACTCCTCGTCGGGAAGTCTTTCAGTTTGTTCGTTGAGTGAACTTCTTTGTGTAGCTGGAATCGCAACCGGTTCACCTCGCGTGACGTCATCACCGCCGGCAGTTCTGTCAATTAAACAATCACCATGTTTTTCATTCATTTGTTTTTTAAAACCCTCCAGTGTCGTATCAGTGATTGGTGGCACGCCATCTTGGGGGTTATTATTTTGCTGAATCATAATTTCCATTGCCTTGAGCTCATCCGCTGCATGAGCAGTATTTTCAATAATTCTTTCTTCCGCGTTAGCACACTGCCAATTTTCACTATTGTCCCGACTACCTTCAACGTCTCTGCTCTCCTTATACCCTGTTGTAGATGTTGGACTTTGAAATTCGACTTCATGCATTAACGCCTTCGATTTGTCTCCCACTTCGTCATCTAAAAGTATTCTTCTGGTATGCATTGGAATCATTACAGAGAAGGATATCGTGGGTGACTGGGCCTGTGAATTTGTTGAAATTTCACTTGTCATGGGAGCAACCGTTAAATTATTTACGCTTTGGTCTGCGGGATATTTCGAAAGAAAATTTGAGTTATTTTTGTCTTTTCCATTTGCCTTGTTCTGATGTGTAGAATTTTTTTTATTCGTATCCTGACTTGATGAAACTGCAGCTTTGTGTCGTTGCTTGGGGTGCATCGGTGCTGCATTTGTGTTTTCTACAGTGGCTGTAGTTGAGCACGGTTTCGCCTGAGATTTATTTGGACTACCGAGCATGCTGCGTCCAAATCTTTTGGCGGATTTTCCAAAACTCTGAGGTTCTTTCGGTGAATTATCTTTTGTGATTTCAGGTTTCTGTGCTTTATTCGCAGGCCGCTTCAGATTTTTGATGAGTGATCCAGGTTTCGGAAACCAGCTCCTGATAACGAATCTCTGTTTTTGAACAGGTGGGGGTTTAGTTGTCACGGTGTTTAAGTCCTCCTTTAGTCCCGATTTCTTCGTCCGGTCAGTTTCGGTAGCAAGGGATGGCGGTGGGAAATCAGCGTTTCTCGCAGGTGGGGTTTGACTTGGATTTGTAAAGGACGGTTCGTGACTAATAATTTCACAAGTTTTTCCTTCATTTCGCTCTCCTGGACCAAAATTATCTCCTCCATTACGAAATGATTCTACCGACTGAGATTGGTAAAACCCGAGGCTTCCTTGCTGAGAGCGGTCGCAGGTTGCTTCCACTGAACGATCGTTACTGTGACAAGTGGAAATCGACGCGGACTGTACGGTTCCCAACAGCAGTTCCGAAGTTGAAATATCTCCGTGACTGTCCCTATTTTCGAAAGAGTGTGAATATTGAAAACTTTGAGCAACCATCGCCTGTGATCTTTCCCCAAAACTATGGTTGTCATCTTCAGACTGAATCCAACGCGTAGTTTGATTTTGTTCAAGAACACCTGACTCCCCACATGCCGTGCTCGTGCTCGGTTGTTCGGCATCGGCATCCTCCATTTCTAAACGCTGGGCTGAATAGACATCTTGGTTTGTCTCTGCGGTGCATCCTTCGTTTGTCGTTGATACTTCCCGATGCAGCTCCAACTCTAACTCAATTTGCCTGGCCGATTCAGTTGTAACAGAAACCCCCGAAGATTGTCCCGCGTTCATTGTGAATGTTTTCGACGCCTGGCTTTGATTATTCATGGTAACGGGCTCGTTTTTGGGGTGACAACAAAGGTAGCCGGAAGATGAACCTGATGTCATGCAATGGTCATCTGGAGCTGACAAAAGACGGGCGTTCACTGTTCCAGAACACTGAGCTTCTTCTTTGGGTGGCTGGTACCTTGGGCCTACGGCTTGGTTGTTTTTTTGAACCTGTGAGTACGAACACTTGCTGTGGCTGTGAATGGAGTTGACCAAGTTCTGGATTTGAGTTTGAATCTCGTTTAGGGCGTCCGCTTGCTTCGTGTCGCCGACCGACCCTTTGCTTTGTGGCCCTAAATTCTCATCTAAGTATGGTGTCACGAATTTCTTCAAGCACAGCTCTAAACAAGGGCAGACAGCGGTGCACGCGTGCTCAGAATCTTGGTGTTTTCCCAGCACGCCTTGTTCTGACGCCGTGGTGACACAGGTTTGACATGTCTTAGGTTTTTGAAGACTTGAATTATTATTTTGATGAGGATTCGATAAAACAGGAAGTGTCACATTGCCCCGTTGATTATATTTGTGGTCTAAAGATGATTTTGACGATCGTAAATTCCCACAGTTCCTTGACCTTAAAAAATCCCCATCAGACGTATGTGATGATTGCAGTTTCTGTTGCGGCTGAGTTTCAGAGTCGGTTTGAGCGTCTTTCTGTTTTGGTCTGCACGAATTAGGTCTAGAATAATGATTTGTTCTTTCTAAAGTATTCTTGTCGCAGCTTCCCTTGCATGACAGTGTGTACGGGGAAGGGTAAAATTGTGCACCAGTCAATTCAGAACGGATGTCATCCACGGGCAGCTTTTCGTTTTCGTGTGAAGAAAGTGTACCGATGGCGGCAGTCAAAGGTGGAATGGATGATGAGACATTGGAGCTAATGCTGAACTGAGACGTTAACCTTCCCTGGAACTTAATGTCACCAAGTAGACAAGGTTCGATGTTACACTGCTGTTTAGCAGAGAGGCGGGGAAGACTTGGGTGAACATTTGAAGAGCGTGGGGTCTGCGGCAACGGAGCTAATCGTCTAGGGGGTAACAGCAACGTCTGGGTCATGACACCGCCTTGGTTGGTCGGAGAAGAAACCGCCGGCAATTTATCGATGCTCTCTATCATTACGCTTTGTTTACGTGCAACCCATTTGGTAGTGTTGTGATCTTTCGTTAATAGACCCTTTGACGTGACGGTCTTCATAAGCCCCGATGTCGAAAAAGTTATCCCGCTCGTCGGCATGGTCGTTGTGTCACCTGTTTCTTTATTACAGTTACTGACATCTGGCGCATTCTGGGGACATTTTCCGCTTTCCCCCGTATCCTGAGCCCCCGAGTCCGCATCTGGACGACGTTCCAAGATGTTCAAGGAGTCGTTGATGGCGTCAAGCGCCTCGCTCTGTTTTTTCAGAACCAACTTTATGCACTCAATCATCCTGCGATGCGAAGAAATATCCTCCTTGACCCCCGGGGCGGCGCCGTCTTTTCCTTGCACGAATCTTTTCACGGTGTTTTTGTCGCTTGTTTCCAAGGAAGTCGCCGCAACGACGCCTTTGCTCGACGCTTCAACTCTCTCGATGTCTTTGTCCATCCTCCACAGGCGCTGCACGTCCTCCCTGACGAAGCTCCCCGGACGCGAAGAATCGGTTTTGAGCGACTGGACCAATTCGCTACAGACGCTCCGCGTGTTCCTGATGCACCGCCCGGGCGTGCTGTTCGGATACAGCCGGGAGAACACGTCCAGGCCTTTAGATTTGACAGTTCCCTCCGACTGAGTTCTGGGCGACTTGCAGTCTGTCTTTTGGACGGGCTGCAGACATTTTCTTTCACCGGGTTTACCGGTCAATTTCGGCGGGCCGGCAAAACCGACGCTCTTGCCCGGCTTGGGAGTCTTTGCTGCAGGGGTCACGTTGTTCTCCGACGGCAAGGGAATATTTTTGGGGTCTTTGTTAGCACTCCGCATTTCGGCAAGTCTTTTTTTACAGCGTTTCAGCGAGTTTTCGTAAATCGGATTTCTACGAGTTTTTTTTCCGGCGCTTTCGCTTCTAGCTTGGGCGACTTTAACTTGTCTGTTGTCGGTCGGGGGTCCGCCCTTGCATCCTTGTACTCTACCTTGCTGGGGCTCACACTTTTTCAAATGTTCCGTTTCGTGCGCATTTTTTAAACATTTTTTGTACCCGTTCATTTTACGCCTTGCCTGGAGCCCTATGGGGCATGATGGGAAATGCTTTAACCTTGACTTACGCCATATGGACCCGGAGGGAAACAGACGATGGCTGGCCAGGCCCTTCGTGGATGCGGTTTTCCGGGGTAAGTCGCCTCCGTAGCAAGCGTACTCTCGATACAGCGAGTTCGCCATGAGTGCCTGCTCTGCCAGGCTCGGACGATTTCTCTCAGTGAAGAACGTTCTTCTTCTACTGCAAACTGAACCGTATGGTCTCGTTAAAGGTTTCCATTTGAAGCGCCCTGACCTAGGTCGGACCATAGTACAACCTGGTGGAAATTAAGTTGCCAAAGATCAATTAAAACCGTTTGGAAATATTTTTTTTAAATCGCCACACATATTGGAAGAAAAAAAAATTGAATATTCACTACCAATTCTTCAAATAATGTCGGTCTTATTTGTAATGTAACTAACTTTCGTTACAGTCATTATTTTTAATATAACTTGCTTATTTTTTAAATTTCTTTTTTTTTAAAAATAACTTTAATGTTTGCTTTATAAGCTTGCTTTTTAATTCTTAATGTATTGTTTATATATATATATATATATATATATATATATATATATATATCTAAATCACAATGTGATTAACAATAATAATTCTATTTGAATTAGTTGCCACATTTTTATATACGCTTTGATTTGATAGACAAACTCGTTAAACTCTAAAATGTTTGTCTCATATTCACATTTGCTCCGAATTCACGCTTTAATATTTATTGTTCCATACTAACTGACTGTTGCGTTTTCATTCTTCACCAACCCTTCAATTTGTGTTTAAATTTGTTTTATTTTACTGATCCACCTTCATAGGACTACACACACCTGTTAAGGCTTATACTTCTACCCACCTCTCTCTCTCTCTCTCTCCCTCTCTCTCTTTCTACCTTTCACACACACATCACCCGCCTTGACTGCCAATGAATTGTTTAAACATCCGTCACAAATCAACTGATAAATGTTAACAACTAATATATATATATATTATTATTATTAGTGGTCGTATTATTATTTATTATAATTGAGACCACTAATAATATTACCGTATTATAATATGTGTATATATAGAGAGAGAGACAAGGGAAAAAAGTACCTGGCTGGAATTTATCTCTCATTTGGCCAAATTGGCACTCGTCAGTGGCGGTAGACATTGTTTTGTTACCATCGTCCGACAACGTTGACCTCGTCAAGTCAACTTTTTCATTTTGATGTCTTGCTTTCGACAACTTTGAGTGGACTGAGAAGTAGTACGGTCGCTTTGGAAATCTCTTGGAACGAAATGATTGGCATACGGGCGAGACGTGATTGCTTGCCGAAATGGTGAGGAGTGGGCGAGGGCTAGGGGTGCACACATAATGAGTGTCCTTCTTCCGCGGTGTGCACCTGGCACCACTCTCGTCTCGAGCGAATTGTGGAATTATCGTAGGAGTAGGAGTGTCCGTGTTCAATTCCTCCAAGTAAGATGAGAAGGTTACGGGCGTGATGACACTTTGATTTTGACACGGTTTGTTCGGGGGCGTGGCCTCGAATCCGTGGTCAGAAACCATTTTCGGGGTTGAGAGTAGCATACCCGAACACACATTGAATGCATCTTTTAAATTTCGAACTTCCTCAACCGCGGGGATTGTGCTAGAAGAATCGGGGAGAATGCAGCTGATGTTTGCCGGAGCCTTGTAACTTGAATATCCAAACGTGTTTCTCGAGAACATGTTGGATGCGAACGCCGACTGTATCAATGCCCGTGAGTACGCAGTGCTCACCGGGTAGGCGCCAATGTGATCTTTGGTACTGATGCCTGCCCTGCCTGAAGATGTCGCTGCCTTTTGCGTGTTGCGCTTTGCGCGGCGCGTATTTTTCGCCGCGAACAGGCCAAGAGCTCCGAACGAATGTTTGTTCTTAGACCCAGTGGCGGGTTCCTCATTTGAGCTCGTCGAATCGGAGACAGAGTTGGAAACCGTCGAGCTATCAAAGGAATTCACTCCGAACATGGTTTCGGATGTAGAGTTCTGCTCTCCGAGTTTGACTCGAGAAGCGGAAAAACTGTTGAAGATGTCTACGTTCGTGCCGTTGTCAAAGAACGATCCCTGACTGTCGGCCTGGTGGTTGGAGGCCTCACGTGCGAAATCAGTCACGTCTGGAACGTCAAAAGCGATGACCGTCACGTTGTGGCTGGAGCCCGACTCGGCAGGATTCAGGAAGTCTGCGCATGGGATACTCGGACCTGCTTCCCGGCGTCTCCCCTGCCCTTCACAGATCGTCAGACCGATGAGATTATCACAATCTTTTCTCAGTCTTTCAAAGCCAGTCTCAGATTTATGGATATTTTCAGTATCAGCAGTTTTGGGTTTTCCTTGTCGTTTTTCTGTAGGCGTGATTTTCTCGACACTTAGGATTCCCCGCAAGCGCCTTTCCGCTTTCTTATATTTAGTTTTTTTCAAAGCCTTGCGCGACTCCGAAACACTTGAAGTTCTGTTGCAAGTTCTCGACTCCTTTGAGCTATGTACCTTTTCTATCGCCGCTGCATCATTTGCAACTGAAGGGTTCGATTTCGAGATTGTCTCTCTTCCCAGCTGAGCCAAGTACCCATCATCCATCAGATAAGCCAAAAATGATAACTTGTTATCTTTTTGTTTTGATGCATCGTGCTCGGTGTTTACCGCTGAGGAGTCCTCGTCGTTTTTAATAGTGCTGCTTGCATCAGACTCAGCACAATTATAAAAACTGGGTTCTTTTTTGCTATGCGCCCGGAGACTCTCAGCCGAGATCAAAGCGCGTATGCAGTTCCTGACCTGGTTGTTGACAGCTGTTCTGTGGAGAGGCTGACTTACTGGTGACGTAGTTGTATTGGATGATTGGGAGCGAAGTAGCAGACTGTCAGGCGTCATGCACGAGCTGTTCCTGGAAACACACTTCTCGACATCGTTTTCAACGGTTTCACCTGGCTCCAGTTTACAATTGCTCACCACGGGCGCCATCTTTTCATCGGCTGATACGAGCGGCTGCTTCTTTGCCGCGTGAAGCGGGACCATTCTGATACCAGACTTCTTATCGACGAGCCCTTTGAGTCGAGGTGCGACCGATTTCCTCCTTTCCGAATGATCCGAATCCCCGCTGGCGTTTGAAGACGAACTCTGCTTCTGCTTTTGTCGAGCGTCATACCAACTGAGCGCGGTCCTGAAAGCTGAGCCGCAAAATGTCGATTGACTCGCTTGTTTTGCCTTATCATCATGACGTACCACGCACTGGTCATCTCTAGCACCGGAATGCATGCCATCAACATTGAAGTTCTTTTGACTTCTCTCCATGGAATCTGCATTATTTTGACTCGACCTCTCACCGCTGGTCACTGGACATTTTGTTTCAGCGGCTAGTCTGTGTTGAATGTCATAATGGTCAATAAAGATATGGGTCACAACCTCCTCCCCCTCCCGGCTTTTATTAAAAGTCAGCCGACTTTTCGAGCTTTTGTCAGCCTCGTTATTTGCTATGTGGTAATCGGCGTCATCTTCAGTCTGTCCGTTTTCTTGGCTGTGTGCTCTCGTTCCCCTCGCACGTTCATCCGACGCTCCGGGGATAAAGCGCGTTTTTGATCCCAGATTTCCTCTAGGGAGCCTTTGGTTAGTATGTTCAAAACTACCCTCTGAGCTGATCGAACAACTGTCGCTGGACGCGAAGTCCCGTGCGTTGAATTTTAATTTCCCAAGATCACGTTTCTTCCAAGTAACGTCCTCATCGATCGAAGATGAACAGTCGCTTTTGACCTCGTAACGTGGTCTCCTTTTTTTTGACGAGCACCGAAGCTGATGATATCGTAGCTCAGAACAAGCCTTCTCCAAAACTGGACTGGTCGGTTTCTTTACAAAGTCTCCCGGTTCCGATTTATCCCTTTTGCCTGATGTTTTCCGCCGCAATAGACAAATGTCCGGATATTTTTCAGCATCGCTCGTCACGGTCGTCGCGGACTCCTGAATGTCGAGTATGGGTAGCTTCTCGCTGACGCCAAATATCGGGGAATCGGTATCAGTGCGCCGCTGTCCTTTTGGCAGACTGCCGAAGATCTGACCGCCGTCACGTTTTGATGTGCTGTTGTCTTGCTGTTTACCGCTGTTTTCGAGATCGAGCAGCTCAAGGTGATTCGAAGTGTTGTCCGCTTGATGCCGGAGATGTCTTAAGACGGAGTTGCTGCTCATGGACGCCCACGTGGTCCACGTGGGGCTGTTCGGGCGCGACCTCCTGTCCGTCGACATGCTGGAGTCGAGGTTGTCAACGCTGCTAGTGAGTGACTGGCGAGACGGCTGGATGCGTCCATTGG
This sequence comes from Omphiscola glabra, assembly GCA_964017045.1. Classification (NCBI taxonomy): domain Eukaryota; kingdom Metazoa; phylum Mollusca; class Gastropoda; family Lymnaeidae; genus Omphiscola; species Omphiscola glabra. The sequence continues at coordinate 9,941,311 of OZ024804.1, read as the reverse complement.
CTGGATAGTATTTCCGGTTGTGCCAGGCTACTTCCGTTATGGTTTTTATTGTGCTCTGGATATGTTCTAGCATCAGTTCAGCTGTGAAGACGTTAAAAATTTACGAGTCCTGAAAGTGGGGAGGAGCAATGCTCGTGTACCGGTAGTGTGTCCGTGTGCTCATGTGCTGGTAGTGGCGTGACTACATGTTGGATCAAAAGTGCAAACGTTTTAGATTGCAAAGCCTCTTTGGAGTAATGGGCTCAGTTATAAACTAGGATAATAGCTGTTATCAATAGAATGCAACATGCACAGACGCTCTCGTAAATATATATCGGTAAAAGGGAAAACTGTATACCGGTAGGCCCACAGATATCGATGTAAAGATCTCAGAGTGTAAACCTATTGTTAAAGTCACTGGAGTAAAGACGAATTTTATAGAGGATGATCCGACCATAGTGTTTGTATGAGTGGTGAACGTTCAGTAATGTTTGCATTCAGAAAATATGGAGATGTATTATTTTACGTTTAAAATACAAGGCTTACAATGAAGAAGGTCTCTGGTGTGTCCATTGATTTGATGATCGGTGAAGAAATGAGGCAATGCTAACCACGATTCTACGCTCAGGCCGTCAAAGTACCACAAAAAAAAGGTGGGGGGGGGGGGGGGTTGTAGAATCTTGACTTGGATTACAAAAGTAAAAAAAAAGAAAAGTTTCCTGAATCTTTTACTGATTTCAACTTGAGATGTGTAGAGTCTTGTGACGATTTCAGTGTAAGTTTTCTTTTGATTTAATGAAAGATTATTTTATTTGTCCACGACGAATTCCCATTACAAAGTCTTCGTTACGATGTAACTTTTAACTTCTGATACGCGCCAAGACCTTCGTGAATCATGGTATGCTTCGGTGAAACAGAATGACCGTACTGACTTTCAGTTTTAGAAACTATATTTACTTCTATGTCTTTCACTTGTTTTTTGTTGTTGTTTTCAACTCTGTAATAATTTCCTTTCCTACATTAAGAGCTCAGTTTGACAGGATGTTAGGCCACCAGTTGATGCCATTATTGTTTCCCTTTGTGGAGTAGGCCCATCCGACTCATCATTACATTCATCTCCAATATAAAAAAATTTAAAAATACAATGAGGTCGAAATTTTTCTTTAAAACTGAAGTTCGTTTTACAATGCAGTTAATAAAAGAGTTGACTTTAATACGGCGTAAATTTAAATTCACCAGAATGCTATAAATAAGTGACTGTATAAAGTTTGTTGTTGGGGATCTTGTTTGTGTGTATAAACAAACAGAAAATTAGTCTTAACATTAAAACTAATCATAATGTAGGCCTATTTTATTTATGACGTTCACGGACATTACTTCTGGACTTCGTAAGCCTACGTACATCGGACAATGGTTAACTCTATTCAGAACACATTCCTCATTCAGCTACATTAAACAAATTCAAAATCCTCCTTGTTTATATTCAATGATCTATCATTTCAGTCAATTGAAGGGTTTTCATTTTTTGTTATCAAACATCAGCATGCCTAAAAAGGTGCGAAATGGTGCGAACAAATACTAACAACGGGTTTTCCCAAAAATGAAAAAAAAAAAAGACACGAGGAATATGGGTGAACTCGATCATAAGATGGCATTTCAAAAGCAGGTCAGTCTTTGTTTACTCCAAATTGTTAAAGTAAACTTACGGTAAGTCTACCATTGCGGTGACCTTGTCATTTGTTTTAAAAATAGTGGATTCGGACGAACAAACAACAGCCTTTAATGTCACCCTGAATTGAACTTCGAAATTTACATTTTAATAGAAACATTATAAATAAATGTTAATTTCAGTTCATTAAGGTTCAGAAATATAAAACAACCAAGGTCATTGATGTAGATGTATGATAGGCCCTATGTTTAAATCCATCTCAAATTTTTTAATTTTTGTTTGACAGGCAGACAAGTTTATACACTCTATTTTGTAACAATAGAATATATTAATAACAAATAAAATTTAGCACCAAAACGCAAAGCCCAGGAATTTTTTTTTTTCAAGTGCATTTATTTTAAAAATCAACATGTTTTTAGCAGCAATCTTCCGTATAAATCAGCGGTTCTCAACCTGTGGGTTGCGACCCCTTTGGGGGTCGCATGACCCTTTCACAGGGATCGCCTAAGGCCATCTGTAAAACACATTACACTCTAGTTATATGGTATCAACGAAAATAATTTTGTGTTTGGGGGGGTCGCAACAACATGAGGAGCTCTATTAAAGGGTCGCGGCATTAGAAAGGTTGAGAACCACTGGTATAATTTAGTATAAATGATAAACTTTGAAGAAAACGTTAGTTCCTTGCAGACTACGCAGTTGTGTGATGTTCCAGCAGATAATCAACTATAAAAACCTTTACTACAGACCAAGACTATATTAACTGTTGTAAAATTAGTTAATGCCTGTGACATCTAAGTTTCAAAGTCAATGCACTTAAACACAATTTTGTGACTTTTAAGGCCGGTGTTAAACGATTGAAAAAAAAAAAACACCTTTATAATGGCAGACGGCTAATTGATGTGACACCTACTCCTCCAGGTCAGTGAGGTGCACTAAAACACAGGGCCCCCCCGTGCACATCTGACAACAGTAATCAAGGATTGAAGCAACTCATTGTAGTGTTAACTTTATTAAAGTGTCGTCTGCTTCTATCCTGATTGCCAGCATTGTGTTTGGTGGCATTGATAGCGGACCTGTTTACCCTCAAACTCTTAAAATCGAACAACATCATTCAATACATTATCTCAATAGTAAAAAAAATAAACATAAAGTAGATATAATGCGTACACCTCAAAATCGTACATTGTACGCCAAAATCGTAAGAGTAAACAGGTCTGTGATAGTGAATGAGTTTTGTTGTGACATCATTAATTTGTTGGCAAATTGCATGATACCGAGACGTGGTGCACAGAGTACACAGTTAACAGTAATAACAGAAGGTTGTCTGTGTAAACTAGATGTAATCTTTAATGCAGTTTTCCCACATATTTCATTATACAGTTCTTAGAAAAACAGTGTTTTTCTCACTGCCTCTATTATAGTATAGTTTAAATGCTTTTTTTTTTTTTTTATATAACTATAGCTCTATTATGGTCAAGTGTAAAAGTAAAAGCTATTTTTTTTAAAACTGTAGCCAGTTCAAATAAAATTCCTCATGTTCAATAACAAAAAACACTATACATGTTTATCATGACATTAGGTCTTGAATAAACAATTTATTTTTTTAAAACTATCTTTAGAACTTTAAGATAGAGATGTGAGCAGAGGTTCTAATGAGCAGTGGCATGATCAGGGACTACTGGCTTCAGGTCAGGGGTCTATATTTTTTTTTTTAAAGGATTGGAACCGCTCTGCATTTAAGGAAATATAGGGAAATGTTGGTGGGGGGGGGGGGGGGGGGGTGTGTGATTATTAATGAAATATTACATTCACTGAAAAGGACCGAGCTATTGCTCTTTAATGGCCCCGGCAAGTAAGGTACAGTGTGATTATTACTAAAGTTTGCAAAACTGTTGAATTCATTGAGTTGAAATAATTAAAAACATTATTTACATTTTAAATGTGCATAGCTTAAAGATTATTTATTGAAAGGCTCATATCAAAATGATTAAAGAAATGAAATATATTCAAACTGACATTACACTTCTGACCGGCATGGTCGCAAAATAACACAGCAATAGAAATCTATCGAAATTGTAGACACACATGTTTTCTTAATAAACGGAAGGCTAGCTTAACGTTCATTTCGTTTCAGTATAAGTTAAAGGAGAATCCTCTACGGCCGGAAGGCAAGCATGAGATGTCCAAATCACACATTATAAAAGTCAGCTTAAAGTATTTGCACATTAAAGAGGGCATTTCTTTAACATGTTCAAAACTGTTCTTTAACACAACACCTTGAGAATGTACCAATTGGCAACTCACCGTACAGTGCAAAGGAGAGTTGAAAGAAAATGTAAATAAAGTTTTAAAAAATTTATTTTCAGTCACACTATTAAATTTTGCGTCCAATATCATTTTGAACGCATTATTTTGTTTTACTATATAATATAGTGCGTTCAAAAAGAAATTTGACGAAAATTTAATCGTGAGAACTGGGAAAAAAATTTGACCAAAATTCCGCTTGAAAAAGCTTCTGTTAAATCAAATATACGACAATCAATTTTCCAACAACGAATTCCTTTCAAACAAATTTCCAGTAACCCACATAAATAATTATGTGCTAAAATCAGCGTTGAATAAATACAAAATGTAACTCAAGTATGATTGTAGCAACATGTCGATTCTCAAATTTTCCAAATAAATATGTTCGTAATACCTATCCATTATTGTGGAAAGGAGGGGGGGGGGGGGATAGGGTGGTTATATGCCATCTGCTCGATACTTCAAAATTGGGCATATGGCAAACATGTAGTCAAAATTTTTCCCCAACATATTATGTGATTGGGCAAGGAATATTTCACATAATGCATACACCCATACCTCGCTTTACGGCCTAGATACGTTCCGGAAAAGTTGGCCGTAAAGCAAAAAGCCGTATAATGAATCAATAATTTTGATATAAACCCATACAAATTTAATTTGATCTGTTCCAATTTTTGTATAAAATAATATAGTCGTTAGTTCATAAATCATTTTATTCTTTTCATTTCCTATAAAAATAAAAGTACAAAACATTGTAATAGTAAACAGAAATTTAAAAAAATAAACATATAAATTAAAAAACAAAAGAAATCATATGCACATATGTATACATAAATTAAAATTCACCAATTAATCCAAACAAACAAAACAGAAACAAACACGTCAACTTACTGAGTCACAGGATATGAATAAGGTGGGATAGCACAGGAAATAAGGCAGACTACTAAAGCAGAGCCGCCTAAGGGGATAAGCTGAAACTAAAGAGAGGATATCTATTGGCCGTATAATGAAACATCGTGGGCCGAAAACCGAAAAAGTGCCATAATTTAAAGTTGGCCGTAAAGTGAAATGCCGTATAAAGAGCAGCCGTATAGCGAGGTATAGGTGTTCAATTAACTGCAGATGCTTCTTTCATATTGATATTATCATATTCACTATGGAGTTAACAACTTGTTATATAGCAGTGAAATTTTTTTTTTACTGTTTTTTTAAAATGAAATTCAGTTATCACCCAGTCCTGGGTTTACACACTGACAGTATTTTTTTTTTAAAATAAAGAAAACACTAAATGTAAAGTGTTTTTAAAAGAAGCACAAATGAAAATTTAGAAAAGAATTCTTTCTGCCCAATTAGTATAATGGATGCCAAATAGATTACTAGGAGGTGCGATCGAGAAATCTGCGGGGAAAAAAATTTATTTTGAGCATTTCTGGGCTTCGATATATTTGTTTCTAAAATAATATTTTAAAATCTAAATAACTTTTAAAAATCTGTTTCTTTAAGAAAATATTGTAAAATATTATTTTGCTAACCTTATAAATGGCGATAAGGTAGTTTTTGACTAAGTATATAGTATAGTGTTTTTACCGATTTTTTCTTGTACTGTATTTAGTATCGCCCAAACCATCTCTTATTTGGTATTAATAGAAAGCCAGATTTTTTTTCTGGATATAGTTTTAGCTTTATTACATGTCAAATGATTTATGCTTTAAATTTGATAGTCATAACTTCAAAATTTAAAAAAATGGCAGATATTTTTATGTGTTACCATTGATGGACATTTCAAGAATCCATATAATTTTTTTTTTAACTTTTCACCCTCACCTCCACTTAATCTTAAGATGAGAGACAAAGCATGTGGAGAGGTTTGATAACACAGATGTGTGGAATCATATCATAAATTTCCTCTCTTCTTTTAGGTTGTTACTTTGTGATGTTTACCCCACAAACCAAAACAAACAAAAAAAACAAGAAAACAAAAACAACAACAAAAACTGAAATATATTATGCCAATCATATTTTAGGAATATTTTCTCCCAAATCTAATCATTTTAACAGTGAGAATATTACTACATTAAATAAACTTGAGTATCTATGCCAATGCAATTGTTTTTTGTTTTTTTCAAACTTTGAACAGACATAAAGAAATGTAGTTCACTTTCTGATACATGTAATAAAATAAAAATTCATTTGTACAATGTAGAGAGTTTTTTTTTTTTGCACCTTCTGTTCCTCACAGCAATTTTTGTTTACAGCCTCACCTTAAACATCACAGATCAAAAATAAAATTCAGGGTCTTGTTTATTGTGTCTAGTAGTTGGCTTAATCTGAAATTTAATATCATATTTTACATTAATATGAATGATATAAAAAAAAAAATTTTTACATGATGGAATTTTTCTTTCAAATGAAGTAATTAGGTAGGTAATTATTGCGGGATGATAACCTAATATCCTCTAAATATAATGAGTATTTAAAAATAATTGATATCTCTGGGTCATTTATACCTTTGTTTTTGTTTTTTTTGGCGCCTGGATAATTTAAGAAGTTAGTGAGAAGGACTAGTCCATCATGTCCAACCTCTTATGGAGATATACCATTAGCCACAAACAAATTAGTTTCATAATTATGACTTCAGAGCTGTAAGTACCCTAAAACAAACCCTTTAATTCCTTAAAACAGCGGTTCTCAACCTGTGGGTCATGACCCCTTTCAGGGGTCGCGTGACCCTTTCTCAGGGGTCACATAAGGCTATCTGAAAAAACATGTTCTATAGTTATGAAGTAGCACCGAAAATAATTGTGTGTCTGGGGGGTCGCCACAACATGAGGAACTGTATTAAAGGGTCGCGGCATTAGGAAGGTTGAGAGCGACTGCCTTAAAAGAATGCCCACTACAAATAACATGGAACCGAGTCATGTAAATGAACAGAAAGATTTGTTTGTGGTTGGCAGCCGAGCCCTTGATGGGAAATAAATTTATACAGAACTTACATATTTCCAGATACAAAAAAATTATGACAATGGGTTAAATGATAGTATAAATGGTGGCGTCATAAAAATCATGAGCTTAGGTATACTTGGCCCAGATAAAAGATACATTTTCATGTGAGAATGCGGGGAAATTTGATCTCAAGGGAAATTAATTCCCTCTAAGCATGCAGACAAAATTAGAATTGTCTCAGATTTATGAAATAATATTTGGAAACTTGCCGGAATCATCATCAAGCACATTAATGTCTTCCTCCATGTCTTCTTCTCCTCCTTGTTGACAAAACTGAGTGATGGCCTCATGAGTCGTCTGCAAGTCATCAGGATAGTCTTGCTGTAACTCACGTCCAGGGATATAGTAGCGACCATTGAAACTTTCAAACAGGCTACCAACCTTTGGATGCAAAACACAGGCAATCAAATAATGCGATGACAGTTAATGCAACCTGTCAGTGCATTGAAGAGTTCATGAATTTATTTCAGCGGTCAATTATTTAAAATAAATATATTAAAGGCAACAGGAAATCATATTGAGGTTGATTTTAATCAAGACTTTAGTGAATTAATTATTATCAAGCTGTGTGTGTGCATTCATTTAAATACATTGTGTAGGCCACTAAGCACAAATTTGATTTACTATTCAAATTGATATTGTGATAAGAAAAGCTTTGCAATAAAACAAGGTCCATTGCAAATAAAAAAATCCAAACAAACCTAGATTGTAATGTTGATGCAACGGAGTGGCAACAATGGTTTCAGTCAATAATGTGTTCATTAACCATCTAGGAATACTTATATCTAACTTGAGATGTTAGAATAATTTTTTGTTTAATATAAATAGCAGAAAAAGCACTTTTGATTGAACTTTAAACACACAAAAAACCCTGCTCAGGTTGAACTTCTATCATAAACAGTTGACAGTGGCAAAATGGTTTCAGTCAATAATGTGTTCATTAACCATCTAGGAAAACTTATATCTAACTTGAGATGTTAGAATAATTTTTTGTTTAATATAAAAAGCAGAAAACGAACTTTTGATTGAACTTTAAACACACAAAAAACCCTGCTCAGGTTGAACTTCTATCATAAACAGTTGACAGTGGCTAAACCATGCCTTCAGTATCCCATTTCTATCCTTATATTTTCAAAACTATTTTCAGGGGCTCACCTCCGGATGCTTGATCATCCTCGGCTTCCGGGCAAAAATCAAATTCTCCTCAGCAGCATATCTGTCACTCCCATCCATGACCCACACATTGTAGAATGGCTGGTGGCGACCTCGTTCACACTGGTCCACCCCCATTTGGTTGATCCAGTGTTCACTGGCCTTGCATGTGCTGTCCCAGCCCCGAATGACACACATGTAGTTGAATAGTCTGTGTTTCATAACCATTCCAATTGAAAATACAACCTAAAGAGCCAAGAAGTTAAAGAAGCCAGAGTTAATAGTTAAATGTACAAACATTTTTGTATGACTGTGTTTGTACAAAATTTCATTTCTAGTTTGAATTTGTTTGAATGCAATAAATTATGAAGACAATAATAATTAGTTTGAAGGCTTCTGAGATTAAAAAAAAACAACATAAGCTAACCTGAGGGTTATCTGCCCTTCTTTTTGGTGGGTCTCTTTTTGGAGTGTGACCTTTGGATATGTGCTTGAGGACCTTTTCGCATTCATCCTTAGATTGCAGAGATTCATAGTTTTAGTAATGATGTTTAAATATATTCACATAAAAATATGAATACTGCCTACTCTATTTGGGTCTAGAAATATAAGAACAAGGTATGCTAAGCTTGAATTCAAGTTTAGCACACCTTGTTCTTATATATCGTGTACACAACTTGAATGCAGTCCATCAATTATTATCTTCTAGGTCTAGAAACTGTTTTATCCATATTGTTTGAATAAGATATACTTTAAAATGTTTAAAAATTAAGAAAATTTTATTTCTCATCCAGGTCCAATAGCTGCTTACACCACAAAAATACTTGCAACAGCATTTCTATATATAAATATTTGACCACACAAGATTTTTCATCTAATCATAACTAACAACTTGCAATAATTATTTTAAAACTAATTATTTTATACTAATTCTTTAAAATGTACACTAGCTAAGAGAGTGAACAGTTTATTTCAAATGCATCCTTCTTTTTTTATATCTGTTTATTTCGGCTACTGGAACTTTGTTTGAAAGAAATTTTCATCAAATTTCTTTCTGAGCGCACTATACTATAAAGTAAAATAATGTGCTCAAAAAGAAATTTGATGCAAAATTTTAACGTGTGAACTGAAAAAAAGATTCGACTAAATTTCCAGTCTATCAAATTTCCATAGACAAAATTTCTTTCAAACAAATTTCCTGATACGGTTTATTTCTATTTAACCTAACTTTACAAGTAAGTATTAGCATTAAAAATGAAAGGTGGATTGGTTACCTGCAAATGAATGAGCAGATCTCTCAAGTCAGGGCGCTCAGCCATTATATCTTGAATCTTGCTAACAGCACTTGGGAGGTTGATCATGTGGTGTAGTGCAATCTTCACAGACAAAACTTGCTTCTCTATATCATCTGGAATTAGTAAATTATACAGGTCCACAGCATGATGCAGAAGATTGAGGCCTTGCTTATATTGTCCTTCCTTGCCTAGTGAGATTAGATTTCTCAGCATCCTCTGCAGGACTTGAACGTTTGTGCAGCTGTGGCAGTGCTCATGCCCAACCATGGCTGACTGCATCGATAGGCTTTTAACAAGAGTCTCAAAGTCCAAGCTGTAGTTACCATTGAAGGCATCAATGAATCTGTACTGCTCAATGCCCTGTTTTAAAGGGAACTCCTTCCAGCGAAGGATAAAATGCTGGGGAAAATTAACTGGTTCCAGGGTGACCCCAAGACGTCTGGCCACCCACATGACCACAAGACACAAAGTAATAGGGATGCCTTGCCTTCTTTCAAGGACCAAATTTATGTAGGAGTTATCCGGCTTGAAGTACTTTTTAAAAGAGTTATTGAACAGTGGCTTAAAGACGCTCTGGATGGCCTGGATGACTTGTTTACATTCAGCTGTTGTCCATGCGGATTCTTTCACATCTTCAGAAGTAAATAAGGCACCGTTATTCAAAACAGGATGTTTTGGCGAAGTTGTATTCAGAGATTCTTTTACCAAGTTTGCAAGAGAGTCAAGCTCCTGGTGAATTTTTGATAAGGTCACAATTTTCATAGGTTGAAACCATTGAGCTATGAAAGTGGCACCTTGCTCTAAGCTCAGGTCATCATCAGCTGCCTCTGCAGTCCATTTCTGTATTAAAACTATTAACTCTTGCTGGCGAAGGTAAACGAGGGATTTCTGAGCAAAATACTTTACAGTTAGGTTCTGTGTTTCTTCACCTCTTGAAAGCACTCTCAATAGCTCATCAATGACAAATTCAAGTTTTAAGTCACTGTCAATGTTAGGAGGCAAAATACTGCAAAAGTTATAGAACTGGCCTTCGTTTAAGCATTTTAGATATTCTGCCAAACCAACATGGCTGTCGTGAGCCATTTCAAGCAGTCTGGTGGTCACATATTTTTTAACAAGCACTCTTTGAGAATACAAAAGGTACCAAGTTGTTGATGTGCCATTTGGCAACAACTTTGGAAAGAGCATTGGCCATCTGTAAAATAAAAGAATTAAACTTTTTTTAATAAAAAAAAAAATGAAGTGATGGATGATTGATCTCAAGGCTAGGGCCCCTTTGTAAGTATAAAAGTTATTTAATAAATTACAAACATTTTGTCTGGTTCATAGCAACAACTCGTTTTGACACTTCTTCCCTTTCAATTTTTGAGCTTGAACTTGCAGAGTTATCTAACTTGGCCCTTGATTTTTTTTAGCCTGACAAAAATGATAAATTATCAAAAATGGGAGAGTGTTCATAATTGATATTGCATTAATTCACATTAGAACGGATACTTTTTTTCCTTGTAATTTGTCCTGTGGTTGTGCTTCTTACTATACTAAACAGACCCTTAAGCCGAATACTAAATTAAATACTCAAATAGCTTTACTTAAACAAGTAAAACCTGTGTTATTGGTTGTTCTCGAATCTTATAGAGTGCTGGTCTGCACAACAAGAAAATAAGAAATGCTCAATTTTCTTATTTGAGTTTTGTTTCAAAATCAACTTCGTGAAAACAAGATTGTCTTTGAGCATAAAAATATCCCACGTTGTACATATCCAGAAGACCCTGGGGCACTGATTCTACTTGTTGGTTTAATATTTTATTAAAGGTTATTAATGGACATGTTTTTGGCTCTACAAGATCAGTCTACAAGATCAAGCTAAACTGTAAACCCCATTTCCATATAATAACATTTCTTTGTGGAGATTCATACATTTAGTAATGATATTTAAATATATTCACATACAAATATGGATACCACCTGAATATGAATAACATATAACACACATGGGACCACATCAAAGTTGGTATCTTTTATTTTCAAAAAACAGACCTACGCATACACCTTGCAGGTGAAAAACCTGCATCAAATATGCTTTTAATTTAACTGCTATTGAAGTTTTTACATTTGAAACAGCCGCATCCTTAACAAAAAAATTAATGACAATGGCTGGCACTAAAAATGATGAGGGCAATAGTTAGTAGAGTTGTATTGAATATGGACTGATTGTGTATTAAAAAATATAGGAGACAGAATGATCAATTCATTGATCGTGGGCCCTCCAAAAATAGAAGCCCTCCCAGCCAGCGATACACTCAACAGGCAAGCTTAAAAATAAAAGATTGAAATGCAATGGGCTAATAATAGTATATTTCATACTGCTCGGTAAACTACAACTACCTAAGTCGGTAATCCCTAATTTTAGAGCAATAGATTCATTTTAATGCAATATATTAAAAACTGTCTATTTACCTTATAAAAATACATTACAACACTTCAATGGTTATTTTTTTTTTAAAATTCCAATTAGTTTGTTATGTATTTCCATTGATTTTAAAGTGGTTTTATATATTAAGTATGGATTAAAAAATCAGACAATTGATAATTTTGTTTATTGTCTGTTCAGCCAATGTGTGGACAGATTTTTTCACTTTTTCTAAGTCTCAGGCAAAAGGCAATATTCATACTGTAAAGGAAAGGTTAAAAAACAATTAACAGTTAAGTGAGACTCAGAGGCGCCAGCTATACAGTGGCAGTAATATGGGGAAGTATTAACTGATGGTTGAACCTAAGCCCTTCCGCCCACCCCCGGGCCCCTACAAAGACTTAAATAGATTTTTGTACTAGGAACAAAGTACATTTTTAAAAAAAAAAAGGTTTTATAAGGATATACCTCCAGTGTTTCTTCTCTTTTCTATTGGCTAATTGTCACAGTTTTGTTGTAACTAATACTAGAGGCGAAGTGGTTTAAATAGCAACTGATACTTTATTATCCACATTCACAATAAGAAATACATTTCACAAAAATCTGAAAACACTTGGAAATTGTATCGCATGAATTTCATTTACTAACTTCTGGATAACATAATCTTCTTTACTTGATATATGTATAAACACTATATAAATCTTTATTACAACATCAACAGTCATCTCTGTTCAGTCTTCTCAAAACAAACTCCATTTTCAATCCCCTTTTCCTGATTGGCCAGCTCCTCCGCAAGTCTTAACACTCTATATATTATATAAGAAATATTTATCATATTACTTATCTCCCATTAGTATTCATATTTATATCTGTGACACTAATGGATTTCCAACTTTATATATGTATTGACAATCCTTTGCAGATGGTTGTATTATAATGGCACCAACACTATGTATTGCACCCCTCCCCAAGTTTTTTTTGGAATATATGGATAGACCTTTGAAGCATTGGGGGAGTGAAAATTAGAAATTGATTTCTGAACAATGCAGCGAACAGGTCCCATGCTCTCCATGATTTACAAGATAAATAATGGCCTAGTCCACTGCTCTGGCATTAAACAGAAACTCATCCCTCTCCCCCATAGACAGCAACGAGGCCATGACAGGCAGTTCCGGCTCATATCAGCGAGAAGCCAGAATAGAAACTGCTCATTCCTGCCAAAGACAATCAGGGACTGGAACAAGCTTTCAAAAGGAACAGTTGAGGCGACAACACTTGACTCATTTGCGTCTATTGCCTCAGGCCTTCCAACCCCCCTCACTAAGTAACTCTTGCAACCAGTGAAATATCCTCATCAACACCAGGCACAGAAACATTGCAAATCCCCTCTACATTCATAGGAGCCAGAATGATCAATAAATTGATCGTGGGCCCTTAAAATATAGAAGAAGAAGAAGAAGAAGAACTGAACGCAGGACATCCAAAACACATGACAGGTGAACCCACTGACAAGTGAACCTACAGACAAGTGACCACATGCACAAGCGGGCACAAAGACAACTGAACCTAAAGACAACTTTACTGAACGACTAAGTCCCATGACCAAGTCCAAACTCACGTCCATCTGTTTTGGGGAACACCCGCAGCCGGCAACAAGCTTTGAAAACGACCATTGAGCATACCTGTCATATACCATTATTGATTTGAAGTTGTGTTAAGATTTGGCTCATGGAATACATAACAAAGGACTGAGAGAAACGTTTTGCATAGAAAATGATACCAAAGCTAGTGATACTAACAATATTCAAATTAACTATACTATTAAATCTCCTTAAAAATACAAATTCAAAAAACAGAAACAAAAATACTGTATCAACTTACAGCACACCAAGTGAAAAGGTTCACTCCTAAAAAAATTGAAATATTAAATTAGACACACTCAATTATATGTGAGTGAATATAGCAAAATTCTTTACCCTCGCTCTGTCTCTCTGCTAAGAAAGCTGGCGGCCTACATATATAGGGACTAAATCTGAATGATCTAGTAAAGAAATTCTAGACATTGTGCCAACTGATTGCATTCTTTAGATCCAACAGAACGTATTTAAAGATACAACATTTTCCCAATCATAGGAGGGGTGGGTGAGGAAAGATACAACACATTTACTTTGCGATGTGAATATCAAGGCCACACTAGGGGGAGACAAGTGGTGGGGGCTAAAAATAGCTCTACCTTGAAGTGAAAAAATAGGCCAAGACATAGGCTATATTATAACAATACCAGACCCGAAACTGTTACCTGGAGAATAGCTTCTGACTCACCATCCTTTTTTAATTTTTTGGCACAAGAAATAGGTCATCACCCTTTCCCCCTAGTAACATTAGTGACCGTCTGAAAAGTCACAACTCGTCCTGATTTTGGGGGCATTCCAGAGCATCCTGAACCAAAACCCTGGAAAAACAGGAAAACCAGAAATTTCTGGAAAAAGTTGTCAAACCAGTTCCCTCTCCCAGATGTGAATATCAAGGCCACACTAGGGGGAGACAAGTGGTGGGGGCTAAAAATAGCTCTACCTTGAAGTGAAAAAATAGGCCAAGACATAGGCTATATTATAACAATACCAGACCCGAAACTGTTACCTGGAGAATAGCTTCTGACTCACCATCCTTTTTTAATTTTTTGGCACAAGAAATAGGTCATCACCCTTTCCCCCTAGTAACATTAGTGACCGTCTGAAAAGTCACAACTCGTCCTGATTTTGGGGGCATTCCAGAGCATCCTGAACCAAAACCCTGGAAAAACAGGAAAACCAGAAATTTCTGGAAAAAGTTGTCAAACCAGTTCCCTCTCCCAGATGTGAATATCAAGGCCACACTAGGGGGAGACAAGTGGTGGGGGCTAAAAATAGCTCTACCTTGAAGTGAAAAAATAGGCCAAGACATAGGCTATATTATAACAATACCAGACCCGAAACTGTTACCTGGAGAATAGCTTCTGACTCACCATCCTTTTTTAATTTTTTGGCACAAGAAATAGGTCATCACCCTTTCCCCCTAGTAACATTAGTGACCGTCTGAAAAGTCACAACTCGTCCTGATTTTGGGGGCATTCCAGAGCATCCTGAACCAAAACACTGGAAAAACAGGAAAACCAGAAATTTCTGGAAAAAGTTGTCAAACCAGTTCCCTCTCCCAGAGTGGATCAGAAAATACAAAATAATATAATAAATTTTTTCGGTTGACGGGTCAGCTCCCAAGCAAACCAGACAAATTTTTCGGAATCTTTGGAAACCCCAGAATGTCAAATTTAGTTGCTGCACTTTTTATGGTTGGGGCGCACTTTGTGCTTAGTTAAGTCAATGAGCCAATTTTTTTGTTGTCTTCAGTTTTTTGTATGTTCAGTTGTCTGTGTTCACTTTTCTGTTCGTTCAATTTTTCATTAGTTCATTTGTTCTGTGTTCGGATGTCTTATGGTCAGTTATGGGGATATTTACTTGTCCTGCATTCAGTTGTCTGGTCAAAGAAGTGAACACACACCAAGGTTATGCAACATTAATGATCAGAAATCTGCCCAGACGTGCCACAGTAAATAGACACACAGGGAACCGGGGGTGACTATGTTACTCCTGTGCCTTCCTAAACAGAAACATGTCAAGGCCATTTAGACCATGTTGCTCCCGCTATGTCATGTTTCTCCATTACGCCAATTTATCAAAGAATGACTTTGTTCATGAAAGCAGCTGCCCACAACTTTAAATATCAAAAAAAGACATTCCTCTACCATCCCTCCCCAGGACCCCTCCCTCAAATTTCAAAAATATAAAATAAGAAAAAAAAACTTGTATTAAGTGAAATGTGAACACAAACACGAATATCGAAATTTTATGAATACAGCGCTGTAGAAGGAAGTTGACCTGGGGAACCTCCATGACCTATATACCATGGAACACATTGCCGAACTTACCGCTAACCCTAAAGCCTAAATCAACCCAACCATATTGCAGTCGTGTGAAAAGTCATGGCATGGATATTTCATATTTACCTAACTATTTTGGTATTAAATAGGTACTTTGGTAAAAAATTCAAAATTTTTTTAAAAATAAACCAATGGCATAGTTGAATAGAGCTAATTTTTAACAGAATTATAACACCAAAATCATATTTTTAGCTGTTGTAGTTTTACAGTTATGAATTTTTAAGGTACGACTTAGTTTGTCATTTTTTACTATGGACGAAACCTCCACATCTTGTGACCTCATTCCGCTGATAGCGTCATGCGCAATGACTATATAGTTTATATAAGGCAACGCATCCCCTTATTACTTTAAATACTGTTTAGGGTCGACTTATTTTAATCTTTCAACTTTGGCACATGAATAATTAATTAAAGCTCTCCCTGACCAATGGTTTAATAGTTTTTGCACACGGCCAACTCTTATGAATGAAATAGTATTACGGTATAGCCATTATGCAAATGCAAGTGGCTGTGTGAATGGCTGCACAGTCACGACCCAGTACAACGTTTTGCACACGGCAAATTGTGATCATTTATAATATGGACTCTACCGGGTTTTTAAACCTCAAATTAGGATATTCTTGTTTAAAAGACTTTTAAGTTCACTCGAAACTATAAGTTATCCAAATATTTTGATGTAAATAGTGATAATAATTGAATATTTGTCGAGTATCGGCATCTTCCGCCATTAAAAAGGGGGCGTGGTCACACCCTAGCGAATTTGGGTAGTGCGACCTACATAGTATACTGCTCACGGGCGGAACCATGGCGTCTCTGGCGAAGGACATGTCGCTTTGAAATTTGGCATACTGGTAGATCAATGTATGCCCGAGATGCATAATAAATATGAAAATGACATATTTTGTACTTTGACTTATATTAATGATGAAAGTTGCCTTATATTCAACAAGGATTTTCTCAAATATTAACCGATTGTAAATAAAAAAGAGTTTGATTAAAATATAGGCCAAGATTTCCTCTAAAGCGTAAGGCCGGAAAAGGAACACAATTGTGGGATATAGTAATTTTTTTATGAATGAAATTGCACCAACATCAACAAATTAAAAACACGGATTTTTGCGCGCCGACGCCCATTTCCCATACAAGATTTTTAGTTGTCTCCCTTGCTTTACCGAAGTATCTACTATTAATTAAGAAAAAGTTAGAAAGTGTCTACACGTCCGGCGCGCCGGACTTTTTATCCCCTGCACTAAATGTCCGGCGCGCCGGACGTTTTAGTGCGGGAGCTAAACGTCTGGCGACCAAGTCACATGACCGCCGTAACAAACCCTACTTCTCAGTACTGACCTAGTTTTAAGATAAGGCTGTTTTATATGAACCAGTGTGGTCTTGTGGTAGAATAGATGCTTAGCGACGTTACGATATGTGATAGGTCACTGGATCGGGATCGAATTTTACTTTTTTTTCTTATTATTTTAATTAAAAGTATATTTTATATTACTTTATTATGTTTATTTGTAACAGTAGTCAGAGCTTTATGAGATTTTTAACCAATATAACGGACTTTTTTTTTTTTTTTTGGTTGAGTCGGAATCAAATAGTAATACTAGGTACCCCAACTCAAATTTTCAAATACATCAGACATACACAAAGAGCATATCATTGGAAAGAGCTGGCTTTAAGCTTTCCAATGACACCAAGATAATCTTTCTATGACTTATAGAAGACAAGTTATGAATTTTTTAGTGATTTATTTTCCCCCACTATTCGGCTTTGTATTTAATTTTTAAAACTGTGATCGCATTATATAG
The DNA here is from genome assembly GCA_964017045.1 of Omphiscola glabra. Lineage (NCBI taxonomy): Eukaryota > Metazoa > Mollusca > Gastropoda > Lymnaeidae > Omphiscola > Omphiscola glabra. The sequence continues at coordinate 9,923,709 of OZ024804.1, read as the reverse complement.
GCATTATTACACTTTTTGTACTATTTTGCTTGTATCTTTTTGGCTATTAAAGTTAGAGCTCTCAAATTTGGAGGAGACATTTACAATACAGTGTTTAACAAAACAAAATACATGAATTGTGAATTAACTTATTATATTTTATTAAATATGACTTTATGAGCATATGGCGTGGATAACGACAATTAGCGGAAAATTTAATTTTTCAAAAAGTGACATAATTACTAAACCAATAAAGCTACTGCTATAAAATTTTCAATACAAACAGATAATGTCCATCTAAAAGTAAGGCACATTTAAAATAAATGAAATACAGATCAGAAAAATTTATGCAATTTTAGACAAAATAATTGAGGAAAAACAACCACGGCCGAGACATTTTTACATTTAAATACATAACTTTTAAACAAATAAAGCTACTGCAATCAAATTTTCATTAATAATAGTTTGTGACAATCCAAATGTAACAGAATATTCAAATATTGCAAAGCAAATAAAATTATGCTATACAAAATTCAAAAATGTCATATAATCTTTCGACATTGATGTCCGTTTTCAAGCATAACTTTTAAACTAACAATGCTAATTCAATAAAATCTTCAGTAAAAATAGACAGTGACAATGACAATCTAAATTTAATAAAGTATTTAAATACAAAAACAATAATTCAGAACATTTTATATAAAAGATATTATATGAATTTCCATCATCATTATTGTACAGGTGCATTTAAATACTAAACATAAAAACATGCATGGCAATATTGCAATCCACGGTCCACAGCAACAGATAGTGTCCTAGTCCACAGCAACAGATTGTATCCTTGTCCACCTGAAAGTATACAAAATGTTAAAAATTAAATTTTAAAATGAGTGAGCTGAAAATTCAAATAAATTTCATCAAAACACACAATTAAACAAAATAAAAATCTCCCGAAGAACATCAGAAACTAAATGTGACAATGTCGTCCACCTGAAAGTATACAAAAACATTAAAAATTATCCTTTAAAATAGAGCGCTGAAAATTCAAATAAATTTCATGTAGGATCACCAGATGACATCTTATGCCTGCAGAGGGGGAAAAAAAGCACAACTGTCTTTATGTGCTTACAGCAAAATGAACATCTTCAGAGAACTATTTATTTAACTAAGTATTAGGTACTAAAAATAAGTCATGTGCAAAAAGATGAAAATGAAAGTTACCTAAGTTTAGATATAGCACGGATAAGATTAGCAGCACTCCCAGGGGGTGCAGATTGCATTTCAGTTTAATCAACCTCTTGTTCAACCAATCACCCAACTGCTTCGAAACACATTGATTGACCTTTGCCCTGTCACTCAAAGTGGTACTGAAAGACTGAAGGATGCTATGCAATAAAACATGCTGATCCGCCTTGTTGTATACAGAATACATGGTGGCTAGATCTTGAAGGGAGTTAACGAGCTGGTGCAGGTAATCCTCTGTTTTTCCTCCAGAAACTCCAGCCACTGCAATGGTCAGGTTCTGTTCGCCTGAAGAAATGTGGCAAGCATTATAGTGCTGACCATCAATTGGCGTAGAGTCCCAAGAGAAGGTGAGGTTTTCTGAATGGTACATGACATCAGCTACAAGATCCCAATCTCCAAAGCCATGTTAGCAGCCGTTGAAGATCCTGGGATGTCGGTCAAAACCTTTCCCGTTAACTCCTTCACTGCAAAAGCTATAACAGCCCCAGCTCTATCAATTGGCACTTGGTTTAAGAGGCAATTATAAATGCATTTCCTCATTGGTGCACTGTAGGTCTTTTTCTGTAGTTTCTTTGTAGACTGAAAAAAAAGATTTTTAATTAAATTAAACAATTGTCACTAGTCCTAGTGTTTAATCTATTTATTTCATTAATTTAATTATAGTATGAATATTGGTCTATTTTACACCCTTATAGTAGTCTTAGTTTATCTAATAATAATAGCTAATAAATACATCGTTATTGTCATTGTTGTGAAGAAGAGTAATTCCTATTGGCAAATTGATCAATGTTCTTATTTTGTAAAGAATAATTGTACAACAATTATTTTAAAACAAATGATTATTTTTTGTATTTATTTATATCGTTTAGTCATATTAGAATCAAAAAGGTTTGTTTAATCAGATGTTTACATGATTTAGACATGTTTTATTTAAAGCGTTTATTTCCAAATAATTTCACCTCCCTCAGATAAAAAAAATTATATAAAAAAAGATGGCCGCCGTCTTTTCATAACATGTCGATTTTTTTGTAAAGCTTGGTATCATAAATTCTAGACACAGCCAGCAATGTTAACAATAAATGCTTTTAACGTTAAAGTGATCAAGCTTGCTCTACATAAAGTTGTTACCTACCTACACCTTATACAAAACCCAGGAACACAAGATTAAACTTACCCACAGTATGCGCTCCAACTGTTCGTCTGAGACCGGTCAGAATGACACAGTGTTTATATCATCGTGACCGGAATTCTTCAGCGAATAGAGTTTAAGACGGAAACTTATTTATTTTTAGAAAATGACGCATAGGAAGACAAAGCCCGACATATACCGAAACGCGCCGTGCACGGCTCGTCACAGAAATTTACCACACAAAGCCGGCGTTTTTTTTGCCCGCGAAGCCCGATATTGGGGTACCTAGTAATACTAGTACGTCTACTGACTAATAAGTCTACTACTAGTTAGTTAAGTATAGGCCGACTAGTTTAATATTCACGTCAAATGCTTAACAGTTTATACTCATAGTCTTAGCATATGAATATATTAACATGTTCAGTATTTATTTATTATCTAGGGATCGGCTGACTAATATATGTAATTACTTTACACAATATGAATATTGAAATATCATATGCAATGCAACTATTTTGCCGGCGACCTCTTGTCACATGACCTGACGGAATAATAACACCTACTTAGCTAGTCGTCCGGCGGTCACATGACATATCTTTCACAAGCGGTCACTAGCTCGCCGGAAAAATTTCTCCAACTAGGCGTCAGGCGGTCATGTGACTTGGTCGCCGGACTTTTTATCTCCCGCACTAAACGTCCGGCGCGCCGGTCATGTAGACACTGCCAAAAAGTTAACACACAAACAGACAAAAAAAGATAATTAAACAAAAGGGAGAGACTGCTACACCTACACATTTCATTACGCGGACTGCGGAAATTGACGAAAAGCTGGCTAAACATGGAATTTATTGCGCTAAAATAAGGGACTACGTCTACGCCCTACGATCATACTACCAGTACTACTTACTTAGAACTACTAGCTAGAGTCTAAGAGTGCTACGATGGTTGACTACCTTTGTTGGAATTTTATCCGCCACAGTGTGTTCGTTTGAATGATATCTCTAAACCGCTTGCATGATTGATAAATATTGCATATGTCTCTAGCATTTAAGTGTCGAAATGCAAAAATGTGCTCTAAAACTTCAGATGGTAACTGGAGAATGTGTGAATGAGCAGTCTGTGATGTTATTGTCGCCATGTTTATTGAACTCTTGACCTTTTAATGTTTATACAATCTATATATAGTAGTGTCTATAACCAAACAAATTGTGCCTGCAATGTACCATTGTTTCCTTTTCGTTGGATAATATGGGATAGACTGCGATATAAATAATTTTGTTAATCCTTTATATTAATTTCGATTTTGTTCGTGGCGGGCTAGCTAAATCTTTTGATTTCAACCTATCGAGCAGAAACATGACACACAGACCCGTTGCCGTTGACAGGTAATTAGGGGAGAGACTGCAATCAGGTTAGCAAAATAAGATATGAGTGAAACAAAGTAAGGTTCAACCTTACATTTTCTGCTTTTGTCTGTTGTTTGTTCGCCGACGAAGGCTTCCTGCCGACACGTTCGTTGTTTTATTGCGTTCCTTATTACAGGTTTAACCTTACTTTGTTTCACTCATTTTCTATTTTGCCGAGGACAACACGACGTGTTACACTTAAACGTTCTATCAAATTTTCAGCCCCAAAATTCACTTTTTCAAATGAAGATGAAGGAAATATGATGAAGCTGATTTCACGAAATAAGATTCCCGATAACTGCGCTAAATAAAATTCTTCTTTTTTTTAATAGCAAGTGCGGTTGGTGCGTAATATTTTCTTTTGTTGTTTTTTTCTGAAATGGTGAAATAAATCTGCGGTGTAAAAGCGGATGGGTCATTATAATATTAACGAAAGTTCTTGTGCGTGAAAAATGTGAGGTTACGAGCCCTGTGACTGTGGTGGTTGTGGGATGAGGGGGGAAACACTAATTGGATTCTTATAAAGTGCGTTACTTGTATGCATGTTTTTTTTTCAAATTATCAGCCCCCCCCCCCCCCCCCCAAATAGCTCGATATTACATTTTATAAAGGATTTGCACAACAACTTTGTGTCTATGGTTCATTTAATTAGTTGAACAAGTACATTTGCGCCTTGTGTAACACTGCTCACTGCATCGTGAAACTGCAGCACCTCCTATTTTCACTCAAAATTTATTGGTAACATACACTTCATGCAGTTTTATGTTTTTCTTTCTTTATGATTTGTACATAATTTTGAATACTATGATAAATGATTCACAACGTCAGTGGTCATCTTCCTTCATAATCATTTCTGAAAAAAACTAGCCCCCCCCCCTTACAACCCCCCAAAAATAATTTTAAAAATAAAAGCTTCCATGGAAATGTGTAATTCACATTTCCATTGACAGGGGGGGGGGGGTGTTTGTTGTTCCACAAATGCCGTATGTGGAACAACACCCCCCCCCCCCCCGGTCCACATGCGCACATGTCTGAGGGCAATGCGGACCCACCTAAGAGAGAACACTGTCATTCACATAGTTTCAAACTTCTTGTCTTCGTGGAATGCTATGTTTACTTTCTGCATAAGTAGTGTATCATACTTAAGAGTACGCGAATGTGATAAACTGTAGAAAGTAATCGTAACATACTATTTCAATACAATACACATACAAACATACATGCACACGTCCATAAATATCTTTGTTCGGGTTTTTTATCAGTATGGATAAGTTTTCTTTAAGCAGCACCTTCTTAATGTATGTCAAAGAGTAGTAAAATCTAGGATGGGGTTAAGGGTGGAGAGATATGACAATTTTTCTATTCGATTTCTTTGTATTGAGCAAAACTGGACTAAGACGCGTAAACTACCTCCCACCTAATACTGTGTTGAGAATTTAACAAGGGGCTTCTTAGCCACCTCCCACTAAATAATGTGTTGAGAATGTAATAAGGGGCTTTTAGCATCCCCCCACTAAATACTGTGTTGAGAATTTAACAAGGGGTTTCTTGGCTGTGATCAGAGCAATGTTCGCGAAGCTACCCACAGATGCAGCGCAGCAGTTTTGAGCAACCGCGCAGCAAATTTTTATAAAAATACATTCGAACAGATACGCTGCACTCTGCAAAGTAAAACTTTGCACACAACTTTATGATTTTGCACACGAACCAGCAAACCTTAGAGGGAACATTGGATGAGAGTGCAATGAACGGTATCTTAGCTACCTACCACCAAATTCTGTGCTGAGAGTGTAAAGAAATGCTTCTTAGTTTAGCCACCTTCCAGGGTGCAGATTATATTTCAACATCCAGATACAAAGGCCACTTGTGCGTATGAGAGAAAATTAAATTTTTGTAGCTAAACATCTTAGCACAATCACTGACTGCATCAACAGATAGGACTATACTATCAGATTTATCATTTATTTAACTTTGATCTCCGTCAATGGATACCGGTACTTGATCTGTGATTTCCTTCCAAAAGAAAATCCTGAAATCACTCACAATAACTTTTGGCAGAAAATCCTGATATCACTCACAATAACTTTTGGCAGCATATACCGAAACAATAACAAATGCTTCACTGTGCCTCGGAGTAACACAGTGCAACATAAGCAGTCATTTTTTCCACGCACCATAATTGCTTGGAACAACCTGGACAATACCGCCGTGAACTCGACAACGATCGAAAGCTTCAAGGCCGCCCTGGCATCTGCTAGGGGCCGTTAGATTGGCAACATCGCTTCCCCAACCGTTGCACATATGCCAGTATATGGATGCAGCAACGTACCGAACCAGAACACTTCCAGATGGTCATCTTACATCAACCTTTTCCTACTCTCACTCAACACTTGAAAGTCAGTCAAACTAAATAGAGTTAATTGTGATACCAAATTAGGGTGACTGGTTTGATTTTTTAAAAACGGAATCCCCCCCCCCCCTTTTTTTTGCTACTACATTTTTACTGAATATAGCAAATTTTTGAAATATAAGAAATGTCATTCGCAGAGGCGTCACTAGGGTTGGTGTCACACGATGCGTAAACTTACCCCCCCCCCCCTTCCCCAACCGCTGACTGCACCGAGTATTTCATAGGCAGATCATAAAAAGAATCGCTTGTAGTTATATTTTTATTTGTAAATTAAGTACTAAAGGAACAACAGCAACCCTAAAATTTAAGGTAATAGCGTTTATAAATGCAACGAAAACTCTTTATATAATAGTAATTTATTAATACTTTATAGATACAACTTTACTTTCCTGGTCTTCAAAGTTGTCAATCGCTTCACACATCAACATTTTTCACCTCACTATTATTACTTTCAATTGACAAAATGGCAAGACCAGAAAGCCTGGACTGTTCCATGATAGGCAACAAACAGTTCTATAATATAAGATTCAGTTTTGAAAAGCTCCTCTCACGAGCAGCCACAGACACACAGACCGCAGACTTAATGAGAGGATTGGGAGAGATTACCACCTTGCTCAGGTGGAATCATGCTCAGTTCTGGTGGCACACTGCTCAGGTGGAATCATGCTCAGTTCTGGTGGCACCCTGCTCAGGTGGAATCATGCTCGGTTCTGTTGGCACACTGCTCAGGTGGAATCATGCTCAGTTCTGGTGGCACCCTGCTCAGGCGGAATCATGCTCAGTTCTGGTGGCACACTGCTCAGGTGGAATCATGCTCGGTTCTGGTGGCACCCTGCTCAGGCGGAATCATGCTCAGTTCTGGTGGCACACTGCTCAGGCGGAATCATACTCGGTTCTGGTGGCACCCTGCTCAGGTGGAATCATGCTCGGTTCTGGTGGCACACTGCTCAGGCGGAATCATGCTCAGTTCTGGTGGCACCCTGCTCAGGTGGAATCATGCTCAGTTCTGGTGGCACACTGCTCAGGCGGAATCATGCTCAGTTCTGGTGGCACACTGCTCAGGTGGAATCATGCTCAGTTCTGGTGGCACACTGCTCAGGCGGAATCATGCTCAGTTCTGGTGGCACACTGCTCAGGTGGAATCATGCTCAGTTCTGGTGGCACACTGCTCAGGTGGAATCATGCTCAGTTCTGGTGGCACACTGCTCAGGCGGAATCATGCTCAGTTCTGGTGGCACACTGCTCAGGTGGCATGCTGTTCTGGTTGCACGCTGTTTTGGTGGTACCCTGCTCTAGTGGCACGCTGTTCGGGTGGCATCCTGCTTTGTTATTTGTAACTCAATTCTGTTATGAAACCGAATCAAGCGAACTTTGTCAAATTTGTATTTTCCATTTGTTGTCAACCCTTTCTAGGGTGTCACCTGGTGTGGTTCGTGCGCACTGTCCGGGGCGGTAACTCTTTTCACCCTCCACCCCGGCCTTAGATATATACGCCATTTGTGATACCTACTCCCGTAGGGAAAGCCGTCGCGTAACATAACACCTGCCTCGTAATTAAGGGGCCCAAAGTTGTGATGTGAAAAAAATTTAATAACAATCAACTTTGAATGCAGGGGAAACAAGGATGAGAAGTTGCAAAACGGTGTGTGTGTGTGGGGGGGGGGGGGGGAGGAGAAGAATCTGAAGTCACATGATGGTTCATCCCGTAGGTCCCGGTTTTAACTTTAAGCATTGAAATGATGAAAGCTTAGCAGCGGAGTAGCTAGGGATAATGCCACCCAGATTTGTGTCCACCCTTCTATGAAAAAAAACCCTGCATTTGTTCCAAAAATGACTTACCTTCATGTCAAGAAATAAAGTGCAACCTGGCCGCACAACCCACCCACTTCCTACGCCAGTTACTAATACCCTTAAACTCTTGCACTTGCCACTCTGCCCACCGGTATTTCTACCCCCCCCCCCCCATTCCCCACTCCCATATGAGTTCTGTCAAAAGTATTGTTATTTGTTGGGGAAACAGTCAAATACATTAAAATCAAATGTGTGTTAGGAGAGTAATTTGAAGGGGCAGAGCTGGTTTTCCTTTTTTAAAATAAGGCTTATGTATTCATTAGACATAATAAGGCCTAAGGATTCAATAGACATAGTATTCGGGGATTGCATTGCACTGGTGTGATATAATATGAATCTTGTATAGCCTGGTATGTTGATAAAGTAATTCGGGGATTTAAATAAAAAAAATATTATATAAATTTTTTTTTTAATGTTTCCGGGTCCAGAATAAGACCACACAAATGATGTATATACCCCCCCCCCCCCCCAAAAAAAAAAAATTAAATTGTCAAGACTCTGAAGCTAAAATAATTTCAAATATCCACATGGTTGTCATATCACATAATGAATATGACATATGTGATATTACTATGAGACAGGAGACTATTCATGAGACTATGCTATTAATTACTATAGCGTTAGTTAACATTTTTAATAAGTCTCCGATATCTTAGATCCATTTGCTCAACTGAAATCTTTCGCAACTGTTGAAATCGGGGAGACAAATCTGCGACATTAAAATTAGTGAGGGGCAAGTCTTTTTGTTTTTTTTTAAATTGGGGCTTAAACTTCACACATTCACTTCACTGTAAACTTTTATTGTGAACAGTTATATTGATTTAAGCTCCCCCCCCCCCCCCCCCCAAATTGTCACAAATAATTAGAATGAGCACAAGTGTTGTATTGCTATCTTGTTCAACTTCCACACAAACAAATACAAGTATATAAAAACTATAAATCCTGTCAGTACATAAACATTCATATATTATTTTTTTCAATGATTGAGATGATAAAAAAAAAAAGGTTACAATAACACTAAAATAAAAAATTTAAATAAAATTAAAAAAAAATGACTTCATCATAGTTCACTTAAAAATTTTGCTTATTCTCTACCAAGGGTTTTCCCCCCAAAAATCCTGCTTGAGGTTAGCAAATGTGGGACACACAAAAAAATACCAAGGCCCAAAACAATAATATTAATATAGTTGAATGAATATTATATGTGTACTTGCACATAGCAGCAGAAGTGGTTTAAAAAAAAAAATTAATAAATAAATAACATAAAATCTGAAATACAGATGTGGAGATGATAAACACGATTATTTGTGTAACACAGTCCATGATCTCCCGAGTAGAAATCCCAAGAGGGAAGAACAATGTTTAAAGAGTGCAGCCGGGGCTTTCCCCAGACCCGGATCTACCCGAGGCAGTCAGTAAATGTAGGAAGTGTCGTCAAGTACGCTGTGGGGCTGACTCACTGTGTGCTACATTCCTGACAGCACTACTGCAGTCTGGGGCCCTTCTGAAGAAAGAGTTTACAATCCCTTCTCAAAAAATAAGCATCACTTGTACATCAGTGTTATTATCAGTGGTGTTTTGGCTGGTGAATATACACAGATGACGACACACATAGAGTGATGGATTAATAATGCGGCGGATTTAATTCATTGTTTTGTATTCCAACCCGATAAAAATTGTCCAAACTTATCTTACCATTACTTAAGGGGAAATTATGAAATGGCAGTCACCTCTGATGTCCAGACAAAACAGTGACTGATAAAAATGGACTATGAAATAATGGTGTAAATTTTTCAGAATTTAAAAGTGATCACACTGGTTAAAGACTGAAGATAAAAAAAAAAAAAAAATCCTATGCAAAAGAAGCACAAAATAAAATCACTCTATTGCTTAGTAATCTTGTAGTCTCTTGGGCTTTTTCTTTTTTAAACTGGTTTCATACTTGTTACCAGGAAAAGTTATCAAATAAATAAATACAAACAAAATGTGTACAAACAAAATTTGTATGCATAATCATTGGAGAAATGATAACACTATGGCTAGGTTGATAATATATCACAGATGTGTCCAAAGCACAAAAACAACTAAAGATGAGATTGATAGTGATCTGCTCTCTGGAATCTAATGAAACATCCCTATGGCATTGGGTTAAAACTGGAAATTAAATTATTAAAACTATTCATTTCCCAGTACCCCCATGAGGAAGCCACAACTCCCCCAGGGCGAAGCAACACCCCAGGTTGACATGGCTAATTTGTAGGTGGGGTGGGGTGGGCGGGTGGGGGGTTGTCCCAAAGAGTATGTATGCAAAAGGGGGATAGTCAAAATTTGACTTTAAGGGGATAGTCAAAATTTGACTTTAAGGGGATAGTCAAAATTTGACTTTAGTGCTTATGTACTACATTGATGACCCCTTATTTTGCTCTGAATTTGACATTGTTGGAAAGAAAGTTTGAACATGTGTAAATAAATAATAATTTTTTACGCTACTCATTCAATAGATTTAAAAAATTAATGTTGTTTCTATTGAATCAACACTGCCACTGCTATTATAAACTAAAATTTAAAAAATAATAATATTGCCATCCACAGTCATGAATGCATATTAGTTTGATTATAACACATTTTTCATTTTAAAAACAATAATTCCACAAAATAGAGACATTGACTAAAAATTTCTTCTAAAGCATAATATAAGGTAAAACATTTGATAATTGTAGATGCAAGAAGGGAAACCTAACACACATGTTGTATTTAGATCCATTATGTAAAAAAAAAATTGTTTCTTCTCTTATTCAGTTATACCTTAACTGTATCAAGAGTCTTAGCAGCTTAAGTCAAAACTCAAATGGTTCAAAGTGGTGGGGGGGCAGGTGGACGGACAAACATTTCTTATTGCTGTGATGCTAAATCTGTTTCCATGAAAAACTGACTCTAATCAGATTTATCTGATGATTTACAGAGTTCCTTCATACCATTGCAGATAACCATAGTTTGGAACAGTTTTAAACCTAAGGACTTCTTGATTCTGTTATAAAACAAATCTGGGTCATGGTGGTATTCAAATGCCATTCTCTGTAGACCTTTGCTGTCCAGGCAACTCAAACTAAAAATTAAAAAAAAAGATTTAAAAAAATTAATACACAAGGGACAAGGGATAAACTTTTCAGATCAAAAGCATTTAAAAATTTTTAAAAATCATCAGTTTAAATCAGGCCTGCACACCACACGGCCCGCAAGCACCCACTTGGTAGCTTGCAAAGTAAGGAAATATTCTTTATTATTATTTTCTTAATAGCTTTCCCCTCTGTCCTATCATCTTTCGACCCGCATATGCTTTTCATAAAGTATTACATGTTGAGTTGCACAGGCCTGGTTTAAATGAAAGTTTGTAGAAAAGTTAAGTATCCAAGCTAGAATGTTTGAATTTATACATATGAAGAAAGCTTTTAAATCATAAGGTGTGGTTGGATGGTGTTAAATGCTGATGAGAAGTCTAAGAAAAGCACCATAGCATATTTTTAGGGCTGTCTAAGTGATGGTAAAGTCTTTCTAATAATAGTAAGATGGAATCCTCAGTACTGGACTAGCCCAACAGGTCTTGGACTTGGAGTTGTTTGTAAAGGAATACGTTTTCTTTTTTTTTTTTTGGTATTGTTTTTACCATGATATATTTTTTTCCTTTCAGTAATTTTTTAGCTTTTGTTAATACTTGTTGGCTTATCTTAAACAATTTTTTTTCCTTGTGGGGTATGGCCTCCCTTTTTTCTCTGCTCTTCCAAGGTGTTATTATTAAATACTTGGATGCGGCAAGCAAAGGTTATACCAAAATAAGGATGTTAAATTATAATCAAATCTGGTCATCATGTTTGAAACAAATAAACAGTTGATGATATTTACACAAAGTTAGTTTAATTATTTTTATCCTTTTTTAAAGACTTGTTTTTAAAAAATCCAGCCTTGGTTATGATTTAAATTCATCAGTACAAGCTTACCACGCCTAGCCATACTGCACTCTGGTTAGGGGTCAAATGATGCGCAGAAAAATTGGGGACAAAGTTTTTTTGTTTTGGTGAAAAGAGGCAATTTCCAAAAATAGATAACTGCCGCTAAGAATGTCTTTGCAGGTGTGTATTCTAATTTATACATCAATTAATAAGTTTGCAGGTCATACTATTGTAGTCTTCTCCTTGGCAATAAATATAAGTTCTCCCGCACATAGTTTGTCAGTGTTAAGTAAATAATGCACACTGCACAGGGGCTCACATGCTGGTACTGGTACCAAACCGTGGTACCGGTATCATAATGGAAATTAATACCACCTACAATACAATCTGATAGAATACCATGTCAATCTGACATTGCTGTGCTGAACAGCTGGGAATGCACTTTAAAAAGAAATACTGGTTTAAAAGCAGATTACTAAAAAAAAACTGATAACCAGTTGACAAAAAAACAACACACACAAAACAACCAATATAACATCTAGCACAACTAAACACAAACACACACACAAATACACACACAAAACAACCAATATAACATCTAGCCCAACAACACACAAACACACACACAAAACAACCAATATAACCTCTAGGCCAAATAGTTAGAGGTGTAAACTTACTTGGGACAGACTTTATCGAAATGGTGAGCTTTCAGCCAGGTAGACACCTCTTCCTTGGTCCAGGAACTAATCAATGAAATGGCTTGTTGAGCCCTGGCGCTGAGCGGTTCTGCTTGATGGTCTTTCATCTGTGTAAAAGAGCTGGATGAGGACCTGCGTGTCTTGGATGATGACACCCCAGACACATAGGATGAATGAGATACTTCTGAGCTGCATGTGCTCACAGCATCATCATTGTCACCCTCCACCGAGTCATCTGGCTCTTCTTTCATATGCATCCTGTTCATGTTTTTTACTTGATTGCCATTGTTCTGCGGTGGACCTTCTGCCACAGAAATGCTGTAGCTGTTGCTTGATGTTTGAGATGTTGACAGACGGGGCTGAGAAATGTCTTGCGGGACCGTCTGTTGAGAGGCAGCCACTCTTGGTGCGACAGGCTCCTTGGTGTGACCTGCATCTGAAGCAGGAGCATCAGTGCTTTGTGGTCTTTTCAGGGGACCAGCAATTATCCTACTGATATCCTCCTTCATCTTGGCCTCAAGATTTTTAATGTAATCTATCTGTTGACTGTTTAATACAACTGTTTGGCCTGTTAAAGGACTTGTTATCACTGGAACAGATAAAGCTTTGGAAGCAGTTGTTTTTTTCAGTGTTATGATATTTTTAGTGAAAGACTTCGGAGATCTGTCGGGTAACTCTGGCCGAGAACTGGGGTCTGGATTCTCACAAGGGTCAGCGTCCACACCAACAACAGGTAAAACTTCCTTATTTTTAAATGAATCTCCTAGTTGTGGCGTGTTAATCCTATCTACGATCCCCCCGGGTGTGTTCTGGGAATCAACACAGCTGTGAGGTACGTCTGGTGCATTAGGTAAGTGTCTCTCCATCTCCACGACACAGCCATCGTTGTCATCACTGAGGTCAATAACTTCCCTGAGGTTGAGGGTGGCCAGTGTTCCGCCGCACTCCTCTTTAACCAGGGACAGGTCAGGCTCCGGGGCACTGTGTTCCGGGTGAGGGCCGGCACTCACCAAAGCTGGTGCGCCGATGGTAACAATGTATGGATTCTGCACTGCAAGCCCCAAATCTAAATCACCACCGCACTCTTGACCAATCTCACCACCTGTCTTGGTTGTTTTATCACAGTCTGCAGCTATGTCTTCAGCGGGGGTGGGCCCCGAAGTGTGCCAGACAAATAACATTTCCTCTCTTTCTGGGCTTTTCAACTGTGTATATCTAGGAGGGGGCAATACAACTGCAACTTGTTTCGCTGTTGGTGTATTAACATTCAGTGAACTATCAACATTAAGACAGGTCTGATTTCCATTAGATATTAAAAGGGCAGATGACGAATCTTTTTCCTGATCATTGCAGTTTGATTTGCTTGGAAGAGCACCAGACTCTGACATCTGGATGTTGGCAGAGGGATCAGGGTTTGAATTTAGTGGTGCATCTATTCTTGCGGCTGCTTTTTTCTCGTCACAGCGATTTGAATGCATAAATTCATCTCGCGGAAGCGCAAGAGCAGTATGATTGTCAAATGGTGCCAATTGTACAGGTGATAAGACAGGCTGAGAAGATATTTGGTCATCACCAGAAACACAAGTGTCCCCCAGTTGCTTCTCTTTGACGTGTTCTGAATCCTTTTCTTGGTTGTGGATTTTATATTTTACTGCACTCTCATGAGAGTCTTGGGCATGCAATGACCGTACATCTCCGGGAGATGCACTGGTGCTGAACCTGTCATTAGTTTCTGGAATTCTGTTATCTCCAGCAGATGCCTGAATCTCAGCATGTGTGTGGTGCTGGCTGAAAAGGTTATTTGTTTTTTCGGATATGGTGTCTAATGTAGCAGGTGTATTGGTGCTTGTGTGAGGTGTCATGGTGTCCAATGTAGCAGGTGTGTTGATGCTTGGGTGAGGTGTCATGGTGTCCAATGTAGCAGGTGTGTTGGTGCTTGTGTGAGGTGTCATGGTGTCCAATGTAGTAGGTGTGTTGATGCTTGGGTGAGGTGTCATGGTGTCCAATGTAGCAGGTGTGTTGGTGCTTGTGTGAGGTGTCATGGTGTCCAATGTAGCAGGTGTGTTGGTGCTTGTGTGAGGTGTCATTGTTGACAGTGCCTTATGGTTTGTCCGAGTGCAGTTTGTATTGGAAGCTGTTTTCAAGGCGTAGTCTGTAGCAACTGATGTCTCTGATAGATTGCTTGCTGTACCTGTTTGCTGCTCTTCACAGGGGGAGTTCACTCCTGCCTTTATTCTCACCAGCTCAGCACAAGCCTCTGAATCCAATGAAGAAGAATTTAAATATGGTGTATTGCCATAATTGGTTTTAGTACTGGTGGTTGACATAACTGGCCCCCTATTCAGTTTCAGTTCCATTCTTGCGTCAAACTGTTTTTCACCATCAGCACTTAGAGTTCTGGTCAGTCTAGTATTTCCAGAGTTCTCTTTATTAAGTGTTGCTGGCTTAGGATTAGCAGGCTGGGTCAGTGGAGTTGATAAATCTTGTGAATGTGTGGCGTCCTTAGCATGATAATATTCTTGCTTAATCTGGACTGCTGTAAGTGGGTGATCATAAAACTGATGAGAGCTGGCTGGGTTGGACTTGGGTTGGTTTAAGCCATGATTGGACGATTCTTTGACCGTTGGTGATTCAGTCCCCAACTCCTTCGCCGCGCCTTTCTGGGGAGCATTACTGCCAAGATCTAAAGCACTGACAAGTGAGCTCAGTATAGGTTTAACATCTCTGGGTTTAACTTGTGTGTTAGTTGTCATTGGCCTGTAAGTGTTGTGGTCTGAGTGTGACAAGTAGATCCCCTCATAACTGCTGGGAGGAGGTTGTATTCTATCACTGTGTGATACCGAGTCCTCCCTGTGGCAAGAAGCCGTGGGTAGGCTTGGCTTCTGAGCAGCTTTCTGGGGTGGCGGTGCTATTTGGGCTTGCTTAGAAGTAGAGGAGGTGTGCAAATGACAAACTGATTGTCTAAAAGTGGGTGGTGAAAATATGCTTTGGTTAGGAGGCCCGTAATTGGGTTCTCTTGAATATACTCCATCCTCTGTAGGGGCTTGTGACTGTTCTTTGTGGCTGAGATCCAATGCTCTATGTAGTGAGCCCACTAAAGGTTTAACATCCTGTGCCTGGCTGTTAGGGTGTCTTTCTGGGTGTCTGGCATTATTGCCAGCAACAGGTGAGTCGAGGCATGATTGCAGATTGTGCATATGACTGCTAGTTGGATGATGCACTTGGGCATTGGTCGTTTGATGCACTTGGGAACTGGTAGTTGGTAAACTGAGGGCTGGATTCCTGTTTGGCGGTTGGTTATTTGAAGGTTTCTGCATCTGTCCAATTGAGTCTCTCTGCTTGTTGCTCGCAGAATTCTGATGATTAGCACGGTGATCGTCACTATTCATTAAATTATGCTGTGGTCTATGGCCATAAGCAGAACTTAGAGAGGAGTTAGGCCCTTCTGAATATGTTATATTAAATGGGACAGATGCTTTGTTATTTGAGTTCGGATGACCTGGTCTCAGAGGTTGAGAGCGATGTGACTCACCCCTTACCATCTGATTATAAAATTCTGGCATTGAAAATTGGTCTGTACTAGAATTATGGCTGATGTTTTGGTGATGGGAAGCTGAAAGATTTCTGAGCTCCAGTGAAAACTGTCCTTGGTTTCCAAAAGGAAATCTCTGCTCTTGTTGATTATGGGTTTTTACTGTGCTCGCACTGTGTGGGGGCAGGGACCCAAATGTTTGACTAGGTGAGGAGAGGTTAAAATTTTTATGAGGCCAAGGGCCTCTTAGGCTTGCTGCGTGCATGTTTGTGTGAGAAGGCTGAAGCATGGCGTGGTCCCGCAGGTGACTGTACATCCCTGACACTCTGGGCTCTGAAGTGAACTTTGACCTTGCCTCCGTTAGATTAGGCATGGAATAACTGAGGGTATTTGATGAATAAGGATTTGTACAGACCGAAGCAGATGAGACTGTTGAATAGTTGCTGACAATGCCTGTTGGGTTCAGCCTATCAGATAGTGAGAGCTGCTGCTGTGTTGGGTAAGAATGCATTTGTGGAGAACTTTGTCTACTTGCAGTAGACAACTGCTCCGTCTGACTGTAAAGAGTAAATTCACTTGCAGGGTACAGGGCGTTGCTCCTGCTCTGCACACTGGGATAGTGTGGGGTGGGTGGAGTTCTAACACTTGAGCTGAAATGCATAGTTTCATTTAGGGACACAGCATTCTGATGATAATTAGGGTGAGAAGGGATTGCATGAGGATTGCTGCTTTTTCTTGACATTTCAAAACTCCCCGGACCTCTACCATTTAGAGGTTGTGACTGTAGCCCCGGCGGCAGTAAGTGCCCTGCATTTGTCTGGTAGGTTGAAGGAGATGGTGGTACAGAAATTTCTTTCAATGTTAGCGGAGAGCCCATCAAATGCTGATAGGAGGACACATTCGGCTGATTAAATGTTTGAGAATACATAGTTGGGGAGTCGGACAGATGATTTCTCCTTGGACTGAGATGACTATTCATAGAGTAATGAGAAGATAACATTGGTGGAGCTCCTAAAGTCTTACTACTTGAAACCATATTATATTCTGGTTCTCCAAGCAAAAAAGCTTTATTTGAAGCATGATTCTTGCCCCAAGGCTGCATTCCTGTCGAGTGCGCATCACTTTGTCTTGCTCCTGGACTCTGTAAATTAGAGCTAGAAATTGTGTGTTGTCGAGAACCAATGACTGATTGCTGCCCTTTCTCAGAGGGGCATCTGTCTTTGCTGGCCTCTCTTTCGTCAAAGAGCCTAGATCTGGCTCCCGCTTCTTTCAACAAAGTTTGCTGCAACATTTCCTCCACTGCCCTCAGGCTGTCCAGCTTGCTGGAAACTTTTGTGACAGCTTTATTATCGTCTGCTGTTTGCAGAGGGTGCTGGGCATTAATCCGACCATCAAGCCTCTCAAGGGGCAGGGGTGTCAACAAAAAGTTCTGGTGTTTTGATACTGGCACATGATTCAGATCTATCTTAACATGCCTCGAGGCAGACACACCACAGCTGTCATTCAGGTTTACAACAAACTGATTAGGTCCATGCTTCTGTGTATCTAATCCTCTAACTGAGTTATCGTTAGCTTGCTCTTCACAGATAAGAGAGTCCACGTTGTGATTCTTGTAAGAGTGCTTTGGAAAATCCAAAGATCTTTCCTTCACTGGTGCCTTAGAAACCGTATTCACTCTCTGATCAGGCTTACTGCAACCTGAAGTTTGTTGAAGGTCCATTAAGAAATTAGGTGGTAGTATCTCAGACTTTGGGATATCAGTCACCACGGGTGCAGTAGAAGGTGATGAAACTTTCAACTGTGTTTGTGTATTAGAGTTGACAGGGCCAGGGTGTTGTTTCACATTTCCTAAAACATGAGAGTCCTTGGCTGGACCATTGTGTGACCAGTGAGGTAGAGGAGTTGGTAAATACATTGGTGGAGGGGGCATCAGATTTGGATATAAATGCGGCGGAGGAGAGAAGTAGCCACCAGGCGAATCAAATCCCCGCTGTGATATGTAAGGTGGTCTATGTGAGGGTGGAAGTTGAGGATGAACACAGTGGGGTGGTGGCGGAATGAACAATGGTGGACTTTCATAGCTGAGACGATGAGATGAGCCTGGTGAAAATAGGGGATTGCACGGCAATCTTGGCTGACTAGAAGGAAAAGATGGGTACTGCCCTTGAGCCACGTCAGAGTGCATAGAGAATGTGTTTGTTAAGGGTGTTGACATCACCAATGGTGATGGGGAAAAGAAACTGCTCAATCCTAAGTATTCAGAGGTGGATTTCATGACTTGAGGGTCTTCATTACCATCCCCTTTGTCCTTCTTGGCCTCATCTGCTCTTGGCGTGCTGACATTGAGTTCATTCCCTGTAGTGCTGTCAATACTTTTTCTTTTTCTAGAAACTTTCTTTGTGGATTTCTCAGAGCTTTTATTATTGCTTCCTTTCTGCGTGGACGTGGTGCACCCCTCATCTGTTGACTCATCAACTTCCTCGATATCATCATAAGTTTCTGTGTAGTTTACCCTCTTTCCTTGTCTCATGCTCCTCCTGGTCACCGCTGGGGCGGGGCTGTCAGGATCAGCTGCTTCGGGGGATGTAGAGGTCTCGGCGCTCCAGGAGCCACGGGTTTTATAATGTCCTTTCTCCTTTGACATTTTTGCCAAGGGCGGTTTTGATGCTGGATCGCCAGAGTCGGAAGACTCCTCATTAAAACTTTCCACCTCTGTGTCATCATCACTGTCCTCAACATTCGTGCTTGCTTCCGAGTCCAACATATCCTCTAAGCCGCTCAAAGGTGATGAGCTGCTGACTACTGTATCAATGATACTCTCAATGTTGGACAAAACTTTGTCATCAGTCTCTAAATATTGTGTAGATTTTTCATTGGATGTGATACTGCTACTAGATTTTTTGGACTCATTTTTGTCCCCTTGGCTTAAAGTGGACAGGCCATTTTCATGTTGCAAGGTCTTCAGCTTAAACCTATCATATAAATAAGAATCTCTGTCATGTTTATTTTTTTTTTTGGCTGGGGAAATTTTCTGTGGTGAAATGGCAATGACAACTCCTTCTTTTGGAGACTGGCAACGTTGGTGCAACTGATCAAAGATTTCCTGCTGCCTGTGGCGTTCACGTAAGCGAGCTCTTTGAATTGCTCTCTTTTCTTCCCGCCGACGAATGATCTTTTCCCTTTTTAACTTTTGCCTGCGCCGAGACTCTTCCTTCTTTTTTTTATACTCCTCCGAGTTCCTTATTGTAGCTCTTGACAAACTACTACTGTCAGAGCGCCGAGGGTATTCAGCAAAAGATCTCCATGTTGATCCATGATTAGAACTTGGCTCATTGAGGTCTGGATGGAACAAAATTGAAGCAAAATGTATGACATAGATGATCGATCAAGTTTATTATAGTTCAAACGTTTGACAACAATGATTACCCTTGGTTTCAATAATTTCTTCAAGTTGATAGAATTATTAATAAATTAGTTTCCCGTCAATTAAGTTGTTAATGAAAAAAGTATATAGATATATATATATTTATTTTTTGAGTCATACATACAAGTAAATAGAACTTAAAGAATAAATGTAATTTCTTTCTATAAAGGTAAATCTGTATGATTTGAAATATATAAACTGTCATTTTAAATTTCAGAACGTACGTCCTTGTCTCTTTTTAAAATTTAGAGATTGACAAGCTTTATTATGTATGAAATATTGTTAGACATACAATCACTCTGTGTTCACTTTTAGGACCTCTTCAGGCCCACCTTATTAGACATGTACACAGTTGAACCACAATAAGAATTTGTGTTCAAGGACAAGTTTTTAATATTAATCATAATAATATATGATTTTTATATTCTTTTAAATACAGCACTTGAGCTTTGCATAGCTTGTAAATTAAATAATGTTTTTTTTTTTCCTTTCTTTAATTTAAGATAAACAAAAGACAATGAAACAAATGATGTAGTAAAGTTTGTAGTTGTCAGAGTCGTAAAACTCATATTAGAACATGCTAATCAAGTTCTCTCTTCTGCTTTTCTATTTTTGCCTGCACCCAATGCTTTGTACACACAATCTAAGCAAACTACAACTCTGTTTTGAGGAGACCTCTAGGTTCTCATAATTATTTCCAGACGTACATCACCCGTTCTATTGATTTGCTTGGTTTTGGTGGCATTCTCATTCATCAAGCCAAACCCCATTTTCACAATCTACACTTGATGCCATCAATGTCCCACCAATGTCCAACAAGCTTTTGCCAAAGTGATTTCAGTGATATCATTTTAAAAAATAATGACTACCAATACTTAATCAATACTGCACTACAGCAATCTAATCATCAATTAATAGTTTTTGATAGTTAACTACCAATAACCGGCTTCAAGCTACTGGTAGTGGTGTACCAATAGCTCTCAAGAAACTATTGGTAATTTACTACAAATAACCGGAGCGCCGTAGCCTATTTGACTATTTGTTTGACTACTTGTAAGTTCATGATGTGCCTAAAGTGGTAAATTCAGACAATCCACACCACGGCCGCCATCTTGGTTGCCATGACTCATGAAAGGTCACCCTAAACCTATCCCCAAACCTAACCTGAATCTTAAACCTATTCATTATTTTATTCTGAACCCTAAACCTAGCCTGAACCTTAAACTATTATTAGTATGTAGGCAGTGTCTAAATGTCAGGCGCGCCGGACGTTTAGTGCGGGAGATAAAAAGTCCGGCGACCAAGTCACATGACCGCCGGACGCCTAGTTGGAGAAATTTTTCCGGCGAGCTAGTGACCGCTAGTGGAAGATATGTCATGTGACCGCCGGACGACTAGTAGGTGTTATTATTCCGTCAGATCATGTGACAAGAGGTCGCCGGCAAAATAGTTGCATTGCATATGATATTCCAATATTGTGTAGTTATTGTGTACAGTAACTACATATTATATTAGTCAGCCGATCCCTAGATAATAAATAAATACTGAACATATATATTCATATGCTATGACTATGAGATACATAAACTAAGCATTAAACTAGTCAGCCTATACTTAACTAACTAACTAACTAGTAAGTAGTAGATTAGTAGACGTACTATTATTACTATTTGATTCCGACTCAACAAAAAAAAAAGTCCTTTAAATTGGTTAAACATCTCATAAAGTAAAGCTCTGACTACTGTTACTAGGTACTTCACTAAAAATTTCAAAGTTGTTATATATTAATGAAACTTATATCATTAGAAAGGACTTAGTATTTCCTTTCCATTGATACCAAGTTTATGTTTCTATCTTTATTAGAAAAAAAGTTATGACATTTTTAGTGTCAGAATTTTTCCTTATATAGCCTTAGTAAATAATTTCCAAAATTCTGTGACCGAAAAAAGACATCTTTGACACTCAAAATGCGATAACTTTTTATTCAGCAAAGTTAAAGCTCTGAAATTTGCAACACATTTCAATTAAGTATTGGGCTTTAATAATAAATAATTGTCATGCAAATGCTACAATAAATATATTAATGCGAGGGAATTGAACAACAGAGGGTACGTAAATTTCATTAAACATTTAGCGCCTGCTCTCAATACTCAAAATGCCATAACTCTTTTATCTGTAAAGTTAAAGCCCTCAAATTTTCAGCATAGTTTAATTAAGTAGTGGGCTTTTATAATAAGCCATTTTCATATTATTATCTTAACTAATGTATTCATGCGTGGGATTTGAACAACGGAGGGTAAGTATATTTCATTAAACATTTAGCGCCTGTTCTCAATACTCAAAATGCCATAACTTTTTTATCTGTAAAGATAAAGCCCTGAAATTTTCAGCTTAGTTTAATTAGGTATTGGGCTATTATAATAAGCCCTTTAAATATTAATACATCAATAAATTAATTAAATCAGAGGCATTTGAGCAACTGAGAGTGAATAAATTTAATTTTAAAATGCAGCCTGTTTGTGCATTAAAAATACAAATTGCATAAATATTACTATTACCAATTCAAACTATTGTTAATGCATACAATCATATAGTCAATTAATATTATTACTGTGAATAAACAGAAAAGATTTGATAAAATTATTTATAATAATGGATAAGTCGCATTGAAAAAATGCTAATCATCCATGTTCCAATCCATGAAATTGACAATCCAAGTAGCCATGCTAGTGCTATTAGTATTCAACATCCACAGTAGAAATGGTGATCACTTAATATTATAATAGTACTTTTATAGTTCACCGAGCAGCTGAATAAAAGAATAAATTTTCTTTACTAGAAAAGATGATAGTCAAAAGTAACGTTTTGGTTGAGCCCATGGCAATCTTGATCAAATTTGTGACAGTTATAGATATCATTGGTAATGATTCAGTTTATGACATAGATGAATGTAGTCCTAGTGTAGATTCCATTGGTAATGAACAGTTTTTCAAAAATGGTTTACACTGTGTCAATATTGTTGATTCCACAAATGACGATGATAAATAGAAGTCCAATGTGTATAAATTGCCAAACAAATGCAGTTGATGGTGAAAAATATCAATAGATGTTAAGGTTATGCTCTGGTAGTCCATACTGTGGTGGATTGTCCAGTTGGACATTCAGTCACACCTGACAGGTTTTTGTTAAAACAGGAAAGTCCAATACAACAAAGTTAAATTGTTCACGCAGACACATTTTGGCAGTAGAGGCCATATCCAAGAGAAGTATCCAGAAAAGTTTTGCTGAAGAAACACTTGGTACAGCTAGGTACCTAGTCAGTACCTCTAAGCAGAAGAGGCACTATCTTCCACTTCATCGCTACACAAACGCCTTGTAATTAAATGTTGGTCTCGTAGTAAAGACAAACTGAAATAGAGATAGAAATAAATTCATTTTAACTAAACACAAAATAAGCATATTATCGTAATTAACAAAAGGTACCATCTATATTTGATTTTTATATATATTTAAGTAAAGATTGTATATTTCCGTGTGGTAGTTTTGTAATTAAATTATTAATTAATTAAGACAATGGTGATTTAATTTATCCTGTCTATTCAGTATAGTATATTATGATGTTCTAATATTATTGTTATTCAGAGTAAGCCAAGTATTTATTACATATCCATTAGGGAACATTATTCATTCATCGGATATAAAGTTACTTATATTAAAAAAGTCTGGTAGTCGAGCCCCCATTACAGCTTGTCTAAATGGAATGAACAGGTGTGAATCCGGGATACGAGTAGTACTAGAAGTAGAAGCACAACTCTTCACAGCTCCTCCAAAAAGTGGTGGTGACATGGCTGTATATTTAAAAGAAAGAAAATGATAAGACGTTTAAGTAAGAAATGTTAACACCAATATTTGAATACAAACTACGGGCTTAGCTGTTAATGTTATTTTACAAATGAAAATGTCAAATGAATTTATTCAATGACCAGAATTCAGAGTGACTGGACTAAGCCTGAAAAGTCAAATATAATAGCTTTGAACTAAAGCAGTAAAGCTTAAAAAGGGTGTACAAAAGTAAAATTAAAAAAGGGATACATATTTAGAAGATAAATATAAATAAAATTATGTAACCTAGTAAAAATTGACAATGAAGTTCAGTAGCTGCCGAGCCTACAATTAATTGATTATATAAAATGAGTTTAAGATAAATTATATCAATATCATTAAGGACATTATTATCCATTACCAAAAATATAATTTACTATTGGATATTTTGATAATTATTACAATTAAAACATAGATTTAAATGACTAAAGTTGATTTAGTTATGACATGGTGTATTCATGAATATAAATTTTATTATTAAAAAAAAATAATGAAATTTCATAAAATATGTATAAATTTGTTTTCAGTCATAAAATTAAAACAAATTAAGTAATATTAATGAACTGGATGGCTTTTAAAAACAAAAGATTATAAAGATTTTAAATACTTCTTATGCAATAAGAATAATAATAACTGAGAATGGCTATCACTTCCGGTTCATTTGGCCTACTCGATAACTGGTTATGAATTATGCTCAGGCATCATACCTATTTATACAATTTACGACCTATCTAAATGTCATCATGTGTCTTGTTTCAATTAGTTAAATCGTTCTTACACTCGAAACAAAAAAAATTAATTGCAATGTTATTATAGTTTCCGAAATATAGTGCTAGCAAACTTACCGGTTTTCCTAACGAAAGATATCTGTTACAAGCCATGTCAGTCCGGTGAAAAAGTTTATGTTGTAATGATCGACGTCCTCGTGTGCACAAAACAGACTATAGTAAGTTCATAGTCTCTCCCTTACGTGGACAAAGGAAACTAAATATAAAGACGACCCCGTGACCTACCGGCATTGACCGGTCACCGGTTTATGGTCTGTTTCCGACATCCGAAAAATCGATCCGCGCGCGCCGCTTAGCGAAGTACCTACTGTTACAAAGAAACATAATAAATTAAATATAAAATATACTTTTAATTAAAATAATAAGAAAAAATGGGTAAAATTCGATCCCGATCCAGTAACCTATCACATATCGTAAGGTCGCTAAGCGCCTACTCTACCACAAGACCACATTGGTTCATATTGAACAGCCTTATCTTAAAACTAGGTCAGTACTGAGAAATAGGGTTTGTTACGGGGGTCATGTTTGTTACTTGGTCGCCGGACGTATAGCTCCCGCACTAAAAAGTTCGGCGCGCCGGACGTTTAGTGCAGGGGATAAAAAGTCGGGCGCGCCGGACGTGTAGACACTTCCTAGTATGTATTATTAGGACTAATTAGATAAACATATAAATGACGTCAGAGTTAAAGACATGTGACTGCTAATTTTGAAAGTTTGTGTAGGTCTTTTTAAGCTTGACAATGCCAAAATGTTTTGATATCCACTCATCTGTTGCACCAGGACCACATTCACACTATCACTAACACTGTGCACTGCCTGCTCTGATGCAAAATGTAATTAGGCCTCGTATGTTACACTTAAACTGTTGTAGCTTAACTAGTTACTCATACTCCTTGTTTAAGTTATGTCTAAGTATGAACTCTAATACTAGTAGTACCATTTACCTGTATAATCCGACCGCCCGCAGACTGGATCTTTCCGTAAAAACTCCGCGAGTTGGTCACTTATTTCAATTTTTTCAACTGTGGGGTCAGTAGGGCTTACTTCACACATAGAGACACTCTTTCGTGCTATGTTCATTTTCAAATAATTTAGTTGATACAATAAAACTGGCCCATTAATAAAAGATATTATAATGGCTTAGATTTTTAGACAATTTTAAATTAAGTCATGTTTTATGTCTGTTTTTAATGTTTATTGATATTTTCGACTCTGCCATTATTCTGAATGCAATTTCCGGTGCAAGGGAGGGGAAATTACTTCGAAAATTTAAAAAAAAAAAAGAGATATAATATTAAATATATAATAAAAAACATATTCAAAATTCATATAATAAAAAATAATGGATAGAACTAAAAAAAAAATGAGTACTAATGACGGAATTCTATAAAAAATTTTGATAATTTCAAATTTAGAGTGTCAGACATTTCACGCTGTATTGAGCCCCTTTAATATTTACGGTTACCAGGCCAGGTACTTTTATAATAATTGAACGTTGAATGGCTGTCTCTCTTCGCTTGGCTTGTTAGGGGGGGGGGGGGGGTAATTTTCAACACTCTTAAGTCAACTAACAGCTCTTGGATTTCTTAATTTTATTTAGTTGTTTTTTGTTTAAATTATATAGGCACAGATTGTCAATTTTAAGAGTGCTCCAAATACTTAAATCTCATTTCACGTGTTATTATTTTCCAATGTGAAGCCTAATTTAATTATTTGTTTTAAAATCCTAAACCACAATCACAATGCAGTCTTTGTGCTCATGTACCATACAATAAAATGTATGTTATAGGGAAATGTTCAATCTTAAGGAGGAAGTTATTGTTCCTAGAAAATTAGTCTGAAACGTGAACAGGGTGGACAGTAGATTTATAGCGTATAAAAATGGTAGATTTGTTACACCGGGGAAAGTGTGTGTGTGGGGGGGGGGGGGGGCGTCGGCATTGTGGATGACTTCAAAATATAAGGAGTTGTGGATTCTGTGCTTGACTTTTTTAGGGTTGTGTGTAGCTGGCTATTGTGTGGGTTTTACTGTGACGTATTGCTAGCTATTGTGTGTGTGTGTGGGTAATATTATGAGGTATTACTATTTATAGTGTTTTTTACCGTGTTGTATTGTTAGCTACTGTGTGTGGGGGGGTTGAAAGGTATATGTTGTTTATCGAGTTGTGCATATAGAAAAAAATGAATGAAATAGTGCAGCAGATCTGTACGTTAGCACCACAGTTAGGGTCACTGCCACAGCTAGGGTCAGCTCAAAATGTTGCTTCCCCCCCCCCCAAACCATCCTTTGCCACTGTCTCACAGACTCTTGACTTCATTTAAACATCTTTGTAAATCATAATGGTTTTTAAAATAAATAGATTATGTGGAGGGGGGGTGAAAGCTCATTGTAGGCACACATGGGAGGGGGGTGCCCAAAAATGTAAGAGTGCAACAGGGGAGGGAGTCATAAATTTTGACTTTTTTTTGCATACATAATATAATATGGATTGCCCCTCAGTTGTTTTTTTCTTTGCAAATTTATATCTTTTTTTAAAATTCCTAATCTCTGTTCACTTTTAACAAACATTTTAATTTCCTTTTTTTTTGTTTCTCATCCAGTGTGACGTTATTGTTGGGTGCAGCTGTATCAAAAAAGAAGAAGTACAACAACTTTCAGGTGCAGCTGTATCACAAAAGAAGAAGTACAACAACTTTCAGGTGCAGCTCAAGAAGCAGCTCAATCTGTGAACATTGAGAACTGAATGATCCAACAGAGTGACAACACACTTTCCTACCGTGACTGGAAGTAGACAATGTAGACAAAACTTATAGTTAATTTGATTTTTGTTTTACATTATTTTTTCATGCAAGTGTTGATAATAGCTCAGGCACCGGCGACGTCGCCCACATTGAAATGGTTAATTTGGTTAGAAAATGTGCAGCAAATATAAGTTAAAAAGAGAGATTTTATCAAGAACAAAGTAATAGTTTAGAATCTAGAATCAATCATTTGTGTTGTTTTTGTGTTGTTTTTGGAGTTTGTCTCAAAATGTACTTAATGACCAAAATGTGTTTTATAAGGAAACATATTTTATTCTAAATAAACACAGATGATGAGTGAGTAGAAAACAGGGAATAAATAATTGAATTTAATTTAATTTGGTGGGGGGGGGGGGGGTTCTTCAATATATAATTTAAGTAACACATCATTTGTATCTAATTCTATTCCTGGTGATAGTGATCATTTGAAATTGAGCCATTGCTCCATCCTCAGTTGATCCAAGTAACTTTCTCTCATTGCAATTGTATTGTTGATAATTTGACAAATAAACACTTAACTGATTCCATTGTTAATCTTGTTTTGTGTAGCAAAAAGTTCTGTATTTAATGAATATTTTTCTTATTGATGTTGATCACTAGTTTAAAATAAAGAGGTGCCTCTAAAAGCATGAACATATATATTTACAGAGTTCAAATTTGTTTCAATAAATATGCTTCAAAATTTGTGGGAATGTAGTTCCATCTTCTGCCACATGAGCTAGATAACATGTATATGACATTGAAATGATGAAGGAAGTCATTGATCTCATGGATGAGTAGTGGCCAAATGTGGGTCAATGGACACTAGCCACTTCTTTTTTTTTGATCTGTGTGTCTTGAATTCATGGGAAGAAAGTAATGCGTGGGACACATTGCATCAAGGTTTGTGGGACACATTGCATCAAGGCTTAAAATGAAAAACATTTTTCAAAAAATAATATTGGAGATCACAGAAAGGGTATTGGTCATAAAAGGATGTTTTGAAATCGATCCTTGGTTTGTAGCAATTATGGCAAGTTACAAACTTAAAGGCCTTACAAACACTTCACATCTTGATGTGTCTTACAAGATCGTCCATTCAATCATCAATTTGTCTTATAAATTATATCTCTTAATTTATCTTACAGAACTTAAAGAGAACTACTATTAATGCACTTTTCTTTTACGCACAACTTAATATATTTAGGAATGCAGAATTTTTGTGAGAAGAAAAAATAACTTTAAGTCATCATACGAATTCAAATTTTATTTATATTACATTTACATATACAAAAAAATATACAC
Organism: Omphiscola glabra; assembly: GCA_964017045.1. Lineage (NCBI taxonomy): Eukaryota > Metazoa > Mollusca > Gastropoda > Lymnaeidae > Omphiscola > Omphiscola glabra. The sequence goes on along the minus strand of OZ024804.1, from coordinate 9,895,332 downwards.
CTACCATTACACTTACATGCATACTATAATACACAAGTTTACAATCAATTACACTGTTAAAATCAATTTATTTATTGCACATTTCAAAACAAGTTGTGCTCCCAAACCCAAAGGGGAGCACACACTAACACACAAAAAAAAAAAAACCAGTATTTAAAATTCCTAATTGTGTTTGGCTTTTGGGCCCACAAGTCCAGGTTTATACAAAAAAAGTGAAGATCTGTATATTTTTCTGCCTCCTACATAATTATATATTTTTCTGCCATTCAAATAAAAAAATAAAATGTTATGATCACTTGGTCAAATATTAGCCCAAAGGAATCACATTGATTTTTTTTCACTTTGGAAGGGTTGGCATTTTGGTTCATCACCAGTCAAAACCTTGGTCAAATAAATTATAAATGAGTGTTGTTTTTCTTTAAAAAAAAGGGAGCTCAGAACTGCAGTAAAAAAATTTTTGACGAAATGTCACACCATGTATTAGGTCTATTAGTTCATTCTGAAAATATCAAAACAAAAAAAAGGATTCGGGGAGTTCGTCAACTCAAAAAATAATGATTTGGAAAGCAAAACGTTACATTCACTGAGCATCAAGCATTGGAGATAGATAAGTTAACCTTGTCCTCTGCCCCTGTGCTGTACGTGGCATTGTCAAAGCCGGAGTTGTTTGAAGAGAAGGGCAACCTGGTCAGGCCTTGGAAGTTGAAGTATTTTCTGGCCACGAACATGACAGTCACAGCGATGGCTACGATGGCGACAACGCCAATGACAATTCCAGCAATAGAGCCGCCACCCAAGGATGAATCTGAAGCAAGAAATTAAAATATATTTTTCTTTTTTTAAATAATTAAATATATTTTCTGTGTTTTAACATAACTAATAGAATATATTTTAATACTTTTAAAAATATTTAATACAATTTTATTTTTATCAATTGTTTTTTAACCTTCTCACCTATCCTGCATGTGATTTTAAAGACTATATTAGTAGAATTGTTTGCAAAATTATTAAAATGCATAAAAATATATCCTATACAGGCTACACTGTAACCTTACCATTGTTATTATTTTTTCCTCCTACATATTTATTTGTAATGCCTTGACCAGGGGTACTTGTTCCACTGGGATTAAAGTTGGTAATTATTCCTCCTTGTGTGTTCTGCCCATTAGGATTATAAGGTGTGTTCTGACCATTAGGATTATAAGGTGTGTTCTGTCCATTTGGATTATAAGGTGTGTTCTGTCCATTTGGATTATAAGGTGTGTTCTGGCCATTTGGATTATAAGGTGTGTTCTGTCCATTTGGATTAGAAGGTGTTGGAGATGCACTTGGAGCAATTCCTAGATGGAAAAAAATAACGTTAGATAAATATGAATAACGAATACATTTTTTTTAAAAATCATGTTGTTTTTTGAGTTTAACACATGCTTACATCATTTAGCCCTATCAACATGTTAACAAAATCTGTTTAAAATAAACACTGTTACTTCATTAACTAATTTCTCAAAAGCATTTAAAATTAGGAAGAACAAACTTGTTGGCATCTTGCAGATGTAAGGATTCTGATCGAAGCAGTCAGTATCAGCCCATGTGCCATCATTTTTGGAAGCCTTGAAAAAAAATTTATTACTTGATATTAAGGTACCGCCTATTTCATTATTTAAATTTCCTCCATTATATTTTTTTAAAGTTTAAATAAGCAGTCACAAACACACACTGCCACTACACATCCGCAACATACCAACCACCCAGGACTTAAAAAACTGCACTCAAAACACATCTCTTTAAACTCTACTACCCCGACTGATTTCCCCCCTCTGACCAATATACGTTGCTGCGGACCATGGCTTGACATGTAAAGGTTCTGGGGTGGGTGGGGTGAATATGCATTTGTTTTTGTTTTGTTGTTATACAGCTTATTACATAAATGTACTTTATTTTATTGTCACGATTATGTCTCTTTTGCCAATATTTTTATGTACAGCGCGGTGAGCCCAGCCCTATATAAGACAACTAATAATAATAGTAATTTTTAAAAAAAAATATTTATGTATATATCAATACTGTATAAATAACTGGATGACTAGATGGTCCTTGTCTATCATGACGGACGAACCACAACAAAGCTATAAGGTAATCTGATGCCTTAGATTATTGAATAGGCTGCCAGTCGGGGATCAAATCAGTATTTACAAATGCTGATACGCAGATGCAAGAGGGAAAAGAATATTTTCTGAAAAGCATATCTGTCCATATAATTACCACGGTTCCAAGTGGGGCAACAATAAACATGCCAGAGCTTCAAGTGGAGCCAAGCGAAACAATGATAGCATACCACTGCTGCAAGTGGAACGCTCATTACATACCACAGACCCCAACAGCATAGTAATAGGTTTGGCCACCTGGTTAGATGCCTGTCAACCAACCTGCACTGAAAGCCTGTAGTAGCAGGCAGTGCAAGAGGAAGACCACATTGCTGGTGGGTCATCTGTGTTAAGGACACCTTATGAGACCACAACATGAACCTCAAGCAGGGAGAAGAAGAAAATTAGAAAATTGTTGACAAACTGGTAAGCTATAGATATGCATACATACCCTGACAGTCTTGGTGCATTGTGGGATCTTGGTCGTTTGGTTCGTTTTGACCCCAATAGACATAGGACACGGGGGATTTGTCAGTCCAAGCAAAACCAACTGGAACCAGTAAACAGATTCGTTAAACTAAGAACCAAACCAGAGAAGTTAATACATTACGTCGTTGCATGTATACAGTTCTTTTTCAGTGATCAGTAGCTTAATGCTTTAACTTATTAAATTTAAAAAATGTGGAATCTATTTCTGGTTCATCAAGTGTCTATGGAGTTTTGTTTCTTGAAGTGGTTTCTATTATATTCATGCATAATTATAGACCAGTGGTGGGCAACCTCTTTGTGCAGAGCCCTGCATGGAAATGTGTCGACTGCAAGATAATTTTCTAGGAATGTTGAGTTCTGATTTCAATATATGGCATTAAAGATGGGCTCAATAAAAGCTTAAAGAGCAGTAAAGACTTTGAAGATAAGCAGTAAAAGAATTTTTAAATTTGCAGAGATTATTATTATTTCTTATTCTTATTATTATTATAATTATTATTATTACAATTTTACACTGTGATCATTAGTTTTCATATGTATTTACAGGTACTCATTAATTCACAATTAGTTCATTTTACGAAAATATTAATCCAGTATCCAGAAGGCTTTGCTGGTCATTTTAACCTTTTGCAGTGGGCCTAAAGTGGCCAGTGGAAAGTAGGTTGCCCACCCCTGTTATAGACATTTCACTTTCACAGTCTCCAGAGTAAGCATAAAAATAAGAATTTTTGTCACTTTTCAAATGTTTTTAATGTTATAATTATAAGTTATAGAAAAGTATTCCTGAAAAATACTGTAGGTAGTTAACTGTATTAAAAAGAAGGGGAATATTTTTTTAACTTATTCTAAAATCAAACTACTTTGGACCCACAAAATCTTAATTTTTTTAAAGCATGTTCATAGGATGCTGCTGTAATCTTATTTTATGATAAGTTGTCTGTCTGTTGTTTAAACCACTTACGTCCTTCTCCTCTGCTGAGTCCAATCCATGCATTCAGGTTGACAGAGGCCACCATGGTGGTGATGTAATGAGACTCGTCATCACTTAGAATGTTGACCAGGACGGCACCAAGCATATTACAGGCATAGTTTGCACCAGACCAGGAATTGGTCAGTCTCTTCTCAAAATAGTAACAGCTGGTGCCGAACATGACCCAGTTCTTGGGACAGATGGCCAGGGTGGCTGGTATTGTTGGTGTAGGGGTGGGTGGGGGAGCTAAACCAAATCAAATGAATACATGTAGTATTGGATGTAGTGATTAATTGGTGGAGGGGGTGTGTGTTTTTAAAAAAAAGTCACTATTGCTTTTCATTTATTGCCATATAAATATATTTCCTTGTGGGAATATAGTTCCATATTCTGCCACATGACCTAGATAAAATGTCTATGATATTGCAATGATGAAGGATGTCAGTGATCTCGTGGGTGAGTAGTAGTCAAATGTGGGTCAATGTTTTGTTTCATCTGTGTGTCTTGAATTCATGGGAAGAAAGTAATGCGTGGGACACATTGCCTCATCAGGAGCTTATATGACCATTTGAAATTATACGAATTTTTAGAGCCATTAAATAAAATGACCACATATATTTGCAATAAATTATCTAGACGTATGTAAGATCAATCCCAGTGGTTAGTACTATTTGGGGAAAGCCAAGACTTTTGCTGCCCTCCTTCCACCAATATTACTCTGCATTTGGTCATAAAATCCCAATCCCCATAAAGGAAAATGTGCCGCCTGTGGCGTTCGGCCCTCCTTGGCAATCCCTCTTTGGCACTCCTTCCAACTCTTTTCAAAATTTGTCAAAAAAGTTTCAACCTCCTTCCCTCCCCCCCCCCCTCCATATTTTATTGACATAATGGATGGCTCCCAGTACAGGCCCTTTCCCAATGGCTAATCACATGTAAAAAAAAAAAAACATGACATGGCCTATATAAGGTCAAATAAAAATATTAAAATAATCTCTGTTGACATGGGAAAACTCAACCAGCAAATCCACCGAGCCTAAATGTTTGGGGAAAAAATGTGTTTTAAGCCACACCAAATAACAATTGTGGCACGGCAGCTCTCACCTAGATTGATCTCACACATGTAGTTGAGCTGCATGACACAAGGCAGGTCCTGCCATTGACCATCAACAGTGTGGCTGACACAAGACTGCATCCCCAGGCCAGAGAGGTCTGGCTGACCGGTGCCCCAGTTTGTAAATTTGACCGGCCATCCGTTGGACCACCCAAAACCTTGCAGGGCCTGGAAACATTATGTTATTTTCATGAATAAATAATTAAACACCAAAACTGAAATTCATTGACATATAAATTCACAGTATAAATATATAAAATTATTGAATTTTTATTCATTATAAATATGCTTACAAATGAATAAGACATTCCAACCCAGAACTGTATGGCATCTGTGTGTTGGGTGGCGATCTCAACATAAGCCTGCTCAGCCCTGAATGATATTGAGTTATAAATAGAACCATGCATTGTTAATGAGACCAGCAGATAAGAAATGCAACTCAATGTTTATAATATAAGAAGATAATTTTTTTCCAAAAAGTACCTAAACTTTCAGATACCGGGTAATTAATGTATTTTATTTTATTGTCACGATTATGTCTATTTTTCTAATATTTTTAATACAGCGCGGTGAGCCCAGCCCTAGGCTGGGGTACCGCGCTATATTAGACAACTAATGATAATAATAATAATAATTACTGTTACTGTTACAATAAATTAATATAAACTTTCAAATTTTGAATCACAAACACTTTATAATAAAGCAACAACGTTTTTATCAAATGAAAAAAAAAAAGAAAAGAAAAAACAAAACAAAATTTCAGGGAGATGGCCTGAGCTAGTTCATTACGATATTTCCTAAACTGAATTTCTTATGACAAAAAAAAGAAAACACATAATTTCTCGGGTAAAAAGTTATAGGACTTACAGAGAATCTAGGCTGACCAGATGGCCACCTTCTGAAACACAGTAGCCTTCAGTGACTGTCCAGTTCGCATTGGTGGGATAAAATTTGTAGCAGCTGCTTTGGAATCTGCTGTAGGTTTGTGGGCACCCTGTACTATTTGGTGCAGCGGTCGGCAACATGAGACCTGGGGGACACATTGAGATATGCTGTCATGGCAGCGGAGAGGATATTAGTAAATATTCAATAGTTAAAGTATTTAAGATGCAATGGATCGTTGAAAGTTAAACTTATATCTTCATAATTATATCGGTGCTTGTGTGATTTGTGTCTGATGACTTAACAAGGATCAGCTGAGTTAACCCATAGGTGCTGGAGGGGGGGGGGCTGGTTTGATCTGTGAGTGCCCAGAAGCCTGATCAGGTCCATCCCAGGCACAGAAAGTTGTGATGCAAGAGACGGCAGGTGTGAAGAGGGCACCAAAGATTTCACTGGCCTTTACAGGATTCCCTTTTTAGCTCTCCGGGTGTTATGGCTGACTGATGTTGACCCCTAGGGTGTCCCTGGTGCTAACATTATTTCAATCATATCTTCCGAAAATACCCCCACCCAAGTCAGCTTGGTGCATTGTTATATGCGGTTTTAACACAATTTCTATGTACGGCCTGAACCAACTTGATTCTTTTCATCCCTACTGCTCACTATATTTGACAATTTCAAACTGTTTTCTTACACACTACCACAACCACCCAATCTTTAAAGATCCCATCAGGCTTCACCTTTCTTTTGCTCCTATGTCCTCTTCCAAAACATGATATCTATTTATATTTTTCATCATATTTATATTTTTTCTTTTGGTCTGTTTTGTCCAATGATGCATGATGCTCTCAGAAAATACATTTAATTTAAATATTTTTTCTCTTAAAATAAATCTTAATAACTCAAGCTTATGTGAATTTCTATAGAACCTAATTCTTTAGATCAAAACTTTCCAAACTTTATATGTTGGCAACACACTCTTGACCTACTTAATTTCACAACACATTCAAAAGTTTTTCAGGTTTAAATTTATACAAGCCAGCAGTTAATTCTAACCCAATAAAAAAAACAGTTGATTTATCTGACTGCAATGTGAAGATCATAATTATCATCTGGAAAATGGCCTTCCATTGGAGCTTTGAATATGTCCTCCAATTACGTCATTATCAAAGAAATGTCAGTATCAAACTCTGATCCAGAGAAGGATAACGGATAACTTTACTCTGGATTTGGTGGATCACTTTGTGTGTGCATGTTACAGTTTATTTGAAAGGCGAGTAACTTTCTTGAGCTTTATTTGTTACATTCATTCACTGTGTAAGAATTCAGACTTCCTAAAACATTTAAGTCCTGAGTAAAGAAGCCTTCTGGCTTTTGCAAGAAATGACAGCTGTATGGCCTAAATGAAGCCCTAAGAAATGACAGCTTTATGGCCTAAATGAAGCCCTAAGAAATGACAGCTGTATGGCCTAAATGAAGCCCAAAGAAATGACAGCTGTATGGCCTAAATGAAGCCCTAAGAAATGACAGCTGTATGGCCTAAATGAAGCCCTAAGAAATGACAGCTGTATGGCCTAAATGAAGCTTTAAGAAATAACAGCTGTATGGCCTAAATGAAGCTCTAACATATTATTTATTATCATTTATATATTATTATGTGGAAACATATCAATAGTTGATAACCAAGACATTTACATGCCTGCTGTTAGCAGCCTACCTTTGTTTGATTCACAGACGTAGGCATACTTGTCAACACATCTCTTATCATCCCATGACCCAACAACCTGTACACCAGTTTCCATGTCAACGCAGTCAAGCTGCGATTTTATTTTTTTTTTAAATAAAAAAACTATGGTTACACAATATCAAGAAGAATACAATTTAAACTTTGTAATAGTTGAATAGCGTTGTTTATGATGAAGTGGTTGACTGTTTTTTTTTTTCATTTTCGAAAATTTTAATGTTAATCTTTAATGCTTCAATATGAAGCAACGTTTTTGCATATGTTAAATGCTTATATCTATTCTATGATTTCTTCTATGTTTGTCTTTTGTTACTTTATGACTTAATTTGAAAACAATACAATAAGTCGTTCTGTATGATCTGTATGACTTCCTCAAAACCACAAGACAGCAGATTTATGGTAATCTTGACTTCCTCAAAACCAAGAGACAGCAGATTTATGGTAATCTTGACTTCCTCAAAACCAAGAGACAGCAGATTTATGGTAATCTTGACTTCCCCAAAACCAAGAGACAGCAGATTTATGGTAACTTGACTTCCCCAAAACCAAGAGACAGCAGATTTATGGTAATCTTGACTTCCTCAAAACCAAGAGACAGCAGATTTATGGTAATCTCGACTTCCCCAAAACCAAGAGCTAGCAGATTCATCTTGCTGCAGCTATGGGTGGCACTGACTTGTCAGCCCATTGATGCAGCCATCCTTGGGGTGCTTGTAGAAACTGAGTAATGAAAACCCTCAACCACCAAAGTTAGGATTAAAAATCGGCTGTCTAATCTGTGACAGTGCACACACAAATTAAGATATTTTTTTTTTAAAATCTGAAACAGTAAGATAAAATATGTAAAAAATATAAAATTTATCTCAAATAAAAGAGATTTTGTGTTAAAATATACCCTGTTTTGTGGATTATTGTTGTTTAAGTTTTCATTAGGTTGTCGTAATCCCCAGTTGGTGTAGTCCACGTTGAGATTATCCACCCAGCCAAAACGATTCCTGACCTTGAGGTCATTAACCCCAATCCAGGCAGCCCACTTGAGGTCATCTACCAAAGTTATTAGGAACTCTGTGGAAAAGATCAACTGAATTTCTTACACCTTTAAAAGATCAAAGATATTTCATATAAAGTGAGTAATAAGAATGTATTGCTTTCCCCGATGTGTCCCTGGCTAGGTAGCCATGCTGTTGGACACACATAACTCTAACGATTTACTTACGATGTGTCCCTGGCTAGGTAGCCATGCTGTTGAACACAGAAGCGCTGAGCTGCGTTAAAATTGTTCTTGGTAGTGGCAAAGATCTTGTAGCACTGGGTGCCCGGGGGGCTGTTCACGGAAATCCAACCAGCTTGACACACGCTCTCTGCTGAGGTCAACATTAGTTATAAGCAGTGCCAGATTTTAAAACATGCGGAGGCACCCTAGACCGTCGAAATTTTTGCCTCCCCTAGAGGCGTACCTTGAGGAGGGGCAGGGGTGTCATTTCATTTTTTTTTCAAAGTGTGGGGGGGGGGGGGGGGGCAAAACCAAAACTTGGTCGGCTTGTTAAGTTGATTATTATTGGAGACGTCACAGTAAATAGCAATTAAAATAAAACCTGCAAATTCAATTCCCAACCATGCCCTACCCAAATGACGTCCCTGTCGAGGGAAGTGGGGTTTACAGAACTGGTCGGCAATTAGGGTTTAAAATATATGCACAACTTAACTGCTGGACTTTAAGGCTGGTGTGACGTGGGTATCTGCTTGTCCACATCTAGCTGCTGATCATGGACCACCCCCCTCACCTATTAAACTTCAAATAAAGGATATTTTCATGAGTATAATACATTTGTTTTATTTCCCTCATATCCCAAATTACGCTTTACGCTTTTTATTCATATCGACAGAATTAGACCTTTTAAAATCTTGCACATTATCTTGCACATTATCTTGCACATTCACTATGATATAATCATAACTAACCATGGCATAACAAGCATAAAAATTAGCAAATTGCCGTTAACTTGGGCCGACGCTAAGCGAAATGAAGCTATAGAACAAGCAACAAATCTCTTAACTAGCATTTCTCACCCGGAATCCCGGGTAGATTTTTTTAGCTAATAAATACTTACTTCCTGTGAAATTATAACATTTAGAATTAGAATACTCATGGTTCTTGTTGGGTAATTTCAGCGTGTTCAAGTTGGTCACAAATTGTCGCTACATGCCAGAAGCTATAATTGCGTTTAATTATTAAACGACACAAAGATATTAAAAAAAATCGGAATTTTTAAGAGGATAAATGAAAACTCAAACGTTCTTTCAGTATCTCGTAATTCAATAGAATTATAATTTAAGTCGGTTTAGTGTTATGATAAAAATATTAAATAAACTTAAGACCAATTTAAAGGTAAAACTGATTTAAAATGAATATATTTATTTGAAGATTGTTTCACCAATTGACTAGTGCTTCTTTCAAGCACCTCTCCGGGGTGATGAAAAAAGTCAGCTGCCACCGGGAAAAATGTGTGCAAAATAAAGCAAAAACTTAAATTATATTTTAAAATTTCCTGGGTAGATGTGAGCCGGGGGCTTCGACCCCTTCCCACATTCACTCGGGAGCCATCGGCACCATCGATTTTCCTCCCGCCTACCCTAAACAAAATGGAGGTGTCGACACCTTCTAGTACCGTAATTAAAGGAATTTAATTAAACTAACAAATGTATTATGTTACTTTTAATTATAATACAAAGCATTTGGGTGGTGGGTTAGCAATCGGAATAGAGATTTGTTAGTGAGCGTATTTGGCGTCGATATTAGTTGTGTAGCTTTTTAGTTTGTATTAGTGAGGGGGGGGGGGGGGGGGCAAAACCAAAATTCTGGATATTTAAGATGCTCGTATTTGAAAAAGTCGAAATGCTAAAGGTAAATAGGGAAAACCGAACGCCTTAATGGCCAGCCGTTGGGTGTGTCCCACAGAAACACACGGGACACAAGCCTTAATGGCCAGCCGTTGGTTGTGTCCCACAGAAACATACGGGGCACAAGCCTTAATGGCCAGCTGTTGGATGTGTCCCACAGAAACACACGGGACACAAGCCTTAATGGCCAGATGTTGGATGTGTCCCACAGAAACACACGGGACACAAGCCTTAATGGCCAGCTGTTGGATGGGTCCCACAGAAACACACGAGACACAAGCCTTAATGGCCAGCTGTTGGATGTGTCCCATGGCACAGAAACACACGGGACACAAGCCTTAATGGCCAGATGTTAGATGTGTCCCATAGAAACACACGGGACACAAGCCTTAATGGCCAGATGTTGGATGTGTCCCACAGAAACACACGGGACACAAGCCTTAATGGCCAGCTGTTGGATGGGTCCCACAGAAACACACGGGACACAAGCCTTAATGGCCAGATGTTGGATGTGTCCCACAGAAACACACGAGACACAAGCCTTAATGGCCAGATGTTGGATGTGTCCCACAGAAACACACGGGACACAAGCCTTAATGGCCAGATGTTGGATGTGTCCCACAGAAACACACGGGGCACAAGCCTTAATGGCCAGATGTTGGATGTGTCCCACAGAAACACACGGGGCACAAGCCTTAATGGCCAGCCGTTGGTTGTGTCCCACAGAAACATACGGGGCACAAGCCTTAATGGCCAGCTGTTGGATGTGTCCCACAGAAACACACGGGACACAAGCCTTAATGGCCAGATGTTGGATGTGTCCCACAGAAACACACGGAGCACAACAGCCGTTGGGTGTGTCCCACAGAAACATACGGGACACAAGCCTTATTGGCCTGTCGTTGGGTGTGTCCAAACACAAAATTGGGGCACAAATCCCAAAGGCCAGCTGCTAGGACCTGACACAAACACTCGACACGCCGTCTTAAGGGCCAGCAGTTAGGAAATGTGGTGTCTTATGATACATGATGGCTGACTTTTGTGCTTGAGAAATACTTTGAAGTTCTTATGTTTAAATTTGTCCAGTTTAAACATTATCTAAATCAGAATTCTTATCAATATGCCGAGAATGAATACGTACAATGTATTCAAAACACATTATCATTTCATTTAGATCAATAAAAGAATGTCATCTTAAGGATAGGACTCATTACATATCTGAGCACAACAGACACAAGCACCCTTAGCAACCTTCCGACGACTAAGGTGGTCCTTGTCGAGTAGATGGACAAATACATACACAAATTTATAAAGATATTATTTGCCATCTAAAACGTATACCCAATGTAGCCTGTATAAAATACTCGTATTTTGAATCCTTAACTGCATTTGTTTACCTCCTTAAAAGATGGTTCCAGTTACATCAGTGTGTGTGTATTTAATAAAAATATTTGAATACAAAAACAGATTTCAAATAATCAAAAACTCTCGAGGAACTTACACTTTCTGGGTTTTTCCACCATTTCTGCCAGTCTTGAGTGTAGTTGGCGGCAATGCTGATGTATCCTATGGGTGCATCAAACCATACATAGAACACCTTGTCGGTGTAGCCTTCCAGCGGCACCGGGGTCCCCCACTTGAGGTCTCGACTGATGCAGCGGGGTTTGAGGCCGTCACGTATCCAAGAGTTGGTGATGACCTTGGCATTGTTTGTCCAGGTGCCCGTCTCAAATACTTGGTTCAGGTGAGTTTTCAGTAAAGGTTCAAGCTTTAAGAGAGAAGGAAGAAAAATGCATGATAAAACAAATGCTCAAGTCCTTTATTTCAACTGAAAAAAAAACAATATATCTGCTGTGTGTGTGGTACAATGGTAGCAGTGTCTGAGGTCATCCTTTATTATGGCCAAACAGCAGGGTAGAATGTGTGTGGTACAATGGTAGCATTGTCTGAGGTCATCCTTTACTATGGCCAAACAGCAGGGTAGAATGTGTGTGGTACAATGGTAGCATTGTCTAAGGTCATCCTTTACTATGGCCAAACAGTAGGGTAGAATGTGTGTGGTACAATGGTAGCATTGTCTAAGGTCATCCCTTACTATGGCCAAACAGTAGGGTAGAATGGATTTATCAGCCCCATGAAGCCAATGTTCTTGGGGAGGAGGAAAACTCCCTGCAAATCTGACAATGACCAGATCAAAAATAGTGTGGTGAAGCAGGACATGTTGGGCCATCTTTGAGCATTGACAATACTAAGTGTGTGGGGAAGCAGGACATGTTGGGCCATATTTGAGCATTGACAACACTAAGTAAAATAGCTGTATTACCAAATAATTACAGATGTCAGGATAAAACTTGGGAATAAGATAAAATAAAATAGCAGTTGGGTTGTTGTTGTTTTTTCCACCAAGTACCTTGGGTAAATCAACAAATAAGTGATTTGAGGTTTGGACCACAGGTGATTTCTTGCACATCTTACATTTGGGACCCTTGAGCTCCACGGCATTGATGAGTTTACCGCAGCCATCGCATTGGTCGCCTCTAGCATCGTCAAACCCACACAAAGGACATGTGCCTTCAACAAATCTGTCTGCTAGGAATCTGAAGATTTTATCATAAAGTACATGTTTAATGAGTTTAACTCTCAAAAGATGAGAGATTGAAAAATCTGTCTGCTAGGAATCTGAAGATTTAATCATAAAGTACATGTTTAATGAGTGTAACTCTCAAAAGACGAGAGATTTAAAAATCGGTCATATCTGACGTGTGAAAAAAACTACCACTAAAATATATTAAAAAATAATATTAAACGGCGAAAATAAAGATTTACTATTTTGGCATGTTAAATTTCTATTTGGCAATAAAGAACAATCATTTATACTACTAGTTCTTGAAGAAATCTGGTAGCAACTTGTCCATTCTCAAACTTCCCTTTTTGCCGTGTAACACAATTTACACATGTTTTGCCAAAAGACCGGTTCACTGTTTCTACACACTAAAGCATTGCTATGGAGTCTGATTCTGATTATAAGCTTGAGATGGACAATAATTCTTCCTTAGAGGAATAGTTTTGATGAAGTTAGAACTTCAGATGTGTCTGATATAGAGAGCTTCGTGCTCAGTGCTGCTTCTGCCGATTGTTTGTCATATACAGAGAATACTGTAAATTATGATCATAATAATAGTATTCAAGGTTTTTTTACTTTTTTCATTCATACTCAACTCACTCATACAGTGATACTTTCTTAGCACTATTATTAGCCCTAACCAGTAGCTTTATTCAAGTTCCAGTAGTATAAAATTCTTAAATAGATTACATTATTTATTTGTTGTAATTGTAACTAATTTGTAGTTTATACTATTATGTTTCAGTGCACAAGGCAATGGACCAAAGAAACTTTCTATTTTCAAAAATTGGTACCAGTAAAACATCAGTGAAGAGGAGTTTTATCTACTAAGTGGATTTATTATGAATGCAGGACTTATACAAGCTCTTTATTTTACAAGAAATGTCCAGGAAATCCTTTTATGATGGACAATGAGCAACACAATTATGACTAAGGACATATTCAAGGCTATATTGAGTTTCCTAAAAGTTTCGGATACTGAAAATAAAAGAGACATGCTGTGCAAAATTGGGAGACTCTTATGTAGATACTGAAAATAAAAGAGACATGCTGTGCAAAATTGGGAGACTCTTATGTATCTCAATGCAAAATACAAAGAACTGTATCATCATCAAGAAAATGTAACAATTAATGGAACATAGGACATCTTTGATGATGAACCCATTACTGTAACATAGGACATCTTTGATGATGAACCCATTACTGTAAAGCTTCAAATCTTTACGCCGTGGGCCGCAGCCTGACAATAACTAAAAAAATTAACTGTGTGTTACCAAAACAAAGGTAAAATGGTCAGAGCTTATGTCACAGGCTTTGTATGTTTTAATGAATACAGAAATTGTTTTCAAGAATTTTTATAAGCATGGTCTTGGCGAAGGATTAAATCATTTGATGGGTATCTTGGGGATGCATTAAAAATGTTTATTTATTAAAATGTTCCTTTTTTCCTTAACTTTTATTCTAAAATAATACTTACTAATAATGTTGTAAGGGATAATTTGATGCAGTATATGTTTTCCTTTGAAACAAAAATATTATTATTTCTTTAAAAATAATTTTGACTTTTTTGGGCAATATTTCATTGAATGTTATGTTGTCTACAAATAGTCATAACTTTTTTATTAATGAGTCTATTCTTTTGAAATTTGAATATGTTTGTAGTATTGAATACATTCTAATAAATAATCAATTTTTTAAATATAATTGGAAACACTTTTTTTTTTTCCTTCTTTGTAAAGCTGCGAGGTTATGTTTTTGTCAACTTAAAAAATATTTTTTTGCCCAAAAATAATAAATCAAATTTAGCCAGGATATTTTGAACAAAGAACAAATATCAATTAAAGAGCATCCAATTACCTTTAAAATGATATATAATACTTGTAGGTAGCTACAAAATTACAGCCATGAGATACATTCAATAATAAGATGTATTTATGGTCATTAAAAACCGGAAAAATCTACAGTCTTTTGAGAGTTAAGCTTTGGAGGCAAAAGTAACAGTTTATTAATTGAAATCATAGTTAAAAATGGTTTATATTGCTCGATGTCTTCAAAAGAATTCATAAGAACATTAATTACAGGCGCATTACAAAAGATTTCTAAAACTACTTTTGCAAACAAGAAGGCTGAAGATTTTATTCAAGAAAAAACGTTGAAGCACCATCTTCAAACAGAATAAATTGTAACTTTATTTTTCAGCTCAACTCACCTATCACAGTTAAGGCACTTGAGTTGGTCTACACTGTCTTTTAATATATACCCTCCATTGTACAACTTCCAGAAAATGTCCTGTGCAATTCTAGAGAGAGGAAAACAAGTCAAACAAAATAATTTTAAAGTGATTTGTCATGAATTGGACCTGTCTAAAAATAGAATTCTCTTTTGAAATATTGACTGGATTCTGATTGTTAAGTGTACGTTAGGGGTCGCAAAACCTGTCGCTTTTGCCAAAACCGGTATTTTCGATATTGAAGTTTACGAATACCGGAATCCCGGTATTTTCTATATTTTTGATATTTAGAGAATTTTTAATAATCAAATATTAAAATAAACAGTGTTGTTTTAATCTTTGGTCAAATTTAAATAATGAAATGGTAAAATGAAAACGTGTCTAATGTTTGGCCGCAAATGGTTACAAAAGTAACCTTTTTTTTGTAACCTGATGACGAGAACACCTTCTCTGACTCCTCACTGGTCGGAGGAATAGACCTTAGGCTATCATAAGTAATTTCTAGATATTTTCATCTTGAACCGCCTTTCTCAAATAAAGCCATTTCTATTTTTACCAATGTATCAATGTCTTTGTCCGTTGGTCTGGAAGTATTATCCTAAGCCTGAAGTTTCTTTTGTATTTCAATTTCTAATTGTCTCTTAAGCGGCAGTGTATCTTCAAGTTCATCAAGCTCAGATTCAAGATGTTCAATTTCATTGTTCAAAGATATTTCCAAAGAGGAATCCACTGTCTGACCATGCTTTTGAATATCCACGATATGTTTTCGCATCTGGTCGCAATCTGGCCTTAGAAATACGTCCAAGTAATCATTGGAAAGTGCAGACTTTAATTGAGATTGAAGTTGTTCCTCCTAATGTTTTAAATATCTTATTACATCTAATACAGTTAGCTGAGAGAGTGTCTGTAGCTTTCAAGAAATAATGCCACACTGATGTCTTTTTTTCCGATAGTTTCATATGCTTTTTAAATTTAGGTTTCTTTTTTTCAGGGTCCCCCATTTCTTTCTATCAACCTTGGAAAATAAATCATTTTTAAAAAAATATTAATTCAATCGAATTGGTTTGACGTGTAAAACTTTTTTTTTAAAATGTTTAAATTGTCATATAAATGTTTGACTAAGTATGGTACAGACAAATTGGGACATTCAGACATGTAAATTTTGGCTAGGTACGGTACATACAAACTGGGAAATTCAGCCTGAGACAAAATAGCTAGAAAATCAATTATGAGTTGAATGTAAGTTATTAATATTGTTATCACAAAATAGAAGTAGCATTATTTTTCTGTGTCTTAAACTTAAGGCATCTGTAGGTTTTTTGGCATAATTAAAAGAAATCAAGCAATCAACATTTTTTAAAAATTAAAAGTTGACCCCGTGATTTGAGTAATGCGCCATAATAAGGGATTACCTCCTGTAAATTCAGGTCGCGACTCGACTCCACTTACACACTATGCAAGCACGATGAAAAAACAAAACTAATCACAACGTCATGATTCTTGACAAATAAGATACAGTAGTACAAAGATCGGTCGGCTTTCTTTGACCTTGTGACACGTGGTGTGATGGATTTGCGCATCTCAAAAATTATTGCTATGTCTTGCTTTAACTATGACGTGGAAACTAAGAAAAACTATTTTAAAAAATGTAGAAAATAAAATCCCTGGATTATCGAAAATCCCGGTTTTCATAAATCCTATCCTGGTATTTTCGAGCATGAATTATGGTCCTGTATTCCCGAAATTCGGGATCCCGGTTTGCGACCCCTAGTGTACGTGCAGACATAAGATAGACCAGGCATTGTCAGACTAAAGTCCTCTGGCCAAATCAGGTCTAAAGCCCCCTTAATTTACAACCCATAAGCTAACAATGGATTTCATCATTTTTAAATAGCTAACAATGTTCAGAATTTAATGTTTAAAATTATACATATTTTTTATTGTAGATGACCAAAAATTATTATTTTTATTATTTTCTTAGCAATTGCCACAATCAGTACCACCGAAATATAAATATTTATCATGTTGAAAACTCACTCTGTCTGCTGATCTGTTGTTGTCCTGCCGAAGTAATCAAAGTCAATGTTAAACCACTTGTAGATCTCTGTGTGTAGCTTGTTGTACTTGTCACAAATTTCTCTCGGAGTCACTCCCTCCTCCATGGCCTTAGTCTCTGTTGCTGTAGGATATTCATCTGTACCGCACAGGTACAACACATTGTAGTTTCGCAGTCTGGCAAACCTATGATGGGAAATAACAAATGATGTTATTCATAAATTATGTTAATACTTGGGTTTTAAAAAAACACATTAAACATGGTGTGCAGACTTTGGCTGTTAGATAAATTTCTCAAACTTATAACTCATTCAGTACACTGATGCAGAACTATTTCTATTTAAGTTAAATAACATTGGGCGTGACAGATATTTATTTTATATTTGTTCCCAGCTGTATATTTCATAACATCCTGATGCATTAAAAAATTGAAATAAGCTAAAAACTAATTTTGTCCACTGTCCTAGTTGCATAGCTAATGAGCTATTAGAATTAGATTCCTATTTTGTCCACTGTCCTAGTTGCATAGCTAATGAGCTATTAGAATTAGATTCCTATTTAGTAAGTGAAACTAAAAGCCTAAAGAACAAAACTAAGTAGGTTTACCTGGAGAAGACATCGGCACTCAGCACACAACCTATGATGTTACCAAGGTGACGGACATTGTTGACATAAGGGAGGGCACTGGTCATTAGAATGTTCCTGGAATTGTTGACAATGGTAGGGCACTGGTGATTAGAACGTTCCTGGAATCGTTGACAATGGGAGGGCACTGGTCATTAGAATATTCCTGCAATTGTTGACATAAGGGAGTTAGAATGTTCCTGGAATTCGCATCAGGTAAGCTGAAGATAGAGTTGTTGTTTATTTGTTACACTTAAGACACAGTGAGATACAAATATATGTAACTCAATGTCTGATGTGGTCACGTGATCTTATTATTTATATACTATATATTTATATAGTATGTGGCACTTACAACTTAATTAAATTTAAAACTTTTCCCTTATTAAATGATTATTTGATATTTAAATGAAGGTATTTACTTTTGTGTAGCATTAAATTTCTCAAAAATATTTATGTAAACAAAATTAACAAGTAAAAATTGTTTAAAATCTGGACACTTAAATGAGCTTTACTTTTTTTTTTAAATATGTGACAACGCCTTTTATTTTTCTCCTTCCAAATCCATAGAGACAAAGACTCAGCTAATGATGAACTTACATTGGATGCTGTCTGGTGAATGGTTGGGGGCATTCTTTGGGATCTCTCTTCCAAGCATTCAGTGCTGCATCTAATTCTTCCTGAGAAAAATTGGTTGTTGGGATCTGTAGATATGAAAGTTATGTATGAATATCAGTTACCAATAAATCTTATTGATCATTTTTTTAATCAGCATTTCTATCATTTCAAATTGTTCTAATTTTTTTTTTAGCTAATGAAAATCCAGTAACATCTTGTTAATTCTGCAGCAAAGTTGTGTGAAAAATAAATGATGAAAAGAACAATTACTAATAATGCATTCAAGAAGCTCTAGTTCAATAATATATATAAATAGATATTAGTTTGGCACTAAAGATCAGAACCAATGTATGTCAAATAATACTTAAGTTTAACCATTAGAAAACTTTTAAAACAGAACTAAGACATGGAATTGTTTTATACCTGATCATCTGAAGACACAGACCCTTGTGGAGTTGATGTGGCTTGTGTGGGGGCAGCACTTGTCTTGGCTTGGCCGCCAGGGACAACAATGGGAGGGAAACTCTGAGCAAGCAGGGATGGCTGGCAAAGATGAAGATTATGGGAGAGTACTTTAAAATAATCTGGATCCCTATAGAACATAGTAACCGGGCAGTGTGCATGTAGTAGTGTATTATAACAAGGGTACAGTTTATTCAGCATTTTAACATGTCTCAAATGACACCCAGTAAAGTTCTTATTTCATTTTTCACCTTGAAAGCCTCATGACCACCACCTCCTGTAATCTCTTTCACTGCCTCTTGAACAGCTGGATTGGCCTTGATATTCTCACACCATTTCTGCAAGCTGGGCAGTTTGTCAATCACTTCTGCAAACATGTGTGTTGTTTCATTACATTAAAGTGAGCAGAGATTTGAAATGTGTGGTTCAAGTTATTGTTCTGTCTGGGGGTTTATGGTACATTTTGAATGGCCCTGCCATCTTATCTTTAAACCATCTGGCATCAATCATTGAAGTATTTTTAAACATTAGAATTTAGTGAAGCCAATCTTGAAAAAAAAAAATCACTGCATTAAAGATACATAGAGCTGAATATTAAACAGTTTTTTATTTTTTTTTTAAAGTATATGCTGAAATGAGGATTGAACAACTCACCAACATTTTTCAGACCTAACAGAGGGAAAATCGTGCTGAATACACAGACATCACTTACACCCAGCACATCCTGAAATAAAATAATATACAGATCAAATAAAATAAAAGTAACTGTACAAATGCTCTAATCCAACATTTTTTGGAAACATATTTTATAAATTGACAATCAGGTTGTAAAATAAATTTTTTTGAAAAGAAATTTTATATTTTTAGTCATTCAGTGCTAAGATTAAACTGATGCATTATATTGTTTTACTATGTAGTATAATGCATTCAAAAAGAAATTTGATGAAAGTTTTAACACGTGAACTGAAAATAAGATTCGACCGAATTTCCGTTTGGTCCAATTTCCGTCAATCAATTTTCCATAGATAAAATTTCTTTCAAACAAATTTACGGTAACCTGCTAAAAGAGATATCATAATTCATGATATTTGACATTGTTCAACAACCAAAAGTTTTCTAATTACCCCAAGTAGATACTTGTTGTTGGTCAGTTTGGCATCTAACTGCTTCAGTAACTTAGTGAGTGGGGTGGTCAGAGAGGGGTCTTTCTTTCCTTGGCCGATAGCACTCACCAAGTAAGCAGCGACCACAGGCTGAGGAGAAAAAGATAGGATTTAACAAGTTTAAGTAAATTAAGTTAAGGTGTGGCACTAAAAAGGTTAAAGCCATCGCCAGTTCAAGGAAGAATAGAATAAGAATGGTAAATAAAAACGTGAGTTAATATAATAAGACTCTAGTGCTTAAAAAGATTATATGAGGCCTCCTTAGCGGGTGGAACCTTTACTGACTATGAACAAACCACCCATGCATAGAATGAGGGCTACAGTAATACAGCAAAAAAACTAAAACTATGTGATTCTAACACTACTTTACCATATAATTCTGTGATTATCAAACAGAGATTGTCTGCCTTTGATTCCTTTTCTAATTTAAATTAAAAGATCCATAGTTTGAACATATTTATCAAAGTTCTTTTCTATTTTTAAACCTATTTTATCTAGGGCTGGGGTGTTTTGGGATCTTCCTCTTTTTTTGCAGTCACAAAAATTTCCAAAACTCTTAAATAAATTTGTGTTTTCACTTTCTAGAAAACTAGATATAGTGATAACATATAGACTTCAGAACCCTTGCAAGTCATCCGAATAGTACACCAGCATTAAGAGTTGGGTTGAAAAACAATCTCCTGATTCCTCAGCCGTGATTATTCGAACAATAAATGTTTTATGTGAACTTTAGTGATTAAAAGGAGACACTAACCAACAATTCGGTAAACTCCCAGTCCAAAATCTCATCGTCAGCACTCTCATCTTTGACTTGGTTTGCTTTCAGAAACAAGTACCTTGAAATAAAACAAAAGTCATCAGTCCAACAAATAAATTTTATATAATCTGTTTGATTTTGGCGCAGGTATATTTCATGTGCTTAGCTAGTAGCTTCACTTCAGGACTGTTAGAATTGCGGCTTAGAACCAACGAAGAGATCACTCTAAAATCAATTTATAAAAATAAATTACGCAATCCAAATATTTAGAGAGTAGCTCCATTAAAATGAAGCACTAAATGGAGACATGTAAGACTTATTTGTGTTGCTGGCAACTGATTGTATTAATAATATAATAGTTCTGCTAAAAGAAGTCTTTAGTCATGAGGGGCAATTAATATAAATTCATCAGTTGATAAATTTTATGGCCCTTGATTTGGGCCTATTTTAAGTAATAAGTAATGAATTGAACTTTAGACTATGTCATATTACAGTATTTTACGGACTATAAGACGCACCTTAATTTTTAAGCAATTTTTTTAAAAATCAAACTCTAGACATTTTTATATTAATTTCGAGTATATGAAGCAACTGAATTTTGTAGGCAATTTTTCAAAGAAAAAAGTGTCTTATAGTCCGTAAAATACAGTACTAAATGTACTGTGGTACACCATCAAATTGATCTAGCAGCAGCCTATACACATTTGCCCTTTTAGCTTGAGGTCATGGGTAAAAATGTGCACACTCTGCAGCTATTCCTTGTCCGAGTATTTGTGTAGTCTAATATTATTGGTAAATAATTAAAGCGGAAGTCTCATTTAGATGTATACAGTGGAACAATCGAAACAATAAAAGGCATAATAGGAACAAAATAACTCATTTTGAGTGAATTGAAAACTTACTTTGCAGCAGCATTGGCAGAAAATAAATATTTGCCTTCAGTAACTTCTAGCACCGGCAGTTTTGATCTAGTTAGGTATGGTACTATACTCTCTGAAAGAAAAAAAAATTGATATGAATTAAGACCATGTGAGAATTTTTATCAAAGTGCAAACAGTTTTTGTGTTGTTTGTTTTTTTTAGAAAAGGAAACAACCTTTTCCTTAAGGGATAAAGCATTGTTTTAGTCAGTGAGGCTTGGAATTCCATTTATAACTAGGGATAAAGCATTGTTTTAGTCAGTGAGGCTTGGAATTCCATTTATACCTAGGGATAAAGCATTGTTTTAGTCAGTGAGGCTTGGAATTCCATTTATAACTAGGGATAAAGCATTCTTTTAGTCAGTGAGGCTTGGAATCACAGAAATGGTCAAGCTTGAGACCCTGCACGTTAAATATTTCGCCTGATGAATCCTCGAGAAATTTTTATTTTTAAAATTCAAATTGCACTTCTTGTTATTTTGTAATAAACTTACATTTCAAATTAATAATCTTTATTTAATTTTTTTGTACGTCTATTCAATGTATTCAAGTGTGTGCATGGCTCATAGCAGAAAAGTTATGACCTTGAGAATTATGTGCTAAAAGGATATATAATTAATTATACACCCGAAGCATTTATTTGGTCTTTAGTTTATATGATAAGTTTAATGACATGATGATTTGAATTACTATCAAAATGGCCAGTGCAGCCATCTGGTTTGGCCACCTGCACTGACTCTGTTGTAGTGCCATTTCACCAAGAGGAATGCTAGGACAAGTAGTGGTGCAGCCATTGGGAGTTAATTTCTTTGTACTACTCTATCAGGGGTCACCAAATTACCCCGCCGTGGGCCGTGGATCCGGCCCGCGAGGCCAGTTCATCCGCCTCGCCGACAGTACTTGAACTTGCTAGATAAAACATATGGAACACGAGACGTTGTGATACAATTTAAATTTCAATATTATGTTTAAAATACTAGGAGATCTTCACACGCGCAGAGACCTTCTGGCTTCAAGGCGCCTTAATTTACCATTTTCAATCATTTTATCTAGATTTTCTTGTTTATTACCTGTTTACCCTCAAACTCCTAAAATCGTACAATATCGCCTCAAAATCATAGAATACGGTATGTTAATACTAAATAAATAAACATACAGTAAGTATAATGAAAACAATAACTACTCGCATCGCAGTGCCTAGTGGTAGCAAGTTAAGATGGCATAAAAAATGTAACCATTAGTTGGTCCTGAATTCAACTTAAAAGGTTCAAAATTAATTTTAAAAAGTAGCTCATTCTTGCCTGTACTCCCAAGATGAACACCAGAAAAAAGATGCAAGCATTGTTAAAAGTGCTGTCGTTTGATTGGTTGAAAAAAGAAGTACCTGCATGCTATTCATTTTTACATCATGTTGCCACATTTCTGTCATTCATAACACCCCACCCCCTCGACTTTCAAAGAAACTAATAAAAATAAGAAGAAAAACAATTTTTATCAAATAAATACAGAGTTAATATTCAAAACCTTTGAACTGTGAACTAAGGAAATATTCATGAAATATATTCCATGAAAGACATTGTGGGCCTTGCCACTAACTGCATTTTAGACCATTTTTATTAATATTATACATAAAAATATCAAACCTTAAAATGACAGGTTAGTGTTAAACTTTCTGCTGTGATGACGAATGTATTCTGACAGAAGATTGTCACTTTTAAAAATAGTAAATAGTGAAGTGTTCTTTTAGACATACTTTAAAACTTTACTTTACGGTTATGAATTATAAACTGCCCCTTAATTTACTTACAACTTGACTTACTATCTTCTTATCCTACAAGTCTTAGGCTAAGAAGAAGAAGAAGAACTTCTTACTAAGATTAACTCTTTACATTCCTTGAATTTTGCATGTTTTTCTTGAGATTTCTAGTGACCTCACAAAAGAGTCAATAACTTTTTGAATCCATGTCTAAAATTCATGATGTTTTATATATATATATATATATATATATTTGTGGGGAAATGAATGAGGTTTCTAAAAATGTTACTTTTCAAACATATAGTGTCAGCACTTAGAAATTGTGAAAAAAAATAATGCTTAAAATCTTTTATGAAAAATTGTTTTTAAAAAAACACCATTTTTGTGATCAGATGCAAAGAAAGAAAAGAACAAACCACCTGATATAATTTGGTAAAATCTGTTTATTTAGAAAGCAAAATCATTTTTGTATGTCATATGCAAGATTTATAACATTTCATGAGTATTTGACCAAAATAGAAATTATTTTGTAATGTGTGTCAAAAAGGGGAAATAATTAAAAATTCACTGCACCACAAAGTATTCACAAAAATTACAGGTTATTTTGCCTTTTATAAATTATTTGGACATTAACAAAATAATTAGAGATTTTTAACTTCATGGTACAGCTACTCAGAAAGTTTCTAGTTTTTTTTAAAAAAAAGATAAGTTTAAATATGCTACTTTTGATATAGGATTTTATTTTCTTAGCATTCCGAATTTATAGCACACTGCAGAATGTCTTTTGAAATCTATGCATTCAGGAATTATTTCATGTATTATATTGTATTTTGTGTTATTTACATTAGCAGCACTTGGAACATCATCACTTTTAGTAAGTCATCTAATGCTAAAAAAATTTCCTCGGTGAAGTCAGTTGAGAGGTAAATGTCAGGTAGCTTCAGATCATCTCTATCATAGTTTTCTTTTGAACAATCCTGAAGAGATTATGGCTGGCAATATCAACAAAATGGAAAAAGGGGTTTGTCCAGTGCTGATCTCTTTACTTAGGATGTTATATCCATTTATCATCAGGTCAACACCACACATGAATGAATTGTATGATTTCAAAATCTGATTTGACAATATTTGGTTTTCTCACCAATAATTGCCTAGAAATACACAATCAGTTTTGGTTCTGTTCACAAAAGAAAATCCATTAGCTGTCACATTTGAAATAAGTGAGGCTGTTTAATTTCCTCTTATCCTCCACATCATTTCACATTGCTTTGGTTTTTATCTTTATTTTCTTCGTTTCAATATTGGAAACTTTGAAGAAAGTCTCATTTGAATAAATTAGTTTTTGGAAATAAGGCATGAGCCCAAAATTCATGGTAGTAATGAAAGATTGTAGAAGTTGACGAGTATTTTTCTACACTGAGGACTTGTACAGTTGCCATGCATATTAGTGGTCCCAGAAATTTGTAAAATTGTTATATTGTTATAACAAACCATAGTTGATGGAAGGTTTAGAAGGTCCCATGGTAGTTGAATAGGTGTATTTTACAAATGTTTCAACCAAATCCAGTAGAAAATATATCTTGAAAATCCTTAGGCTTTTGGATGAAGATTCACTGGCTCATTGTATCCATATTATTGTTATGTTGACGTAACTTCCCACAAATGTCAGCCTGGCTTTCTGGCTGGGGAAACTTAGGAGTGTGAACTGGTGGGTCATCATTTCAAACATCATACAACAAGTTTAGACTGTGAATGTAAAAGACAAACTAATATTATAGACCTATATGCAACTATTATGGATGAAATGAATATCAAAATATATACTTCACTTAAATGTCCAGTTTTTAATACTTCCAATACTGTCTAAAAACCATTATGACAAAAATATTTAGTGTCAGATAATTACATTTTTTTAACACACATAGATGTAAAATTTTATGTTCTTTAGGATGAAATATATCATAATAATCACTGCCGACTGCATTGTTTACATTCCTTAGCAACAGTTTCTAAGAATAACATCCTCTAAAATTATTTTTGTAATAAAATATTCACAAATTATACAATGATTTTATTTACGTAGATTTATTTAAAAATGGGCAGTACATATTTCAGTTAAGATTAAAAACACAATTTAAACCGATAAAAAAATATTTTTTTTAAAATCTACAAAAAATATAGAATGACGAAAAACTCAATAACTAACCTTCTACTTTTAGTGACTGTAATGGGCTATAAATGAAGATTCTTCTCAAAATATGAATCAGAATCACTAGATTCAGGTTGCCAACTATCTTCCCCAGAAGATTCAGATAAAATATGATCAATATTTTCATCAGTAGTATTCATTATTTAAGATTTGGGGCTGCCGAGTCAACAAGCGTCTTGCACAAAATTTCGTAAAATAGCGACTAACGCTTCGGCATGTCACGTGAACCTCAAACTCGCAAGAAAACATCAATTATTATTTAAACTCTTTAAATTTTTTTTTCAAATATATTTTTCTTCCAGATGTACGATAAAACAGATAAATAATACTTTAAAAAATAAAAGACAATATTTCATGAGCGAGAAAAACCGACGTATATAGTAATACGCTCTCTATAGTAGAGGAATGAAAAAAGTTAGAGACTTAGGGGCCATCCATAAATGATGTCACGCAAATTAAGCCGATTTTTTACCCCTCCTCCCCCCATTGTCTTAAAAAGTAAGGCCCCAACCCCTATGACATAAAACATCACAAATCTCTGCAACTCCCCCACCACTTATAAAATTCTCTGTGTCCACTCCTGTCCTTTACAAACCCTTGAGAAATTCACTTCCCATGGATATCAATGACTGCACCTGTGTCAGAAACAATTCACTAGAATGGTGGTTCTTAACCAGCCCTGAGGTGCGGAAGACCAGAAAATTATATATACTGCCATTGCAAGTTGCTGCATTGCTAGTTTTTATGCATTTTGATGAGCAGCAGTAAATGTTTTTCTGGTGAATTTTGTTTGCGCATTACTTGTATTGGTAATTTTTCATTGTTTATTAAAAGTTAATTAAAGAAATAAAACTATGATAACTAAATTGTATAATTATTTTCATATTTTAATGACAATATAATTTATACAGTTTGGGGGGGGGTGTATTGTTTAAAACAGAGTGGGCCTGCAGCACTGCAAAAAGGTTAAGAATCCCTGCCCTAGAGCATTTACTAATCCCACTTAACGTGGTAATCCTGGTTCGTTGACTCCCGTCTCCACATTTTGACATAAATTCTCTCAACTGTCAATGTCAATACACCCATTTTCTCTTTCTCCGGACCTCGCATACCTGTACCGATTCTCTCTTTTTCTAGTTGTTGCTATAAGAATAATGTTAAAAATCTCTGTAAGTGTAATTTAGGGTTATTAAGTGAAATACTTTACTATAATATTCCACTTTTCATTGCTTAAGCCCCCAACTCACTCTCATCACACAAATCTGACCCCTCCCCCCACTCAACGGGTGACGTAATTCATGGATGGCCCCTTAATAAACGTAAGTCAGTTTGAGTTAGTTCAGTTAGAGTTAATTTATGCCATTATCATTAATATTATGCTTATCACTAGGCTAAAGGACATCCATAAAAAACGTCACTAGTGTCACTAGGACCAGACTCCAGAGCCTCATTTAATAGGCATAACTGCCAAAGCTGCTAAGCCTATCGCTGCTACGGCCTTTGCCTATCCTATAGTCTGGGTATAATAATTAACAGTAAATAACATTTAAAAATAAATAACAGATGGAAGTTTAGTTTAGTCTTAGTTTCAATGCTGATTCTAATTTAACTAATTAAAATTACCGCCGTGCTTCACTTCTATTGCAAGAATTTCAGAGGCTGTTCCGATAAGCCTGGTAGAGGTAGCTATAGATATTTTCTAAGTCTGAAAATTGCCTCGATCCGAGTAAAGCTTCATTTTGAAATAATTCCTTTTGTAAAAATATTCCTAGAAATGTTTATATATGGCAATATGGGCCTTAGCTTAACAAACTCTTTTGGACGAAGTTCCGTTTCAAAAATTAAATTGGAGCCTTGTTATTAAACATACGTTTATTCTAGTTAAGGTTTACGGGAGGCGTTTCATGTCTTTTTCACTTAGGCGTACAGATTTTTGTATCAATATATTCAAGATATAAAGGGTCTGATCGCATGGTGTAAAAGTGATAAGCAGCAAAGGCCGCGTCTAGTACATGAAAAAGCCACGACCTTCCAAAGAAAATATATACTATTTATACAGTGACACCTGTGAATATGAATATATCACAAATATAGAAAAGAAGGGGGTGGGGAGATATTGGCTCGCTCCGGGACG
This sequence comes from Omphiscola glabra, assembly GCA_964017045.1. NCBI lineage: Eukaryota > Metazoa > Mollusca > Gastropoda > Lymnaeidae > Omphiscola > Omphiscola glabra. The sequence goes on along the minus strand of OZ024804.1, from coordinate 9,867,541 downwards.
GAAACAACCCTAGCTACGTTACTGAGCGTTGTCAAAATTTACACACGATTCCCACGGTTCATTCAAACCATTCACAACCCTCCGTCACATAGCAAAGCTTCTGAGACAACAAGCTCACAACATGCTGTTTCTTGGAGATCACAGATCGCTGTAGCAGACTGATAGTGAAGTAGAAACTTAACGTAACAGCCTTTTCGAGACGCCAGCATCACATTTTTTTTTAATGTGCTCAGTACCTATGGATGGCCCAAAACGGCTGCAGAGTGCAGATACGTGTTGGCTTCTTGTGTGTAGTCCCTAGATTTAGATGTACATGGCCATACATGTGGTAGCTCTTCTTTTTTTTCCATATTAAAGCAATGAAAACACACAAATAGTGTGGGGGGGGGGGGGCAACTCAGAAACCAAACTAGCTCGCAACAATTAAATTAATTCAAATATCTCCCAACAAAAATATTTTAAATTGTTTTTTAATCCCAACCTCTCAATTCTGGTACCTGTGTACCAATAAGTGCAACCATACAAAATAGTACCGCAGTCCTGGTTACCATGTCAACATCCAGAGGCGTAACTGTGTTTTTGACGCCTTTGGCTAATTTATTGTTGGCGCCCTTGATAAATTGACAAGTTTCAGCTTTGCGAGATTTAGCGGTGCCCTTTTGAACTGGCGCAAGCCGGCGCCCTTGGCAACTGCCCCAATGCCAAGCCGTTGTTACGCCACTGTCAACACCCCCCCCCCAAATCACCCGGGGGTAGGGGGGTATGACAATCTGGATAAATAAAATATGGAAAATTTAAAAGTTATTCCTCATCCAATTTGGATGCTAAAGAGCATTCTTTAGGAGTTCCATCTTCACATGAAAAGAAATTCGCTCGGGATAACAATCAGACAATCAATAAACTTAATAAGAGAATTTTAATATTCCGTAATATTTTTAATATCTGAATAAATATAAGGAAATTGTAATTTTAGAATACAGAAAGTAATTAAGTCTAAATTTAAGTATCGGTACTAATCACTAAGACTACGCTTAATTATACTTAATAAACTAATAGTCATATGACTCATATACTACTAATAATATTCTTATATTAAAACTTTTAAATTTAATAAGATTAATATACTGATAATTTCTGATAATAATAAAGTACATTTTTAATAAAGTAAATTGATTATAACTTAACGTTGTTACAGTTCTTAAATACAATTTTGAACATTCACCTCCTGACCTTCAATTAATTTGTTTTAGTTCTCGTCATTATTATACTGTTGACTGTGTGGATTGATTTTAACTAAAAGAAATCCATATCGGAAGCCTGGGGGCGGGGGGGAGGGGGTGTCATCCAGATTACCAGCCGGCGTATACAGAATGAAATCCCCCCCCCCCCCAAACCGCTTTTTCCCCGCGCCATTAAATTTAATTAGATAACATTTTGTCACTTAGAGTTTTGAAAATAAAAAGAAAACGGATTTACAAAATTCAGCCATTCGTCCACCCCCCTGCCCACTAAGCCCACTTCTCTATCCCACCCCACCCCAACTAAAAAAAAATGTCATTGCCTTCACCACTAGAGTGTTAATTCGTGACACACGAAATGTTATTGGAATGTAGTGAATTGTGAGTTATAGTTCAGTTATAGTGGCAACCATTTTCTCTACTGTGTTCAGCTTGTTTTCATTTGTATGACGTCACATAGCTTGAGGCCCCCCCCCTCCCCTCGTCTCAAAAATCTGACTCCCCCCCCCCTAGACGCGTGACGTCATGTATGGATGGCCCCTTAGTACATTCCAAGTCGAAATCCAAAAATCAAGTCCATATCCAGGCATAGGTCATAGGTTGATTTCGATTGGTATCAGTCCGGGTTTTATTCTGTTGAATGGCTTTCGTAGCGTTAATTTTTTTACATGGCCGGATTGTTGTCTGGGGAGCTGCCCCTTACAGCTCTCTAGATAGCTGACTTAGTTTTGGGGTAAGATTCCCTCGCATTTGTGGATCTCCCCCCCCCCCCCCCACTTCCTACAAGGCAGTAGGTTCTGGTTTTGGTCCGCCCCAGGTATTTTATTTCCCGTGTCCCCGCCATATCTGGTGGGCGCTCGATGGGATATCAGTATAGCGAAAAACTAAATAAATAAAAATTCAGTAAAATGAATACCGTAAATAATCGCATGTCTAAAAAAATTCAGGTCCCAAAGATGTAGACAGACGTTTATATATTTATATACAGCACTTCCTTGAAAATAAAAAGAAATGCCGCCTTCGCCATTTTTATAGATGAAGCGGGTGAAGGCCACTGAAGGGGAGCAGTAATCGAGGGAACCAGCCGACGTCACCCGAGCGAAATCTGCCCCCCCCCCCTCCCCGACCATTAAATTTAATTGGATAACATTTTGCCTATTACTACCATCAGAGTTTTGAAAATAGAAAAGAAAGCGGATTTACAAAATTCAACCATCTTCATTTCCTTCCCCACTAATCCCTCTTCTCTACTTTTCACAACACCCCCACACCCACCCAAAAAAAAAAATTTCCATTGCCTACACTTCCACCGTTGAGTGAACTAATGTGTGTTTATTGTTGACTGACAACACTTGCTTATATTGTGAGTTGTTGTCAGTTATCGAGGCAAGCATTCTACTCTACTGTGTTCAGATTCAGATGGTTATTATTGTGTTCAAGAGTTCAAGTAAGTTAAGGCTATTTGTTAACACTCATCTTGAGTTTTTATCAAGTTAAGTATAATGAAAAGACGCACTGTTTCATCTTCTTTATTAATAGCAAATATTGTTAATAAATTTAAATTGGAGCGCAGTAGTGTAAGCTTTTGACTTTGACCACACATTATACTATGAATATACACAAATTTAAACATGCATAAAATCAAAAGTATTCTCCTATCATGCAAACAAACAGTAATCAACACTTTCTATTAGCGATGCCATTGGAGGTGCCAACATTTAGTAGTCTCTTGCTTTTGTTACACTTACACATTTGTAATGTACACAATCAGAAGTGTTTATCTTATATATAGGCCTACATTGAACTTACACACAAGAATATATTTACAATATTTCAGTTACATGTCAAATCTTTCATTTACCTTAATTTTGGTTTAAATTCTTAGTTTTTAAAACTTTAAGTTTGCAAATGAATTCTTTATATGATTAAACCTTTTGTATTTCCAGTCACACCATATGACATGTAATTTTGAAAGTGTTGTCACCAGCCTGTAAGTCCAAGCGGAAGATGATCAGCTTGATTAGGCTGTTACACAACCCTGCTCTCTAGGCATTGTAATGTTTGGGACTACAACGATTTCCAAATGAGTCTTTAGCATACTTCACTTCAGAACATCACTATTTTCTTTTTGTAAGTACTTGATTTATCTAAGTTATTTAATAAATGATTTTATATATTAACACTGGTATAGAAGCCTCAGAGACCAAGGAGCTGATATATTTTTAGTTTATTTCATCATCACATCAATTTCAAACTAAGTTTGGATTTAGTCTTTCCTTACTAATCACTAATACATCACATGGCCTAAATACTTATATTTGTTTATTAATACATCAAATGGGCTAATTTTGCTATATTGCACTTATAATGTATCAATCTTTTACTTTATTTTGGCTTAAATTCTTCTTAGCTTTTAGAGCAAAAAGTTTGCAAATAAATTCTTTAAATGATTTAAAATATCTCTTTTTCCGATAACCACACCATATGACTGTTGGATCCAAGCCAAAGATTATCAATTTGATTGGGCAATTACACAACCCTTCTCCGTAGGCATTGCAATGTTTGGAACAACACAAGTTTCCAAGTGAGTTTTTAGTATACCAGTACTTCACTTCATAACTTCACAAAGTACATCTAATTATTTTATTTATTAAGTATTTTGTTTATTCAAGTTATTTAATGAATGCTTTTATATCTTAACACTGGTATGGAAGCCTCATAGACCAAGAAACTGATATATTTTGAGTTTATTTCATCATCCCATCAATTTCAAAGTATTTTAGGATTCAGTCTTTTCCTACTAATCAATACTTCTTTTATCACTAGCACATCACATGGTCTAAATACCTGTCAAATATGTTTATTACTAACACATCAAATGGGCTAAATTAGCTATATTGTACTTATAACGGCTCAATCTTTTACTTTATTTTGTCTTAAATTCTTTTTATTTTTAGAGAAAAAAGTTTGCAAATAAATTCTTTAAAATATCTCTGTTTCCGATAACCACACCATATGACTGTTATGAGTGTCATCACCTGTCTATGGATCCAAGCCAAAGATTATCAGTTTGATTGGGCAGTTACACAACCCTTCTCTCTAGGCATTGCAATGTTTGGAACTACACAAGTTTCCAAGTGAGTTTTTTTAGTTTAGTATACCACACTTAAGGATTTCAAATGCAATTATATTTTTGTGGTTAAAGCAAAGAATGGAGCCATGACGTCATTTGCGTGTAAATTGAAGTTGCCCTGAATTAGGGTTTAGGTTAGGTTTAGGGATACATTTAAGGTTCATGTTAGGTTCGGGGATACATTAAGCTAGTTTACTGACAGAATTAACTGGTCGTGTCAACCAAGATGGCGGCCATGGGGAAAAACATGGCATCCATACTTTGCTATTTTTGTTTTAATCCAGTCAGTAAATATTTCATTGAGACCTAGTTCTAGTTTGACATGTAAAATATACCATTAACGTTACCGGTAGTTGTAGTATTTTGATTGTGGAATGTTCACTTTTATTTCTATTCAGACCAAGGCAACACGCTGCATCTTACCACAAGACTAAGCCGTCATCCAAACAGCACTGATGGACTGGTCTTCCTGCTCCTAGAGGATTTAATAAAGACTGACTTTATACCACCAATTGTGTTGGTCATTTGTGGATGACCTTCCAGTTGACAAGATTGTGGGCACTGCCAAGACGTAAGCATGGCAGCATCTGATTATGCAGTGCCCTGGCTGCTCAAGTTTAAGCCATTTGACTGGGGCCAATCAGGTATGTGAAAAATTCAGTTACATTCACCAACTGTAAATTTGAATGCCCATTAAGAACCCAGGCCCCTCTTGCCCATTAACAGGCACAAAATTTGTACTTTGCGCCTTGTATTATACATAATACACATTCAGTAGTGTACACACATGTAATGAGCACACTAAAAATTCACATTAAGGGGTTTTCACAGATTGTAAACTAATCTCTTTAATTACGAGATTCAATTCACATTTTTATGTTTGGTGTGCACATATGGGTTTCGATAACATAAGATTCTTTTATTGATCCAAACAAATTGAAATGTTATTTTGATTACATTGTACATATACGTTTTCAGCACATAAATATATACATATTTTAATAAAGTTGACATTTTCCAACTAAAACAATTTTAACAAAAGACATCTACATTAAATTATTTCCCTAGTCTAAGAAAAAGCCAATTAGTTAACTCCCTTAGTTATAAATGGGACTTAATTAGTGATCATTTAGATTTTGTGACCTCTGGGGGAGCAGGTTGGAAAATTCGTACAGATTGGGGAAGAAACTAATTTTTATATCTTTCAGTCCTCGCCTTAAGAAAAATAATTAATCCAGAATTGGCCAATCTTAAGTATCTGTGATGAAAAGGGTGGGATGTAAAATCCAAAATTTGTTAATTTTACAATGACATCGTTCTTCGAATAGTTCTTCAAGTGTGAAGTTTTTTTAGTTTGTGTGATGTTTCTAGCTTTCTTGAGTAGTCTGTTTTGTCGGTGTTTGATATCAGACATGAATTCCCGCAATGAAATTAAATAGGCTTCCAACTATTGCACCATAGAATAAGTTAACGACTTGTTTCTTTACTATGAAATTATACAGTTTTTAAAGATGGAAAAGTCTTTGGTTGAATTTTTTATACAGCATTTGGCCGTGCTCATACCATGTTAGCTTTTTATTAATGGTGACACCTAATTGCTTATATGTTGCTACTTTCTCTACACTTTGATTTTTTACATTTGAGATCTGCAATCTGGTGTTTCCCCCTCCAGATATCGACCACCATTTCCTTTTTTTTTTTTTTTGTTGAGACATTCAGCTGGTTAAATTTACTGCACCAATTGATAAAGCCTGTACTACTAAGTTGCGGTATAAGTCTTCTCCTTCTGTTATTAAGCCAACAATGGTGTTATCATCAGCAAATGTTATGTTTGGAACGGTGTTGCTTGGGCTCTGAATAGCATTGGTATATATTTTATACATGGACAAGGGAGAGAATGCTACCTTGTGGCGCCCCGGTACTTTTTTCTCTGTTTAGAGATAATTGGTTATTCACCTTGACATATTGTGGGCGATTTGTTCAAAAGTTCAATATCCCTTAAGCTTGAATATTTGAATTTACACCTAACAAGGAAAGCTTTTTAATCATAAGGTGTGGTTGGATAGTGTTAAATCCCGAGGTCTAAAAAAAAAAGCACTCTAGCATATTTTTAGGACTGTATTTGTGATGGTAAATTCCCTCCAACAATAGTAAGATATAGCCTACTCCGTGCTTCTGGCAGGTTTGTAGGCAAATTGGTTTGGGGGGGGGGGGAGGGCGCAAGTTTTTGCTTTCTCAAAACATTTCATTACAACAGAAATAAGTGCGACAGTACTTAAGTCGTTTTTGCAAGTCACCTTATTTTTCTTTGTAATTGGTATGATTTCTGAACTTTTCCAAATCTTTGGTATAGTGTTAGTTACATTACATAAAATTTATAAAATATGTAAATAAAGATGTAGGAGAGCTGCTCTGGGCGTAGTTTATCAAGCCGGCCACTTAATCTGTCTGGCCCCAAGGCCTTGGCTGCGTCAACTTGTTTAAATAACGACATCATGCACTGTTTGTTGAACGAGAAAGTATCATCCTGTGTAGTACTGCTATCTTTCAATGTGTACACTTCCAAAATCCAGACTGTCAAAACTACAATAAAAGTCGTTTTAGTCGTTGACTAAATTCTTCACATCTTCAACACACAAGCGTTCAAGCTTAGGAATATATCATGCTAGCCCAACAAGCATTTGAGCTGTTAATATGGAATACGTTTTCACCTGATGCATTTTTTCCTTTAATATTTTTTTTTTTAGCTTTATTGAATTTTTGATGGCTAATCTTAAACATGGTTTTCTTGTGAAGTATGGCACCTATGGTTTTCTTGTGAAGTGTGGCCTCCTATGGTTTTCTTGTGAAGTATGGCCTCCTATGGTTTTCTTGTGAAGTGTGGCCTCCTATGGTTTTCTTGTGAAGTATGGCCTCCTATGGCTTTCTTGTGAAGTATGGCCTCCTATGGTTTTCTTGTGAAGTGTGGCCTCCTATGGTTTTCTTGTGAAGGGTGGCCTCCTATGGTTTTCTTGTAAAGTATAGCCTCCTATTGTTTTCTTGTGAAGTATGGCCTCCTATGGTTTTCTTGTAAAGTATGGCCTCCTATTGTTTTCTTGTAAAGTATGGCCTCCTATGGTTTTCTTGTGAAGTATGGCCTCCTATTGCTACACAGAACTTAATATTGGAATTGACTGTTTTTAGGTCGTCAATGTCCAGGCAAGTGTTTGTTAGCGCATCAACGTTAGGGCAAGTGTTTGTTAGGTCGTAAATGTCCGGGTAAGTGTTTGTTAGGTCGTAAATGTCCGGGTAAGTGTTTGTTAGGTCGTAAATGTCCGGGTAAGTGTTTGTTAGGTCGTAAATGTCCGGGTAAGTGTTTGTTAGGTCGTAAATGTCCAGGTAAGTGTTTGTTAGGTCGTAAATGTCCGGGTAAGTGTTTGTTAGGTCGTAAATGTCCGGGTAAGTGTTTGTTAGGTCGTAAATGTCCGGGTAAGTGTTTGTTAGGTCGTAAATGTCCGGGTAAGTGTTTGTTAGGTCGTAAATGTCCGGGTAAGTGTTTGTTAGGTCGTAAATGTCCAGGTAAGTGTTTGTTAGGTCGTAAATGTCCGGGTAAGTGTTTGTTAGGTCGTAAATGTCCAGGTAAGTGTTTGTTAGGTCGTAAATGTCCGGGTAAGTGTTTCTTAGGTTAGTCATTGTTAGGGCAAGTGTTTGTTAGGTCAGCAATGTTAGGGCAAGTGTTTGTTAGGTCAGCAATGTTAGGGCAATTGTTTGCTAGCTCAGCAATGTTAGGGCAAGTGTTTGCTAGCTCAGCAATGTTAGGGCAAGTGTTTGCTAGCTCAGCAATGTTAGGGCAAGTGTTTGCTAGCTCAGCAATGTTAGGGCAAGTGTTTGTTAGCTCAGCAATGTTAGGGCAATTGTTTGTTAGCTCAGCAATGTTAGGGCAATTGTTTGCTAGCTCAGCAATGTTAGGGCAAGTGTTTGCTAGCTCAGCAATGTTAGGGCAAGTGTTTGCTAGCTCAGCAATGTTAGGGCAAGTGTTTGCTAGCTCAGCAATGTTAGGGCAAGTGTTTGTTAGCTCAGCAATGTTAGGGCAATTGTTTGTTAGCTCAGCAATGTTAGGGCAATTGTTTGTTAGGTCGTCAATTTCTGGGCAAGTGTTTGCTAGGTCGTCAATTTCCGGGCTAGGTCGTCCATTTCCGGGCAAGTGTTTGTTAGCTCGTCAATGTCATGACAAGTGTTTGTTAGCTCGTCAATGTCATGACAAGTGTTTGTTAGCTCATCAATTTAGGGCAAGTGTTTGTTAGCTCATCAATATTAGTGCAAATTGTTTGTTAGCTTGTCAATGTTAGAGCAAGTGTTTGCTAGGTCGTCAATTTCCGGGCAAGTGTTTGTTAGGTTATCAATGTTAGGGCAAGTGTTTTTAGCTCTATGTCTGGGCAAGTGTTTATAAACGTGTCCCAAATCTGTACTTTCCAAGATGCCTTGAAGTTTTTCTGTCACCTTATCCGACCATAGTTCAATATTTCTTGTTAAAACTGACCTGTAGCATGGCGTTAGGCAGACCATTTGATTGTATGGTCCGATTCTCCTCCTGGAAATAAACCATGAGATGTGTAGGCCTTTTTTTTTACCATAAATCGTCTAGGATTCAGTCTTGTCGTTTGGGGCAAGTAACGAACTGGGTGTACGTCGGCATGGGGCAAGTAACGAACTGGGTGTACGTCGGCATGGGGCAAGTACCGAACTGGGTGTACGTCGGCATGGGACAAGTAACGAACTGGGTGTACGTCGGCATGGGGCAAGTACCGAACTGGGTGTACGTCGGCATGGGACAAGTAACGAACTGGGTGTACGTCGGCATGGGGCAAGTAACAAACTGGGTGTACGTCGGCATGGGGCAAGTACCGAACTGGGAGTACGTCGGCATGGGACAAGTAACGAACTGGGTGTACGTCGGCATGGGGCAAGTAACAAACTGGGTGTACGTCGGCATGGGGCAAGTAACGAACTGGTTGTACGCCGGCATGGGGCAAGTAACGAACTGGGTGTATGTCGGCATGGGGCAAGTAACGAACTGGGTGTACGTCGGCATGGATTTAACCAGTGAAAATTGATAATTAAAGTCCCCATTAACAAAATGGAAGGAGTATGTGTTTTTTGTTTCAAAGTCATGGATTAAATACAAAAGTCTCTCAGTAGCCTGCATGCTCCTTGTAAGCATTAGCTGAAAATGTAAGATAAATCTTTTAAAATTGTTTATTATGACCATGTAATTTTTTAATATTTTAGAATAATCATAACTACATTGATAAAGCTTGGTACTGATTATCTTGGTACTGATAATCTTGAGGATATAAATGGTGACTTGTAGAAACTTGTTACTGATTATCTGGATGATATTATTTATAACTATTAGAGACTTTGTACTGATAATCTTGATGATATTATTGGTAACTCGTGTACCCATGGTGTCTTATTTCTTGAAACACTTTTCTCATATGCTTAACCCGTGGTGCCCCCCACACCCCCCCCCCCTTTTTTCCATTAAATTTAACGGGATAACATTTTGCCTTTTTTTTTTCGATTTTCGTTCGCGTTGTGTCGCGTTCCGTGACAACATCTGTGGCCTCCGGGAACTGACGACTGGGAGCTGTCAACTGGGAACTGTCGACCGGGTGCTGGTCACCAGGCAGCTGGTCACCGGGAGCCGGCAAACGGGAGCTGGCATCCGGCAGGTGGCGACCAGGAGCTGGCGGCACATTTGGTGTATTTATGTTTATTATGTTAATGTTATTTTGTGTATGTCAATGTGTTAATTCATGCATTTTTTGTTGTTAGGTTGGTGTCCTTTTGTAGATGGAGCAGCAGCACAGATGAAGGGCAGGCACAGACGGAGGAGCATTTCGCTCCTTTTTTTCGAGTTGCGTTTTTGTTGTTTCCCGTTCCGTGACAACATCTTTGACTTCCTTCCGTCTCCTTCTTTCTATATTTGGCGCCGGCGCCATCTTTTCCGACTGACAATTCTGACACGGGGAGGTAAAAAAGCATGGATGTGAATACATAACCTCTCCTGCTTTAGAGGTAGCGATTGCCCCGATGTACCCGGTACTGCCTCATTTATAGTATCGCGGATATGTCTGAATATGGCCTCTCCTACCTAAATGTGTCTGAATTGGGCGCCTTCCCGAAAGTACTTCAGCTCGTGTTGTACTGGGCCCTCCCCGTTTTTAACGGAGTCCCATCAGGTGCGACCGAAGTCCGGCGGTATAACTGGACCCTACTCCCCTTGAGTAGGTCTGTCTTCAACCTTTTCTTCTTTTTGCTGCTGTTGCTTTTTTTTTGCGGCCCTGGAGCTGGTGACGGGGAGCTTTCAACCGGAAGCTGTCAACTGGGTGCTGGTGACCCGGCACTGGCAAACGGGAGATGGTGACCGGGAGGTAGTGACCCGGAGCTGGCGACAGGCAGTCTCCAGCTGGTCTGTCTTCAACCTTATCTTCTTTTTGCTGCTGTTGCTTATTTTTATTTTGCGGCCCTGGAACTGGTGAAGGGGAGCTTTCAACCGGAAGCTGTCAACTGGGCGCTGGTGACCGGGCACTGGCAACCGGGAGATGGTGACCGGGAGGTAGTGACCCGGAGCTGGTGACGGGCAGTCTGCAGCTGGTCTGTCTTCAACCTTATCTTCTTTTTGCTGCTGTTGCTTATTTTTATTTTGCGGCCCTGGAACTGGTGAAGGGGAGCTTTCAGCCGGAAGCTGTCAACTGGGCGCTGGTGACCGGGCACTGGCAACCGGGAGATGGTGACTGGGAGGTAGTGACCCGGAGCTGGTGACGGGCAGTCTGCAGCTGGTCTGTTTTCAACCTTATCTTCTTTTTGCTGCTGTTGCTTTTTTTTTTTTGCGGCCCTGGAGCTGGTGACGGGGATCTTTTAACCGGAAGCTGTCAACTGGGAGTTGGTGACCCGGCACTGGCAACCGGGAGATGGTGACCGGGAGGTAGTGACCCGGAGCTGGCGACAGGCAGTCTCCAGCTGGTCTGTCTTCAACCTTATCTTCTTTTTGCTGCTGTTGCTTATTTTTTTTTTTGCGGCCCTGGAGCTGGTGACGGGGAGCTTTCAACCGGAATCTGTCAACTGGGAGCTGGTGACCCGGCACTGGCAACCGGGAGATGGTGACCGGGAGGTAGTGACCCGGAGCTGCGGACGGGGAGTCTCCAGCTGGAAGCATCAACTGGGAACTGTCGACCGGGTGCTGGTGACCGGGCAGCTTGTCAACGTGAGCTGGCATCCGGCAGGTGGCGACCAGAAGCTGGCGGCACAGTTGCAGGTGTATTTATGTTTATTATATCAATTTTATTTCGTGTATGTTACTGTGTTAATTCTCGCATTTTGTGTTTTTAGCTTGGTGTCCTTTTGTTGATGGAGCATCACTGATGGATGGAGCAGCAGCACAGATGAAGGGCAGGCACAGATGGAGGAGCAATTTGCGTTGTTTTGCGTTCCGTGACAACATCTTTGACTTCCTTCCGTCTCCTTCTTTCTATATTTGGCGCCGGCGCCATCTTTTCCGACTGACAATTCTGACACGGGGAGGTAAAAAAGCATGGATGTGAATACATAACCTCTCCTGCTTTAGAGGTAGCGATTGCCCCGATGTACCCGGTACTGCCTCATTTATAGTATCGCGGATATGTCTGAATATGGCCTCTCCTACCTAAATGTGTCTGAATTGGGCGCCTTCCCGAAAGTACTTCAGCTCGTGTTGTACTGGGCCCTCCCCGTTTTTAACGGAGTCCCATCAGGTGCGACCGAAGTCCGGCGGTATAACTGGACCCTACTCCCCTTGAGTAGGTCTGTCTTCAACCTTTTCTTCTTTTTGCTGCTGTTGCTTTTTTTTTTTTGCGGCCCTGGAGCTGGTGACGGGGAGCTTTCAACCGGAAGCTGTCAACTGGGAGTTGGTGACCCGGCACTGGCAACCGGGAGATGGTGGCCGGGAGGTAGTGACCCGGAGCTGGTGACGGGCAGTCTGCAGCTTGTCTGTCTTCAACCTTATCTTCTTTTTGCTGCTGTTGCTTTTTTTTTTGCGGCCCTGGAGCTGGTGACGGGGATCTTTCAACCGGAAGCTGTCAACTGGGAGTTGGTGACCCGGCACTGGCAACCGGGAGATGGTGACCGGGAGGTAGTGACCCGGAGCTGGTGACGGGCAGTCTGCAGCTGGTCTGTCTTCAACCTTATCTTCTTTTTGCTGCTGTTGCTTATTTTTATTTTGCGGCCGTGGAACTGGTGACGGGGAGCTTTCAACCGGAAGCTGTCAACTGGGCGCTGGTGACCGGGCACTGGCAACCGGGAGATGGTGCCCGGGAGGTAGTGACCCGGAGCTGGTGACGGGCAGTCTGCAGCTGGTCTGTCTTCAAACTTATCTTCTTTTTGCTGCTGTTGCTTTTTTTTTTGCGGCCCTGGAGCTGGTGACGGGGATCTTTTAACCGGAAGCTGTCAACTGGGAGATGGTGACCGGGCACTGGCAACCGGGAGATGGTGACCGGGAGGTAGTGACCCGGAGCTGGTGACGGGCAGTCTGCAGCTGGTCTGTCTTCAACCTTATCTTCTTTTTGCTGCTGTTGCTTATTTTTATTTTGCGGCCCTGGAGCTGGTGACGGGGAGCTTTCAACTGGAAGCTGTCAACTGGGAGTTGGTGACCCGGCACTGGCAACCGGGAGATGGTGACCGGGAGGTTGTGACCCGGAGCTGGCGACAGGCAGTCTCCAGCTGGTCTGTCTTCAACCTTATCTTCTTTTTGCTGCTGTTGCTTTTTTTTTTGCGGCCCTGGAGCTGGTGACGGGGATCTTTCAACCGGAAGCTGTCAACTGGGAGTTGGTGACCCGGCACTGGCAACCGGGAGATGGTGACCGGGAGGTAGTGACCCGGAGCTGGTGACGGGCAGTCTGCAGCTGGTCTGTCTTCAACCTTATCTTCTTTTTGCTGCTGTTGCTTATTTTTATTTTGTGTCCCTGGAACTGGTGACGGGGAGCTTTCAACCGGAAGCTGTCAACTGGGCGCTGGTGACCAGGCACTGGCAACCGGGAGATGGTGACCGGGAGGTAGTGACCCGGAGCTGCGGACGGGGAGTCTCCAGCTGGAAGCATCAACTGGGAACTGTCGACCGGGTGCTGGTGACCGGGCAGCTTGTCAACGTGAGCTGGCATCCGGCAGGTGGCGACCAGAAGCTGGCGGCACAGTTGCAGGTGTATTTATGTTTATTATATCAATTTTATTTCGTGTATGTTACTGTGTTAATTCTCGCATTTTGTGTTTTTAGCTTGGCGTCCTTTTGTTGATGGAGCATCACTGATGGATGGAGCAGCAGCACAGATGAAGGGCAGGCACAGATGGAGGAGCAATTTGCGTTGTTTTGCGTTTCGTGACAACATCTTTGACTTCCTTCCGTCTCCTTCTTTCTATATTTGGCGCCGGCGCCATCTTTTCCGACAGACAATTCTGACACGGGGAGGTAAAAAAGCATGGATGTGAATACATAACCTCTCCTGCTTTAGAGGTAGCGATTGCCCCGATGTACCCGGTACTGCCTCATTTATAGTATCGCGGATATGTCTGAATATGGCCTCTCCTACCTAAATGTGTCTGAATTGGGCGCCTTCCCGAAAGTACTTCAGCTCGTGTTGTACTGGGCCCTCCCCGTTTTTAACGGAGTCCCATCAGGTGCGACCGAAGTCCGGCGGTATAACTGGACCCTACTCCCCTTGAGTAGGTCTGTCTTCAAACTTTTCTTCTTTTTGCTGCTGTTGCTTTTTTTTTGCGGCCCTGGAGCTGGTGACGGGGAGCTTTCAACCGGAAGCTGTCAACTGGGTGCTGGTGACCCGGCACTGGCAAACGGGAGATGGTGACCGGGAGGTAGTGACCCGGAGCTGGCGACAGGCAGTCTCCAGCTGGTCTGTCTTCAACCTTATCTTCTTTTTGCTGCTGTTTTTTTTTTTTTGCGGCCCTGGAGCTGGTGACGGGGATCTTTCAACCGGAAGCTGTCAACTGGGAGTTGGTGACCCGGCACTGGCAACCGGGAGATGGTGACCGGGAGGTAGTGACCCGGAGCTGGTGACGGGCAGTCTGCAGCTGGTTTGTCTTCAACCTTATCTTCGTTTTGCTGCTGTTGCTTATTTTTATTTTGCGGCCCTGTAACTGGTGACGGGGATCTTTCAACCGGAAGCTGTCAACTGGGCGCTGGTGACCGGGCACTGGCAACCGGGAGATGGTGACCGGGAGGTAGTGACCCGGAGCTGGTGACGGGCAGTCTGCAGCTGGTCTGTCTTCAACCTTATCTTCTTTTTGCTGCTGATGCTTTTTTTTTTTTTGCGGCCCTGGAACTGGTGACGGGGAGCTTTCAAACGGAAGCTGTCAACTGGGCGCTGGTGACCGGGCACTGGCAACCGGGAGATGGTGACCGGGAGGTTGTGACCCGGAGCTGGTGACGGGCAGTCTGCAGCTGGTCTGTCTTCAACCTTATCTTCTTTTTGCTGCTGTTGCTTATTTTTATTTTGTGTCCCTGGAACTGGTGACGGGGAGCTTTCAACCGGAAGCTGTCAACTGGGCGCTGGTGACCGGGCACTGGCAACCGGGAGATGGTGACCGGGAGGTAGTGACCCGGAGCTGCGGACGGGGAGTCTCCAGCTGGAAGCATCAACTGGGAACTGTCGACCGGGTGCTGGTGACGGTGCAGCTTGTCAACGTGAGCTGGCATCCGGCAGGTGGCGACCAGAAGCTGGCGGCACAGTTGCATGTGTATTTATGTTTATTATATCAATTTTATTTCGTGTATGTTACTGTGTTAATTCTCGCATTTTGTGTTTTTAGCTTGGTGTCCTTTTCTTGATGGAGCATCACTGATGGATGGAGCAGCAGCACAGATGAAATGCAGGCACAGGTGCAGGAGCAAATTTGCGTTGTTTTGCGTTCCGTGACAACATCTTTGACTTCCTTCCGTCTCCTTCTTTCTATATTTGGCGCCGGCGCCATCTTTTCCGACAGACAATTCTGACACGGGGAGGTAAAAAAGCATGGATGTGAATACATAACCTCTCCTGCTTAGAGGTAGCGATTGCCCCGATGTACCCGGTACTGCCTCATTTATAGTATCGCGGATATGTCTGAATATGGCCTCTCCTACCTAAATGTGTCTGAATTGGGCGCCTTCCCGAAAGTACTTCAGCTTGTGTTGTACTGGGCCCTCCCCGTTTTTAACGGAGTCCCATCAGGTGCGACCGAAGTCCGGCGGTATAACTGGACCCTACTCCCCTTGAGTAGGTCTGTCTTCAACCTTTTCTTCTTTTTGCTGCTGTTGCTTTTTTTTTGCGGCCCTGGAGCTGGTGACGGGGAGCTTTCAACCGGAAGCTGTCAACTGGGAGTTGGTGACCGGGCACTGGCAACCGGGAGATGGTGACCGGGAGGTAGTGACCCGGAGCTGGTGACGGGCAGTCTCCAGCTGGTCTGTCTTCAACCTTATCTTCTTTTTGCTGCTGTTGCTTATTTTTATTTTGCGGCCATGGAGCTGGTAACGGGGAGCTTTCAACCGGAAGCTGTCAACTGGGAGTTGGTGACCCGGCACTGGCAACCGGAAGATGGTGACCGGGAGGTAGTGACCCGGAGCTGGTGACGGGCAGTCTGCAGCTGGTCTGTCTTCAACCTTATCTTCTTTTTGCTGCTGTTGCTTATTTTTATTTTGCGGCCATGGAGCTGGTGACGGGGATCTTTCAACCGGAAGCTGTCAACTGGGAGTTGGTGACCCGGCACTGGCAACCGGGAGATGGTGACCGGGAGGTAGTGACCCGGAGCTGGTGACGGGCAGTCTGCAGCTGGTCTGTCTTCAACCTTATCTTCGTTTTGCTGCTGTTGCTTATTTTTATTTTGCGGCCCTGTAACTGGTGACGGGGATCTTTCAACCGGAAGCTGTCAACTGGGCGCTGGTGACCGGGCACTGGCAACCGGGAGATGGTGACCGGGAGGTAGTGACCCGGAGCTGGTGACGGGCAGTCTGCAGCTGGTCTGTCTTCAACCTTATCTTCTTTTTGCTGCTGTTGCTTTTTTTTTTTTGCGGCCCTGGAACTGGTGACGGGGAGCTTTCAACCGGAAGCTGTCAACTGGGAGTTGGTGACCCGGCACTGGCAACCGGGAAATGGTGACCGTGAGGTAGTGACCCGGAGCTGGTGACGGGCAGTCTGCAGCTGGTCTGTCTTCAACCTTATCTTCTTTTTGCTGCTGTTGCTTATTTTTATTTTGTGTCCCTGGAACTGGTGACGGGGAGCTTTCAACCGGAAGCTGTCAACTGGGCGCTGGTGACCGGGCACTGGCAACCGGGAGATGGTGACCGGGAGGTAGTGACCCGGAGCTGCGGACGGGGAGTCTTCAGCTGGAAGCATCAACTGGGAACTGTCGACCGGGTGCTGGTGACCGGGCAGCTTGTCAACGTGAGCTGGCATCCGGCAGGTGGCGACCAGAAGCTGGCGGCACAGTTGCATGTGTATTTATGTTTATTATATCAATTTTATTTCGTGTATGTTACTGTGTTAATTCTCGCATTTTGTGTTTTTAGCTTGGTGTCCTTTTCTTGATGGAGCATCACTGATGGATGGAGCAGCAGCACAGATGAAATGCAGGCACAGATGGAGGAGCAAATTTGCTTGTTTTGCGTTCCGTGACAACATCTTTGACTTCCTTCCGTCTCCTTCTTTCTATATTTGGCGCCGGCGCCATCTTTTCCGACAGACAATTCTGACACGGGGAGGTAAAAAAGCATGGATGTGAATACATAACCTCTCCTGCTTTAGAGGTAGCGATTGCCCCGATGTACCCGGTACTGCCTCATTTATAGTATCGCGGATATGTCTGAATATGGCCTCTCCTACCTAAATGTGTCTGAATTGGGCGCCTTCCCGAAAGTACTTCAGCTCGTGTTGTACTGGGCCCTCCCCGTTTTTAACGGAGTCCCATCAGGTGCGACCGAAGTCCGGCGGTATAACTGGACCCTACTCCCCTTGAGTAGGTCTGTCTTCAACCTTTTCTTCTTTTTGCTGCTGTTGCTTTTTTTTTGCGGCCCTGGAGCTGGTGACGGGGAGCTTTCAACCGGAAGCTGTCAACTGGGCGCTGGTGACCGGGCACTGGCAACCGGGAGATGGTGACCGGGAGGTAGTGACCCGGAGCTGGTGACGGGCAGTCTCCAGCTGGTCTGTCTTCAACCTTATCTTCTTTTTGCTGCTGTTGCTTATTTTTATTTTGCGGCCATGGAGCTGGTGACGGGGAGCTTTCAACCGGAAGCTGTCAACTGGGAGTTGGTGACCCGGCACTGGCAACCGGGAGATGGTGACCGGGAGGTAGTGACCCGGAGCTGGTGACGGGCAGTCTCCAGCTGGTCTGTCTTCAACCTTATCTTCTTTTTGCTGCTGTTGCTTATTTTTATTTTGCGGCCATGGAGCTGGTGACGGGGATCTTTCAACCGGAAGCTGTCAACTGGGAGTTGGTGACCCGGCACTGGCAACCGGGAGATGGTGACCGGGAGGTAGTGACCCGGAGCTGGTGACGGGCAGTCTGCAGCTGGTCTGTCTTCAACCTTATCTTCGTTTTGCTGCTGTTGCTTATTTTTATTTTGCGGCCCTGTAACTGGTGACGGGGATCTTTCAACCGGAAGCTGTCAACTGGGCGCTGGTGACCGGGCACTGGCAACGGGAGATGGTGACCGGGAGGTTGTGACCCGGAGCTGGTGACGGGCAGTCTGCAGCTGGTCTGTCTTCAACCTTATCTTCTTTTTGCTGCTGTTGCTTTTTTTTTGCGGCCCTGGAGCTGGTGACGGGGATCTTTCAACCGGAAGCTGTCAACTGGGAGTTGGTGACCCGGCACTGGCAACCGGGAAATGGTGACCGGGAGGTAGTGACCCGGAGCTGGTGACGGGCAGTCTGCAGCTGGTCTGTCTTCAACCTTATCTTCTTTTTGCTGCTGTTGCTTATTTTTATTTTGTGTCCCTGGAACTGGTGACGGGGAGCTTTCAACCGGAAGCTGTCAACTGGGCGCTGGTGACCGGGCACTGGCAACCGGGAGATGGTGACCGGGAGGTAGTGACCCGGAGCTGCGGACGGGGAGTCTCCAGCTGGAAGCATCAACTGGGAACTGTCGACCGGGTGCTGGTGACCGGGCAGCTTGTCAACGTGAGCTGGCATCCGGCAGGTGGCGACCAGAAGCTGGCGGCACAGTTGCATGTGTATTTATGTTTATTATATCAATTTTTTTTCGTCTATGTTACTGTGTTAATTCTCGCATTTTGTGTTTTTAGCTTGGTGTCCTTTTCTTGATGGAGCATCACTGATGGATGGAGCAGCAGCACAGATGAAATGCAGGCACAGATGGAGGAGCAAATTTGCGTTGTTTTGCGTTCCG
Source organism: Omphiscola glabra (assembly GCA_964017045.1). Lineage (NCBI taxonomy): Eukaryota > Metazoa > Mollusca > Gastropoda > Lymnaeidae > Omphiscola > Omphiscola glabra. Next base: position 9,848,764 of record OZ024804.1, on the reverse strand, counting down.
TGACAACATCTTTGACTTCCTTCCGTCTCCTTCTTTCTATATTTGGCGCCGGCGCCATCTTTTCCGACAGACAATTCTGACACGGGGAGGTAAAAAAGCATGGATGTGAATACATAACCTCTCCTGCTTTAGAGGTAGCGATTGCCCCGATGTACCCGGTACTGCCTCATTTATAGTATCGCGGATATGTCTGAATATGGCCTCTCCTACCTAAATGTGTCTGAATTGGGCGCCTTCCCGAAAGTACTTCAGCTCGTGTTGTACTGGGCCCTCCCCGTTTTTAACGGAGTCCCATCAGGTGCGACCGAAGTCCGGCGGTATAACTGGACCCTACTCCCCTTGAGTAGGTCTGTCTTCAACCTTTTCTTCTTTTTGCTGCTGTTGCTTTTTTTTTTTTGCGGCCCTGGAGCTGGTGACGGGGAGCTTTCAACCGGAAGCTGTCAACTGGGCGCTGGTGACCGGGCACTGGCAACCGGGAGATGGTGACCGGGAGGTAGTGACCCGGAGCTGGTGACGGGCAGTCTGCAGCTGGTCTGTCTTCAACCTTATCTTCTTTTTGCTGCTGTTTTTTTTTTTTGCGGCCCTGGAGCTGGTGACGGGGATCTTTCAACCGGAAGCTGTCAACTGGGAGTTGGTGACCCGGCACTGGCAACCGGGAGATGGTGACCGGGAGGTAGTGACCCGGAGCTGGTGACGGGCAGTCTGCAGCTGGTTTGTCTTCAACCTTATCTTCGTTTTGCTGCTGTTGCTTATTTTTATTTTGCGGCCCTGTAACTGGTGACGGGGATCTTTCAACCGGAAGCTGTCAACTGGGCGCTGGTGACCGGGCACTGGCAACCGGGAGATGGTGACCGGGAGGTAGTGACCCGGAGCTGGTGACGGGCAGTCTGCAGCTGGTCTGTCTTCAACCTTATCTTCTTTTTGCTGCTGTTGCTTTTTTTTTTTTTGCGGCCCTGGAACTGGTGACGGGGAGCTTTCAACCGGAAGCTGTCAACTGGGCGCTGGTGACCGGGCACTGGCAACCGGGAGATGGTGACCGGGAGGTTGTGACCCGGAGCTGGTGACGGGCAGTCTGCAGCTGGTCTGTCTTCAACCTTATCTTCTTTTTGCTGCTGTTGCTTTTTTTTTTGCGGCCCTGGAGCTGGTGACGGGGATCTTTCAACCGGAAGCTGTCAACTGGGAGTTGGTGACCCGGCACTGGCAACCGGGAAATGGTGACCGTGAGGTAGTGACCCGGAGCTGGTGACGGGCAGTCTGCAGCTGGTCTGTCTTCAACCTTATCTTCTTTTTGCTGCTGTTGCTTATTTTTATTTTGTGTCCCTGGAACTGGTGACGGGGAGCTTTCAACCGGAAGCTGTCAACTGGGCGCTGGTGACCGGGCACTGGCAACCGGGAGATGGTGACCGGGAGGTAGTGACCCGGAGCTGCGGACGGGGAGTCTCCAGCTGGAAGCATCAACTGGGAACTGTCGACCGGGTGCTGGTGACCGGGCAGCTTGTCAACGTGAGCTGGCATCCGGCAGGTGGCGACCAGAAGCTGGCGGCACAGTTGCATGTGTATTTATGTTTATTATATCAATTTTTTTTCGTCTATGTTACTGTGTTAATTCTCGCATTTTGTGTTTTTAGCTTGGTGTCCTTTTCTTGATGGAGCATCACTGATGGATGGAGCAGCAGCACAGATGAAATGCAGGCACAGATGGAGGAGCAAATTTGCGTTGTTTTGCGTTCCGTGACAACATCTTTGACTTCCTTCCGTCTCCTTCTTTCTATATTTGGCGCCGGCGCCATCTTTTCCGACAGACAATTCTGACACGGGGAGGTAAAAAAGCATGGATGTGAATACATAACCTCTCCTGCTTAGAGGTAGCGATTGCCCCGATGTACCCGGTACTGCCTCATTTATAGTATCGCGGATATGTCTGAATATGGCCTCTCCTACCTAAATGTGTCTGAATTGGGCGCCTTCCCGAAAGTACTTCAGCTCGTGTTGTACTGGGCCCTCCCCGTTTTTAACGGAGTCCCATCAGGTGCGACCGAAGTCCGGCGGTATAACTGGACCCTACTCCCCTTGAGTAGGTCTGTCTTCAACCTTTTCTTCTTTTTGCTGCTGTTGCTTTTTTTTTGCGGCCCTGGAGCTGGTGACGGGGAGCTTTCAACCGGAAGCTGTCAACTGGGCGCTGGTGACCGGGCACTGGCAACCGGGAGATGGTGACCGGGAGGTAGTGACCCGGAGCTGGTGACGGGCAGTCTCCAGCTGGTCTGTCTTCAACCTTATCTTCTTTTTGCTGCTGTTGCTTATTTTTATTTTGCGGCCATGGAGCTGGTGACGGGGAGCTTTCAACCGGAAGCTGTCAACTGGGAGTTGGTGACCCGGCACTGGCAACCGGGAGATGGTGACCGGGAGGTAGTGACCCGGAGCTGGTGACGGGCAGTCTGCAGCTGGTCTGTCTTCAACCTTATCTTCTTTTTGCTGCTGTTGCTTATTTTTATTTTGCGGCCATGGAGCTGGTGACGGGGATCTTTCAACCGGAAGCTGTCAACTGGGAGTTGGTGACCCGGCACTGGCAACCGGGAGATGGTGACCGGGAGGTAGTGACCCGGAGCTGGTGACGGGCAGTCTGCAGCTGGTCTGTCTTCAACCTTATCTTCGTTTTGCTGCTGTTGCTTATTTTTATTTTGCGGCCCTGTAACTGGTGACGGGGATCTTTCAACCGGAAGCTGTCAACTGGGCGCTGGTGACCCGGCACTGGAAACCGGGAGATGGTGACCGGGAGGTAGTGACCCGGAGCTGGTGACGGGCAGTCTCCAGCTGGTCTGTCTTCAACCTTATCTTCTTTTTGCTGCTGTTGCTTATTTTTATTTTGCGGCCATGGAGCTGGTGACGGGGAGCTTTCAACCGGAAGCTGTCAACTGGGAGTTGGTGACCCGGCACTGGCAACCGGGAGATGGTGACCGGGAGGTAGTGACCCGGAGCTGGTGACGGGCAGTCTGCAGCTGGTCTGTCTTCAACCTTATCTTCTTTTTGCTGCTGTTGCTTATTTTTATTTTGCGGCCATGGAGCTGGTGACGGGGATCTTTCAACCGGAAGCTGTCAACTGGGAGTTGGTGACCCGGCACTGGCAACCGGGAGATGGTGACCGGGAGGTAGTGACCCGGAGCTGGTGACGGGCAGTCTGCAGCTGGTCTGTCTTCAACCTTATCTTCGTTTTGCTGCTGTTGCTTATTTTTATTTTGCGGCCCTGTAACTGGTGACGGGGATCTTTCAACCGGAAGCTGTCAACTGGGCGCTGGTGACCCGGCACTGGCAACCGGGAGATGGTGACCGGGAGGTAGTGACCCGGAGCTGGTGACGGGCATTCTGCAGCTGGTCTGTCTTCAACCTTATCTTCTTTTTGCTGCTGTTGCTTTTTTTTTTTTGCGGCCCTGGAACTGGTGACGGGGAGCTTTCAACCGGAAGCTGTCAACTGGGCGCTGGTGACCGGGCACTTGCAACCGGGAGATGGTGACCGGGAGGTAGTGACCCGGAGCTGCGGACGGGGAGTCTCCAGCTGGAAGCATCAACTGGGAACTGTCGACCGGGTGCTGGTGACCGGGCAGCTTGTCAACGTGAGCTGGCATCCGGCAGGTGGCGACCAGAAGCTGGCGGCACAGTTGCATGTGTATTTATGTTTATTATATCAATTTTATTTCGTGTATGTTACTGTGTTAATTCTCGCATTTTGTGTTTTTAGCTTGGTGTCCTTTTCTTGATGGAGCATCACTGATGGATGGAGCAGCAGCACAGATGAAATGCAGGCACAGATGGAGGAGCAAATTTGCGTTGTTTTGCGTTCCGTGACAACATCTTTGACTTCCTTCCGTCTCCTTCTTTCTATATTTGGCGCCGGCGCCATCTTTTCCGACAGACAATTCTGACACGGGGAGGTAAAAAAGCATGGATGTGAATACATAACCTCTCCTGCTTAGAGGTAGCGATTGCCCCGATGTACCCGGTACTGCCTCATTTATAGTATCGCGGATATGTCTGAATATGGCCTCTCCTACCTAAATGTGTCTGAATTGGGCGCCTTCCCGAAAGTACTTCAGCTCGTGTTGTACTGGGCCCTCCCCGTTTTTAACGGAGTCCCATCAGGTGCGACCGAAGTCCGGCGGTATAACTGGACCCTACTCCCCTTGAGTAGGTCTGTCTTCAACCTTTTCTTCTTTTTGCTGCTGTTGCTTTTTTTTTTGCGGCCCTGGAGCTGGTGACGGGGAGCTTTCAACCGGAAGCTGTCAACTGGGAGTTGGTGACCGGGCACTGGCAACCGGGAGATGGTGACCGGGAGGTAGTGACCCGGAGCTGGTGACGGGCAGTCTCCAGCTGGTCTGTCTTCAACCTTATCTTCTTTTTGCTGCTGTTGCTTATTTTTATTTTGCGGCCATGGAGCTGGTGACGGGGAGCTTTCAACCGGAAGCTGTCAACTGGGAGTTGGTGACCCGGCACTGGCAACCGGGAGATGGTGACCGGGAGGTAGTGACCCGGAGCTGGTGACGGGCAGTCTGCAGCTGGTCTGTCTTCAACCTTATCTTCTTTTTGCTGCTGTTGCTTATTTTTATTTTGCGGCCATGGAGCTGGTGACGGGGATCTTTCAACCGGAAGCTGTCAACTGGGAGTTGGTGACCCGGCACTGGCAACCGGGAGATGGTGACCGGGAGGTAGTGACCCGGAGCTGGTGACGGGCAGTCTGCAGCTGGTCTGTCTTCAACCTTATCTTCGTTTTGCTGCTGTTGCTTATTTTTATTTTGCGGCCCTGTAACTGGTGACGGGGATCTTTCAACCGGAAGCTGTCAACTGGGCGCTGGTGACCCGGCACTGGCAACCGGGAGATGGTGACCGGGAGGTAGTGACCCGGAGCTGGTGACGGGCATTCTGCAGCTGGTCTGTCTTCAACCTTATCTTCTTTTTGCTGCTGTTGCTTTTTTTTTTTTGCGGCCCTGGAACTGGTGACGGGGAGCTTTCAACCGGAAGCTGTCAACTGGGCGCTGGTGACCGGGCACTTGCAACCGGGAGATGGTGACCGGGAGGTAGTGACCCGGAGCTGCGGACGGGGAGTCTCCAGCTGGAAGCATCAACTGGGAACTGTCGACCGGGTGCTGGTGACCGGGCAGCTTGTCAACGTGAGCTGGCATCCGGCAGGTGGCGACCAGAAGCTGGCGGCACAGTTGCATGTGTATTTATGTTTATTATATCAATTTTATTTCGTGTATGTTACTGTGTTAATTCTCGCATTTTGTGTTTTTAGCTTGGTGTCCTTTTCTTGATGGAGCATCACTGATGGATGGAGCAGCAGCACAGATGAAATGCAGGCACAGATGGAGGAGCAAATTTGCGTTGTTTTGCGTTCCGTGACAACATCTTTGACTTCCTTCCGTCTCCTTCTTTCTATATTTGGCGCCGGCGCCATCTTTTCCGACAGACAATTCTGACACGGGGAGGTAAAAAAGCATGGATGTGAATACATAACCTCTCCTGCTTAGAGGTAGCGATTGCCCCGATGTACCCGGTACTGCCTCATTTATAGTATCGCGGATATGTCTGAATATGGCCTCTCCTACCTAAATGTGTCTGAATTGGGCGCCTTCCCGAAAGTACTTCAGCTCGTGTTGTACTGGGCCCTCCCCGTTTTTAACGGAGTCCCATCAGGTGCGACCGAAGTCCGGCGGTATAACTGGACCCTACTCCCCTTGAGTAGGTCTGTCTTCAACCTTTTCTTCTTTTTGCTGCTGTTGCTTTTTTTTTTGCGGCCCTGGAGCTTGTGACGGGGAGCTTTCAACCGGAAGCTGTCAACTGGGAGTTGGTGACCGGGCACTGGCAACCGGGAGATGGTGACCGGGAGGTAGTGACCCGGAGCTGGTGACGGGCAGTCTCCAGCTGGTCTGTCTTCAACCTTATCTTCTTTTTGCTGCTGTTGCTTATTTTTATTTTGCGGCCATGGAGCTGGTGACGGGGAGCTTTCAACCGGAAGCTGTCAACTGGGAGTTGGTGACCCGGCACTGGCAACCGGGAGATGGTGACCGGGAGGTAGTGACCCGGAGCTGGTGACGGGCAGTCTGCAGCTGGTCTGTCTTCAACCTTATCTTCTTTTTGCTGCTGTTGCTTATTTTTATTTTGCGGCCATGGAGCTGGTGACGGGGATCTTTCAACCGGAAGCTGTCAACTGGGAGTTGGTGACCCGGCACTGGCAACCGGGAGATGGTGACCGGGAGGTAGTGACCCGGAGCTGGTGACGGGCAGTCTGCAGCTGGTCTGTCTTCAACCTTATCTTCTTTTTGCTGCTGTTGCTTTTTTTTTTTTGCGGCCCTGGAACTGGTGACGGGGAGCTTTCAACCGGAAGCTGTCAACTGGGCGCTGGTGACCGGGCACTGGCAACCGGGAGATGGTGACCGGGAGGTTGTGACCCGGAGCTGGTGACGGGCAGTCTGCAGCTGGTCTGTCTTCAACCTTTTCTTCTTTTTGCTGCTGTTGCTTATTTTTATTTTGTGTCCCTGGAACTGGTGACGGGGAGCTTTCAACCGGAAGCTGTCAACTGGGCGCTGGTGACCGGGCACTGGCAACCGGGAGATGGTGACCGGGAGGTAGTGACCCGGAGCTGCGGACGGGGAGTCTCCAGCTGGAAGCATCAACTGGGAATTGTCGACCGGGTGCTGGTGACGGTGCAGCTTGTCAACGTGAGCTGGCATCCTGCAGGTGGCGACCAGAAGCTGGCGGCACAGTTGCATGTGTATTTATGTTTATTATATCAATTTTATTTCGTGTATGTTACTGTGTTAATTCTCGCATTTTGTGTTTTTAGCTTGGTGTCCTTTTGTTGATGGAGCATCACTGATGGATGGAGCAGCAGCACAGATGAAATGCAGGCACAGATGGAGGAGCAAATTTGCGTTGTTTTGCGTTCCGTGACAACATCTTTGACTTCCTTCCGTCTCCTTCTTTCTATATTTGGCGCCGGCGCCATCTTTTCCGACAGACAATTCTGACACGGGGAGGTAAAAAAGCATGGATGTGAATACATAACCTCTCCTGCTTTAGAGGTAGCGATTGCCCCGATGTACCCGGTACTGCCTCATTTATAGTATCGCGGATATGTCTGAATATGGCCTCTCCTACCTAAATGTGTCTGAATTGGGCGCCTTCCCGAAAGTACTTCAGCTCGTGTTGTACTGGGCCCTCCCCGTTTTTAACGGAGTCCCATCAGGTGCGACCGAAGTCCGGCGGTATAACTGGACCCTACTCCCCTTGAGTAGGTCTGTCTTCAACCTTTTCTTCTTTTTGCTGCTGTTGCTTTTTTTTTGCGGCCCTGGAGTTGGTGACGGGGAGCTTTCAACCGGAAGCTGTCAACTGGGAGTTGGTGACCCGGCACTGGCAACCGGGAGATGGTGACCGGGAGGTAGTGACCCGGAGCTGGCGACAGGCAGTCTCCAGCTGGTCTGTCTTCAACCTTATCTTCTTTTTGCTGCTGTTGCTTATTTTTATTTTGCGGCCCTGGAACTGGTGACGGGGAGCTTTCAAACGGAAGCTGTCAACTGGGAGTTGGTGACCCGGCACTGGCAACCGGGAGATGGTGACCGGGAGGTAGTGACCCGGAGCTGGTGACGGGCAGTCTGCAGCTGGTCTGTCTTCAACCTTATCTTCTTTTTGCTGCTGTTGCTTATTTTTATTTTGCGGCCATGGAGCTGGTGACGGGGATCTTTCAACCGGAAGCTGTCAACTGGGCGCTGGTGACCGGGCACTGGCAACCGGGAGATGGTGACCGGGAGGTAGTGACCCGGAGCTGGTGACGGGCAGTCTGCAGCTGGTCTGTCTTCAACCTTATCTTCTTTTTGCTGCTGTTTTTTTTTTTTGCGGCCCTGGAGCTGGTGACGGGGATCTTTCAACCGGAAGCTGTCAACTGGGAGTTGGTGACCCGGCACTGGCAACCGGGAGATGGTGACCGGGAGGTAGTGACCCGGAGCTGGTGACGGGCAGTCTGCAGCTGGTTTGTCTTCAACCTTATCTTCGTTTTGCTGCTGTTGCTTATTTTTATTTTGCGGCCCTGTAACTGGTGACGGGGATCTTTCAACCGGAAGCTGTCAACTGGGCGCTGGTGACCGGGCACTGGCAACCGGGAGATGGTGACCGGGAGGTAGTGACCCGGAGCTGGTGACGGGCAGTCTGCAGCTGCTCTGTCTTTAACCTTATCTTCTTTTTGCTGCTGTTGCTTTTTTTTTTGCGGCCCTGGAGCTGGTGACGGGGATCTTTCAACCGGAAGCTGTCAACTGGGAGTTGGTGACCCGGCACTGGCAACCGGGAGATGGTGACCGGGAGGTAGTGACCCGGAGCTGGCGACAGGCAGTCTCCAGCTGGTCTGTCTTCAACCTTATCTTCTTTTTGCTGCTGTTGCTTATTTTTTTTTTTGCGTCCCTGGAGCTGGTGACGGGGAGCTTTCAACCGGAAGCTGTCAACTGGGAGCTGGTGACCCGGCACTTGCAACCGGGAGATGGTGACCGGGAGGTAGTGACCCGGAGCTGCGGACGGGGAGTCTCCAGCTGGAAGCATCAACTGGGAACTGTCGACCGGGTGCTGGTGACCGGGCAGCTTGTCAACGTGAGCTGGCATCCGGCAGGTGGCGACCAGAAGCTGGCGGCACAGTTGCAGGTGTATTTATGTTTATTATATCAATTTTATTTCGTGTATGTTACTGTGTTAATTCTCGCATTTTGTGTTTTTAGCTTGGTGTCCTTTTGTTGATGGAGCATCACTGATGGATGGAGCAGCAGCACAGATGAAGGGCAGGCACAGATGGAGGAGCAATTTGCGTTCCGTGACAACATCTTTGACTTCCTTCCGTCTCCTTCTTTCTATATTTGGCGCCGGCGCCATCTTTTCCGACAGACAATTCTGACACGGGGAGGTAAAAAAGCATGGATGTGAATACATAACCTCTCCTGCTTTAGAGGTAGCGATTGCCCCGATGTACCCGGTACTGCCTCATTTATAGTATCGCGGATATGTCTGAATATGGCCTCTCCTACCTAAATGTGTCTGAATTGGGCGCCTTCCCGAAAGTACTTCAGCTCGTGTTGTACTGGGCCCTCCCCGTTTTTAACGGAGTCCCATCAGGTGCGACCGAAGTCCGGCGGTATAACTGGACCCTACTCCCCTTGAGTAGGTCTCTGTCTTCAACCTTATCTTCGTTTTGCCTGGAGGTCGTGACCCGGAGCTGGTAATTGTTAAATGTGTGTGTGATTCTCCAGTTTATGTATTTTTTTATATTTACACGCTAATTGATATTTGTATGTCTGTTATTTCAATGCTAATGGATATTTGTATGTTTGTTATTTCAATGCTGATTGATATTTGTATGTTCGTTTTTTCAATGCCAATTGATATTTGTATGTTTGTTTTTTCAATGCCAATTGATATTTGTATGTCTGCTATTCCCAAGCTAATAGATGTATGTATCTGCTATTTCAATGCTTATTGACATATTGGTGTGCCGGTATGTATGTTATTTTTATGCAAATAGACCTATGTAAGTGTTATTTTCATGCTAATTTATACATATGTATATTTACCATTAGTAACTGTCTTGTGTGGTGTTCCCATGGTGGTGTATATGGTATGGTGTTGATGATTAGTTTTGTTTATTTTTTGTTTGGACTAAAATGGCTGTATACGTTAGATAAATAAAATTTTACTGTTAAAAAAAAATCTTTTTTCTCCAATATTTGTTAACATAATTTATTTGAAGTATTGGTTCTTTACTAAACAAAACAATGAATGTAGTTAGTAGTTATCATACGCAACATTTACAGAATTAGCGTCCCCGGTATCAAGCATACTTCATTACAGCAGGTAGTAGATAGTCATTCCTTCAGCTGCATGGAATGGGGACAGATAAAGAGATTATCCTGTGGTAAGACACAGAGTCATGTCCAAATCAGACTTTTAAGAGATAATCTAGCAGTAGATGAAAACTTTGCAAACCATTTACTCTGATAAGTACTGGTATTGGGTATTAGCATCATGATATGCCCTTTGAATATGATCTTTGTAAATTAATTTAGGGGAGAGTCGGTAGAAATGGGTCACCAAGTGAACATCAGTAAAAGAATGCAGTTTGTGTTAACAATTGTGATAGATTTCATGGTTATAAATTTACATTTACATAATTGTGAGAGATTTTGTACAGAAAATTGAAAAGAAACTATGTAATGACTAATATGAGAGGAGACATATGAGATAGCGAGGGGAGAAATGGATCACCATGTTTGGAGAAACGGACCACCATGTTTGGAGAAATGGACCACCATGTGTGGAGACATAACCACTATGTTTGCGAGAAGTAGTCGCCTAACTAAACAAGTGATTAAAACAAATTAATATCTTTACATATGTTCTCATAATTTTCTCTCTGTTGTGTTGTAAAGCACCATGCAATATAGTCTAATTATTGTTGTTACGCACTGTTATCAGTATAGAGAAATTAATATCTTATTTAAGTATATGGCTCGTTCTAAACAAGTGCACAACAAAAGACGATACCAAATGATAAATACAATAACAAAGAATACGATACTCAAACCAGGGCTAATTACAATTAATTATAATGAATTACAAAATCAAAAGAAATATAATTGCAGTATATTGTTTGGCTTGTACCGGTACGATGTTACAGAAAACACAATGTGCAAAATGGGTACAATGATGAAAGGAAATCTGCACACACACACACACGGTAAACAAGGATCTGTCTCGTAGCCAAAATAATACTCGCTCCAAGTATCTCTTGATAAAATTATCTCCTTCCTAAAAACCTGTCGTTTCAGCTATTGTTGCAAGGGGGGGGGGGGGGGATCTAAATCAATCCATCTTGAATAATTTCCCTAGACACTTCAATCCAAGCCATCTTTGAATTTTAGATCCTCGTGGACATATGCATTTCAAATTATTCAGAATATAAACTCATGGGACACATTATAGTCTTTACAAAGTTTGAAGTAGTAATTCACAAAATAAGGAACCTGATAAAATTATAATACAAAACTGTGCTCGGTTAAATACTAGAAGGGCACACAAAAAAACAAAACCTTCAGCTAAGCTAAAATTGTCTGACAGTGTTATCTCCTCTGTAGCACTTGGTCTACAATACTTGTCATGTCGGTGATGCACTGTTTCTGTTGTTATGTTGTATCACTGCACTTCCAGAAACAATCAGGTTTGCCCCAGCCTGATAGGATTGAGGGGGGGGGGGAGGGAGTCGAAATAATTAGAATTAAGTAATTTTTTTTAAAAACAATACAAGTTGACTATGTGTAATCCCCAAACTCTGAGGGCGGGAGAAGCAAATTAAATTGATCACCTAAATTGGTCGACTAATTTGTTAAATACAGTTCCTCAAGTAGTGTCGACCCACAATCACTAAATTATTTTCGTTGCTACTTCATAACTGTAGAGTATGTGTTTTCCGATGGTCTTAGGCAACCCCTTGGAAATGGTCGTTCGACACCCAAAAGAGGTCACCACCCACAGGTTGAGAACCGCTGCTCTAGAGTGAAAAATCTAGGGGTAAAAATGCAGATATAATAAATCTATTTATAGGCCTTCTCTAGAATATGGGTAGAAAAGGGTGTCAATAACACCTTAGAGAAGGACCCATAGACAAAGGTGTCAACACCACCCATAGAGAAAGGTGTCAATACCACCTTAGAGAAGGTCACACGAGTGATCATATCTCCTCACCCCGCTATGGCATAAAGTGGGGCGGGGTGATTTCAGATTGTTCTGAGGTATAATCAACAATTGATCACCTTACTATCTTAATAATACATTTCACATCATTAGTGATTCTTTGCCTACAGTTTTACGCTGTGGGGGTCTTTTAGTGCATGGAAATGGGCAAATGATTTTCCGCAGACTAAAATATTTGGTTAAAAAAATGATTCAGTAGATTCCAAAAGTCAAGAACAAATTAATTGAAAGAGATTAAGATGAGTAATTAAGATGATTTGACTATGTACATTCCTGCATACTAGCAACAACAGTAAATAAAATCAAAGCACATTTTGGCGCCCCCAACCAGCCTGGCGCCCGGTGACATCTGCCCCCCCGCCACACCTTAGCTACACCTCTGCTCCATAGTCAACTATTCAGTCTAGAAAAGATCCTATCACATGAAACTACAGACTCACGGATGGTGAGAAATATCGACTTAATGCTAGGGTTGGTTTTAACCAGCGGTGCCCGAACCTAGGGATGGGGGTGGGGGGCAGTGTCAGGGCATGCTGGAAAAGATCCAGAAAATCAGGTTCATTTGCATTTTTATTATCAATTGTGTCTGGTGGCACCCTGCTCTAGTGGCACCCCATTTTGATGGCTGCCTGCTATGGTGGCACCCTGCTCTAGTGGCACCCCATTTTGATGGCTGCCTGCTATGGTGGCACCCTGTTCTTGAATTTATCTGAGTTCTGTTATGAAACCGGCTCCAGTAAAACTCTTGCAAATTTGCAATTTTCCATTTGGTTTCACCCCCCCCCCCCAACCTACGAACATGTTTATAAACTGACATCACCCACTGATTCGTAGGTTTGACTGTAGTATAATATATAAGAAATATTTGTTCTCGTGATAGTACGTCATAGCCTTTATACTTTCTTAGCAAGAAAATTTTACAGATTGGTAAATATTAGGCTACGTGGATTGATTTATATTTTGCACAAGGATTGTAACTCTTGGCTATCTGAATACCATTACCGTCTTTGAGTTATCCTCCCTCAACTATAATTTGATAACCTGATAGCCATAACTGGTCTCATTAAGCTGTGAAAGAAGAAATTTATTGAATTCATTATTTGAGAATTAGTACTATTAATAGGTTCTCCCTCCTCCATTATGACTGTGACAGTCACAGTTTGCTTGAAAGTCGCTTCACAATTTCAGTAGTCACGACCAGAGGCGTAGCAAAAGGGAGGGGGAAAAGGGGGGGGGGCAGATTCCCTGGACTCCAGACAAGTTAGGGGCGCAAAAAAGATGTGCTTTGATATTATTTCATTGATGAAAATAATGGGTTTGAGCGTTGAAAAACGAATGGGAGGGTCTTTAACATGAATCTTGTCCCGGGCGCCAAACTCTCTAGCTACGCCTCTGGTAACGACTAAGGATGTTAAAATCGGATTTTCTTTACAATCTGGTTTTCGGTTTTTATAAAAACCGGTTCAAAATCGGATTTTGGTGGGTTTTTTTTTACAAATCATTCAACTGTCTGCACGACAAGGACATATTTTGATAATGCTACTTTTATGAGCTCGTAGGTGGAAGTATAAATCTACTTTGGGATATCCCATGGTCACTGTCACGCAAGTACGATTTTGATATCAGCAGTTTGGTCGATGATGAAGATTGAGTACTTTTATAGCGCTTGTGTTCGTGCTATTTAGCATGTTCACAGCGCTCTGATGTCCTAGAGTCTTTTTGACGAAAAAAAAATCTTTAAATAGTTCTGAAATGACTTTTATTATTTTCAATGCCCCTCAAAGATTGAGGCAAATTGGTTCAAGTCCTTGGCTCGCCACACCAAAGCCTAGGGCAGCGTGCGGTAGTTGCCACACCAAACTCCATGGCAGCGTGTGGTGGTTATTTGATTTCCCAGACATCACATTTGTTAACACGACTAGCTATTTTTTTTAAAATTAATTTTGATTTCAATAAAAAATGTATCTTTAACGCTGAACTGACTTCTATTTGAAACTGTACCACATTAGCTGGGTATACAAAAATGGTAACATTATAATTGTAAGCACTGAGTGTTTGCTGAGAGGATGATATCTGTATTTACGCCATCTTGTAAACTTACATCAGTCAGACTCATCATCATCATCATCATGTCCCGTAGTGCTTCGACTGTTGTGGCGCCACAGATGACATAAAAACTATTCTTCTCCATTCCTCTCGGCATAGCTTCGCCTAGTTGTAATCCCGTCCAATATTTGATGTTGTCTTCCCATCTTTTTCTCTGTCTCCCTCTTCTTCTTCCTCCTCTACACGCGTGCAAAAACAAAGCGATCTCGGATTTTATATAAATGGTAATGATGTATTTTTTGGCTGAAGAATCAGTGGCGTAGCGAGCTTAACTCGCGCCCGGGGCACAATACCGTTTTAGCGCCCCCAATACCTTTTTAGTGCCCCCCCATTCGAAAACCATACAATATTATAGTAAAATATACCATTTGGCGCCCCTTTGTGAGTAGCGCCCGGGGCATAATGCCCCCCTTGCCCCCCCCCCTCACTACGCCACTGTGAAGAATTCAATGGTTGTTTCTGTCTCGTAGGTAACCACGTGAAAGAATATAGCAGAACTGGCGCGCGGACGAACTCTTCAAACCGAATTCTCTGATGGCTGTGTTGCCAGGGCCAGCGTGGCTTGTTTGCCGCCCAACGCATACAGATTGATATATTGACGGCATGATGCTATTGATTATTGATGGCTATTGTGTGGCACAACGGAGTTGAGAGTGAATGTTCAAGTAACGGCAGCACAAACACACAGTTTTTTTAATTATTTTTATGACGGGTACACCGCCACACTGTCAGAAATTGGAAAATAATCGACCCCCACTGTTACACGGGGGGGGGGGGAGGGGGAGTAAAATAATTGCATGAGGCTAATGGTCAGTTGTTTTCATAAATCGGTAGCTAGATATACCTGTGGTGCGTCATTGGCTGGTGTGGGGGGGGGGTGAGTAGTGATGGACACAAATATATTTGAGTGCAGTTTATTAGTTAAAATATATAAGCTTACAAAAAAAAAAGACTATTAAAGTCATTTTTAAAAAGTTGTATTGAATATTTTTTTTTAGATTTAACTATTCCATGATTTATATATCCATCACCCCCCCCCTTCCCCCCCCCCCACTCCGGGCCTTCCTTGGTGACAAATACACAAGAAGCAGGAGTCGTCATATTCGTATATGTGCTACGTTAAGCTTTGAACTGTCTCCGATTTTTCACTCCTGTATTTAAACACATATACAGTTGAGATGGTCTTTGCTTTCGTGCGTAATAACATTTGTTAAAATGTTCAATAACAGTTGGCCGTGCTGACTGTGCTAAAAAAGTCTTTTTTCTAAAGGAAGTTAACCAAATGAAAACGTTTGTTCACAGCCACTCGAGCATGAAGCGAAGCAACACCACGCGTGTACCCATAGTCAGAGGTGTGGATCCAGGTGGATCGGGAATTATAACCAACATCATCATCCTCTGCGTTGATTTGGTGATCAACGATGCAGATCGATTTTGAAGACATTCACATATGCTTTAAACATTTTGAATTCATCTACGTCAAACCTATTAAATTCATCTAATACACATATGAAACAAACATAAAATCATCTTTTATATATATACATATATATATATATACTATATTAAATTAACATATTAAATATATAATTCAACCATATAAATATTTTATACATATGGAATATATATATATAATAATAAAGTTTATTTGAAAAATCACGCTCCATCCCCAGAGGCTCGAAGTGCGGTACAGAGTCAAATCTATGAGATAATAGCTAGATATATGCATCACAGCCTTCAAAACTGCACTCAAAACACACCTCTTTAAACTTTACTATCCTGACTGATTCCCCCTCTGAAAGTTAAACGATGCTGCGGAGTGCCGTCCATGGCTTCACATGTAAATTGATATGGAATGGTTGGTTTTTAATTGATATTTGTTAAGTTCATTTTAATTTGTATGTACAGCGTGGTGAGCCCAGCCCTAGGCTGGGGTACCACGCTATAGAAAACTACCCATAATAATAATAATAATATATATATATATATATATATATATACATATATATATATATTCATTAAACATATTAAATTGATCTGCTTGACATACATCAAATATCTTAAATAAATCTACTGCATTAACATCATCTACCCTTCAACAACATTAATATAGAACACTTTTATTTCCTCACTAACAATTTGACGAACCATAACAACACACACAAAATAACGTTTTAAATAAGCTGTTTCACAATATAAAATCTTGGGCTCCTGGCGTCATTTTAAACACAGAGCCAAAGTAATAAAAAGAGTCGTAAAGATTTCAACGCATCTTATCCGAAAAAAAAATATTTGTGTATTTTGTTTTTCCTTACGTAAGATGATACAAAGAAGCTAACCAGCACCTTATGCTGACATGACACCCCCAATTCACTTGATACGCGGCGCCTCCACCTCACGTGAAGCCGACCGAATGACTTTTTGCGTGCTGAAACAGTGATGAGAGTTTAAGTGCTATAACAGTGACGAAAGTTTAAGTGCTATAACAGTGACGAGAGGTCAAGGCAGCAGTGATGTTTCTCGCACATTTTTTGAAATGTTTTCTTCAAATTTTATTCCTGGATAGTTTTTGATCTGAAGGTTTCTTGGACTGCTTAGAACAGCGGTTCTCAACCCGTGGGTCGCGACCCCTTTGGGGGTCGAACGACCTTTTCCCAGGGGTCTCCGAAGACCATAGGAAAACACATATACTATACAATTATGAAGTACTAAAATTATTTTTTTTGTGGTGGGGGGGGGGTCGCCACTACATAAAGAACTTTATTAAAGGGTCGCGGCGTTAGGAAGGTTGAGAATCACTGGTTTAGAACCTGAACTTTTTCAGTCATAACATTTTCCCCCATTTTGCAATGTGTAATATCTTGGACTTTGTGGAACAATTTGTTCGGGCCTACAGGATCAAGAATGATCAATACTTTGATCGTCAGCCCTTAAAGAAGAAGATATTGAGACATTTATATAAAACAAATTATTTACCCACCTCGGCGGTAATTTTGTCCGCCACTGATCCAATCAACAGACACCTGACCCGACAAGTCCAATATTTAAATCACCATGGTCACAGACCTGTAATTCTCCACATACCCTGACCCCCATCATTGGACAGTCCGATATTTTCAACCAGCGCTCTAGTGATATACCCACTTGTAGTGCCGCCCTTTTGCGATTAAATGCATATTCGATCCTGCGAACAGCCTTCTGACACACCCCTTCCTCTCAACACACATCTTTTCAATCTCGTTGGAAAAAAAAAAGAATAATAAAATTTATAAAATAGAATAAAATTTAAAAAAAAACTCCAATGTGATCTAACCATAATGGCGACATTGTTGTTGGATAAATGGCTGGCCTGATGACTTGGAAGCACTTGAACGTTGAATGGCTGTCTCTCTTCGCTTGGCTTGTTAAGGGGAGGTAATTTTCAACACTCTTAAGTCAACTAACAGCTCTTGGATTATTTTTTATTTTTTTTTTAAAATGATATAGGCACAGATTGTCAATTTTTAAGAGTGCTCCAAATACTTAAATCTCATTTCACGTGTTATTATTTTCCAATGTGAAGCCTAATTTAATTAATTATTTGTTTTAAAATCCTAAACCACAATCACAATGCAGTCTTCCATACAATAAAATGTATGTTATAGGGAAATGTTCAATCTTAAGGAGGAAGTTGTTGTTCATAGAAAATTAGTCTGAAACGTGAACATGGTGGACAGTAGATTTATAGCGTATAAAAATGGCAGATTTGTTACACCGGGGAAAGTGTGTGTGGGGGTGGGGGGGGGTGGCGTCGGCATTGTGGATGACTTCAAAATATAAGGAGTTGTGGATTCTGTGCTTGGCTTTTTTAGGGTTGTGTGTAGCTGGCTATTGTGTGTATTGCTAGCTATTGTATTGTGTGGGTAATATTATGAGGTATTACTATTTATAGTGTGTTTTACCGTGTTGTATTGTTAGCTACTGTGTGTGTGTGGGGGGGGGTTTACATCATGATGTATTACTATAGCATATTGAAAGGTATATGTTGTTTATCGAGTTGTGCATATAGAAAAAAAATGAATGAAATAGTGCAGCAGATCTGTACGTTAACGCCACAGTTAGGGTCACTGCCACAGCTAGGGTCAGTGCCACAGCTAGGGTTAGCTCAAAATGTTGCTTCCCCCCCCCCCCAACCACCCTTTGCCACTGTCTCACAGACTCTTGACTTCATTTAAACATCTTTGTAAATCATAATGGTTTTTAAAATAAATAGATTATGGGGAGGGGGGTGAAAGCTCATTGTAGGCACACATGGGGGGTGCCCAAAAATTTAAGAGTGCAACAGGGGAGGGAGTCATAAAATTTGACTTTTTTTGCATACATAATATAATATGGATTGCCCCTCAATTGTTTTTTTCTTTGCAAATTTATATCTTTTTTTAAATTTCCTAATCTCTGTTGACTTTTAACAAACATTTTAATTTCCTTTTTTTGTGTATCTCATCCAGTATGACGTTATTGTTGGGTGCAGCTGTATCACAAAAGAAGAAGTACAACAACTTTCAGGTGCAGCTCAAGAAGCAGCTCAATCTGTGAATATTGAGAACTGAATGATCCAACAGAGAGACAACACACTTTCCTACCGTGACTGGAAGTAGATAATGTAGACAAAACTTATAGTTAATTTGATTTTTGTTTTACATTATTTTTTCATGCAAGTGTTGATAATAGCTCAGGCACCGGCGACGTCGCCCACATTGAAATGGTTAATTTGGTTAGAAAATGTGCAGCAAATATAAGTTAAAAAGAGAGATTTTATCAAGAACAAAGTAATAGTTTAGAATCTAGAATCAATCATTTGTGTTGTTTTTGTGTTGTTTTTGGAGTTTGTCTCAAAATGTACTTAATGACCAAAATGTGTTTTATAAGGAAACATATTTTATTCTAAATAAACACAGATGATGAGTGAGTAGAAAACAGGGAATAAATAATTGAATTTAATTTGGGGGGGGGGGGGGGGGTTCTTCAATATATAATTTAAGTAACACATCATTTGTATCTAATTCTATTCCTGGTGATAGTGATCATTTGAAATTGAGCCATTGCTCCATCCTCAGTTGATCCAAGTAACTTTCTCTCATTGCAATTGTATTGTTGATAATTTGACAAATAAACACTTAACTTATTCCATTGTTAATCTTGTTTTGTGTAGCAAAAAGTTCTGTATTTAATGAATATTTTTCTTATTGATGTTGATCACTAGTTTAAAATAAAGAGGTGCCTCTAAAAGCATGAACATATATATTTACAGAGTTCAAATTTGTTTCAATAAATATGCTTCAAAATTTGTGGGAATGTAGTTCCATCTTCTGCCACATGAGCTAGATAACATGTATATGACATTGAAATGATGAAGGAAGTCATTGATCTCATGGATGAGTAGTGGCCAAATGTGGGTCAATGGACACTCACAATTTCTTTTTTTTTGATCTGTGTGTCTTGAATTCATGGGAAGAAAGTAATGCGTGGGACACATTGCATCAAGGTTTGTGGGACACATTGCATCAAGGCTTAAAATGAAAAACATTTTTCAAAAAATAATATTGGAGATCACAGAAAGGGTATTGGTCATAAAAGGATGTTTTGAAATCGATCCTTGGTTTGTAGCAATTATGGCAAGTTACAAACTTAAAGGCCTTACAAACACTTCACATCTTGATGTGTCTTACAAGATCGTCCATTCAATCATCAATTTGTCTTATAAATTATATCTCTTAATTTATCTTACAGAACTTAAAGAGAACTACTATTAATGCACTTTTCTTTTACGCACAACTTAATATATTTAGGAAAGCAGAATTTTTGTGAGAAGAAAAAATAAATTTAAGTCATCATACGAATTCAAATTTTATTTATATTACATTTACATATACAAAAAAATATACACCTACCATTACACTTACATGCATACTATAATACACAAGTTTACAATCAATTACACTGTTAAAATCAATTTATTTATTGCACATTTCAAAACAAGTTGTGCTCCCAAACCCAAAGGGGAGCACACACTAACACACAAAAAAAAAACAGTATTTAAAATTCCTAATTGTGTTTGGCTTTTGGGCCCACAAGTCCAGGTTTATACAAAAAAGTGAAGATCTGTATATTTTTCTGCCTCCTACATAATTATATATTTTTCTGCCATTCAAATAAAAAAATAAAATGTTATGATCACTTGGTCAAATATTAGCCCAAAGGAATCACATTGATTTTTTTTCACTTTGGAAGGGTTGGCATTTTGGTTCATCACCAGTCAAAACCTTGGTCAAATAAATTATAAATGAGTGTTGTTTTTCTTTAAAAAAAAGGGAGCTCAGAACTGCAGTAAAAATTTTTTTGACAAAATGTCACACCATGTATTAGGTCTATTAGTTCGTTCTGAAAATATCAAAACAAAAAAAAGGATTCGGGGAGTTCGTCAACTCAAAAAATAATGATTTGGAAAGCAAAACGTTACATTCACTGAGCATCAAGCATTGGAGATAGATAAGTTAACCTTGTCCTCTGCCCCTGTGCTGTAGGTGGCATTGTCAAAGCCGGAGTTGTTTGAAGAGAAGGGCAACCTGGTCAGGCCTTGGAAGTTGAAGTATTTTCTGGCCACGAACATGACAGTCACAGCGATGGCTACGATGGCGACAACGCCAATGACAATTCCAGCAATAGAGCCGCCACCCAAGGATGAATCTGAAGCAAGAAATTAAAATATATTTTTCTTTTTTTAAATAATTAAATATATTTTCTGTGTTTTAACATAACTAATAGAATATATTTTAATACTTTTAAAAATATTTAATACAATTTTATTTTTATCAATTGTTTTTTAACCTTCTCACCTATCCTGCATGTGATTTTAAAGACTATATTAGTAGAATTGTTTGCAAAATTATTAAAATGCATAAAAATATATCCTATACAGGCTACACTGTTACCTTACCATTGTTATTATTTTTTCCTCCTACATATTTATTTGTAATGCCTTGACCAGGGGTACTTGTTCCACTGGGATTAAAGTTGGTAATTATTCCTCCTTGTGTGTTCTGCCCATTAGGATTATAAGGTGTGTTCTGACCATTAGGATTATAAGGTGTGTTCTGTCCATTTGGATTATAAGGTGTGTTCTGTCCATTTGGATTATAAGGTGTGTTCTGGCCATTTGGATTATAAGGTGTGTTCTGTCCATTTGGATTAGAAGGTGTTGGAGATGCACTTGGAGCAATTCCTAGATGGAAAAAAATAACGTTAGATAAATATGAATAACGAATACAATTTTTTTAAAAATCATGTTGTTTTTTGAGTTTAACACATGCTTACATCATTTAGCCCTATCAACATGTTACACAAAATCTGTTTAAAATAAACACTGTTACTTCATTAACATAATTTCTCAAAAGCATTTAAAATTAGGAAGAACAAACTTGTTGGCATCTTGCAGATGTAAGGATTCTGATCGAAGCAGTCAGTATCAGCCCATGTGCCATCATTTTTGGAAGCCTTGAAAAAAAATTTATTACTTGATATTAAGGTACCGTAATTTCATTATTTAAATTTCCTCCATTATATTTTTTTAAAGTTTAAATAAGCAGACACAAACACACACTGCCACTACACATCCGCAACATACCAACCACCCAGGACTTAAAAACTGCACTCAAAACACATCTCTTTAAACTCTACTACCCCGACTGATTTCCCCCCTCTGACCAATATACGTTGCTGCGGACCATGGCTTGACATGTAAAAGTTCTGGGGTGGGTGGGGTGAATATGCATTTGTTTTTGTTTTGTTGTTATACAGCTGTTCCTTATTACATAAATGTACTTTATTTTATTGTCACAATTGTGTCTC
This sequence comes from Omphiscola glabra, assembly GCA_964017045.1. Classification (NCBI taxonomy): domain Eukaryota; kingdom Metazoa; phylum Mollusca; class Gastropoda; family Lymnaeidae; genus Omphiscola; species Omphiscola glabra. The sequence goes on along the minus strand of OZ024804.1, from coordinate 9,826,999 downwards.
TTTTGCCAATATTTTTATGTACAGCGCGGTGAGGCCAGCCCTATATAAGACAACTAATAATAATAGTAATTTTAAAAAAAAAATATTTATGTATATATCAATACTGTATAAATAACTGGATGACTAGATGGTCCTTGTCTATCATGACGGACGAACAACAACAAAGCTATAAGGTAATCTGATGCCTTAGATTATTGAATAGGCTGCCAGTCGGGGATCAAATCAGTATTTACAAATGCTGATACGCAGATGCAAGAGGGAAAAGAATATTTTCTGAAAAGCATATCTGTCCATATAATTACCACGGTTCCAAGTGGGGCAACAATAAACATGCCAGAGCTTCAAGTGGAGCCAAGCGAAACAATGATAGCATACCACTGCTGCAAGTGGAACGCTCATTACATACCACAGACCCCAACAGCATAGTAATAGGTTTGGCCACCTGGTTAGATGCCTGTCAACCAACCTGCACTGAAAGCCTGCAGTAGCAGGCAGGGCAAGAGGAAGACCACATCGCTGGTGGGTCATCTGTGTTAAGGACACCTTATGAGACCACAACATGAACCTCAAGCAGGGAGAAGAAGAGAATTAGAAAATTGTTGACAAACTGGTAAGCTATAGATATGCATACATACCCTGACACAGTCTTGGTGCATTGTGGGATCTTGGTCATTTGGTTCGTTTTGACCCCAATAGACATAGGACACGGGGGATTTGTCAGTCCAAGCAAAACCAACTGGAACCAGTAAACAGATTTGTTAAACTAAGAACCAAACCAGAGAAGTTAATACATTACGTCGTTGCATGTATACAGTTCTTTTTCAGTGATCAGTAGCTTAATGCTTTAACTTATTAAATTTAAAAAATGTGGAATCTATTTCTGGTTCATCAAGTGTCTATGGAGTTTTGTTACTTGAAGTGATTTCTATTATATTCATGCACTACTTATAGACCAGTGGTGGGCAACCTCTTTGTGCAGAGCCCTGCATGGAAATGTGTCGACTGCAAGATAATTTTCTAGGAATGTTGAGTTCTGATTTCAATATATGGCATTAAAGATGGGCTCAATAAAAGCTTAAAGAGCAGTAAAGACTTTGAAGATAAGCAGTAAAAGAATTTTTAAATTTGCAGAGATTATTATTATTTCTTATTCTTATTATTATTATAATTATTATTATTACAATTTTACACTGTGATCATTAGTTTTCATATGTATTTACAGGTACTCATTAATTCACAATTACTTCATTTTACGAAAATATTAATCCAGTATCCAGAAGGCTTTGCTGGTCATTTTAACCTTTTGCAGTGGGCCTAAAGTGGCCAGTGGAAAGTAGGTTGCCCACCCCTGTTATAGACATTTCACTTTCACAGTCTCCAGAGTAAGCATAAAAATAAGAATTTTTGTCACTTTTCAAATGCTTTTAATGTTATAATTATAAGTTATAGAAAAGTATTCCTGAAAAATACTGTAGGTAGTTAACTGTATTAAAAAGAAGGGGAATATTTTTTTAACTTATTCTAAAATCAAACTACTTTGGACCCACAAAATCTTAATTTTTTAAAAGCATGTTCATAGGATGCTGATGTAATCTTATTTTATGATAAGTTGTCTGTCTGTTGTTTAAACCACTTACGTCCTTCTCCTCTGCTGAGTCCAATCCATGCATTCAGGTTCACAGAGGCCACCATGGTGGTGATGTAATGAGACTCGTCATCACTTAGAATGTTGACCAGGACGGCACCAAGCATATTACAGGCATAGTTTGCACCAGACCAGGACTTGGTCAGTCTCTTCTCAAAATAGTAACAGCTGGTGCCGAACATGACCCAGTTCTTGGGACAGATGGCCAGGGTGGCTGGTATTGTTGGTGTAGGGGTGGGTGGGGGAGCTAAACCAAATCAAATGAATACATGTAGTATTGGATGTAGTGATTAATTGGTGGAGGGGGTGTGTGTTTTTTAAAAAAAGTCACTATTGCTTTTCATTTATTGCCATATAAATATATTTCCTTGTGGGAATATAGTTCCATATTCTGCCACATGACCTAGATAAAATGTCTATGATATTGCAATGATGAAGGATGTCAGTGATCTCGTGGGTGAGTAGTAGCCAAATGTGGGTCAATGTTTTGTTTCATCTGTGTGTCTTGAATTCATGGGAAGAAAGTAATGCGTGGGACACATTGCATCATCAGGAGCTTATATGACCATTTGAAATTATATGAATTTTTAGAGCCATTAAATAAAATGACCATATATATTTGCAATAAATTATCTAGACGTATGTAAGATCAATCCCAGTGGTTAGTACTATTTGGGGAAAGCCAAGACTTTTGCTGCCCTCCTTCCACCAATATTACTCTGCATTTGGTCATAAAATCCCATTCCCCATAAAGGAAAATGTGCCGCCTGTGGCGTACGGCCCTCCTTGGCAATCCCTCTTTGGAACTCATTCCAACTCTTTTCAAAATTTGTCAAAAAAGTTTCAACCTCCTTCCCTCCCCCCCCCATATTTCATTGACATAATGGATGGCTCCCAGTACAGGCCCTTCCCCGATGGCTAATCACATGTAAAAAAAAAAAAAAACCATGACATGGCCTATATAAGGTCAAATAAAAATATTAAAATAATCTCTGCTGACATGGGAAAACTCAACCAGCAAATCCACCGAGCCTAAATGTTTGGGGAAAAAATGTGTTTTAAGCCACACCAAATAACAATTGTGGCACGGCAGCTCTCACCTAGATTGATCTCACACATGTAGTTGAGCTGCATGACACAAGGCAGGTCCTGCCATTGACCATCAACAGTGTGGCTGACACAAGACTGCATCCCCAGGCCGGAGAGGTCTGGCTGACCGGTGCCCCAGTTTGTAAATTTGACCGGCCATCCGTTGGACCACCCAAAACCTTGCAGGGCCTGGAAACATTATGTTATTTTCATGAATAAATAATTAAACACCAAAACTGAAATTCATTGACATATAAATTCACAGTATAAATATATAAAATTATTGTATTTTTATTCATCATAAATATGCTTACAAATGAATAAGACATTCCAACCCAGAACTGTATGGCATCTGTGTGTTGGGTGGCAATCTCAACATAAGCCTGCTCAGCCCTGAATGATATTGAGTTATAAATAGAACCATGCATTGTTAATGAGACCAGCAGATAAGAAATGCAACTCAATGTTTATAATATAAGAAGATAATTTTTTTTCCAAAAGTACCAAAACTTTCAGATACCGGGTAATTAATGTATTTTATTTTATTGTCACGATTATGTCTATTTTTCTAATATTTTTAATACAGCGCGGTGAGCCCAGCCCTAGGCTGGGGTACCGCGCTATATTAGACAACTAATGATAATAATAATAATAATTACTGTTACTGTTACAATAAATTAATATGAACTTTCAAATTTTGAATCACAAACACTTTATAATAAAGCAACAACGTTTTTATCAAATGAAAAAAAAAAGAAAAGAAAAAACAAAACAAAATTTCAGGGAGATGGCCTGAGCTAGTTCATTACGATATTTCCTAAACTGAATTTCTTATGACAAAAAAAAGAAAACACATAATTTCTCGGATAAAAAGTTATAGGACTTACAGAGAATCTAGGCTGACCAGATGGCCACCTTCTGAAACACAGTAGCCTTCAGCGACTGTCCAGTTCGCATTGGTGGGATAAAATTTGTAGCAGCTGCTTTGGAATCTGCTGTAGGTTTGTGGGCACCCTGTACTATTTGGTGCAGCGGTCGGCAACATTAGACCTGGGGGACACATTAAGATATGTTGTCATGGCAGCGGAGAGGATATTAGTAAATATTCAATAGTTAAAGTATTTAAGATGCAATGGATCGTTGAAAGTTAAACTTATATCTTCATAATTATATCGGTGCTTGTGTGATTTGTGTCTGGTGACTTAACAAGGATCAGCTGAGTTAACCCATAGGTGCTGGAGAGGGGGGGGGCTGGTTTGATCTGTGAGTGCCCAGAAGCCTGATCAGGCCCATCCCAGGCACAGAAAGTTCTGATGCAAGAGACGGCAGGTGTGAAGAGGGCACCAAAGATTGCACTGGCCTTAACTGGATTCCGTTTTTAGCTCTCCAGTTGTTATGGCTGACTGATGTTGACCCCTAGGGTGTCCCTGGTGCGAACATTACTTCAATCATATCTTCCGAAAATACACCCACCCAAGTCAAGTCAGCTTGGTGCATTGTTATAAGCGGTTTTAACACAATTTCTATGTACGGCCTGAACCAACTTGATTCTTTTCATCCCTACTGCTCACTATATTTGACCATTTCAAACTGTTTTCTTACACACTACCACAACCACCCAATCTTTAAAGATCCCATCAGGCTTCACCTTTCTTTTGCTCCTATGTCCTCTTCCAAAACATGATATCTATTTATATTTTTCATCATATTTATATTTTTTCTTTTGGTCTGTTTTGTCCAATGAAGCATGATGCTCTCAGAAAATACATTCAATTTAAATATTTTTTCTCTTAAAAAAAATCTTAATACCTCAAGCTTATGTGAATTTCTATAGAACCTAATTCTTTAGATCAAAACTTTCCAAACTTTATATGTTGGCAACACACTCTTGACCTACTTAATTTCACAACACATTCAAAAGTTTTTCAGGTTTAAATGTATACAAGCCAGCAGTTAATTCTAACCCACTAAAAAAACAGTTGATTTATCTGACTGCAATGTGAAGATCATAATTATCATCTGGAAAATGGCCTTCCATTGGAGCTTTGAATATGTCCTCCAATTACGTCATTATCAAAGAAATGTCAGTATCAAACTCTGATCCAGAGAAGGATATCAGATAACTTTACGTTGGATTTGGCGGATCACTTTGTGTGTGCATGTTACAGATTATTTGAAAGGTGAGTGACTTTCTTGAGCTTTATTTGTTACATTCATTCACTGTTTAAGAATTCAGACTTCCTAAAACATTTAAGTCCTGAGTAAAGAAGCCTTCTGGCTTTTGCAAGAAATGACAGCTGTATGGCCTAAATGAAGCCCTAAGAAATGACAGCTGTATGGCCTAAATGAAGCCCTAAGAAATGACAGCTGTATGGCCTAAATGAAGCCCTAAGAAATGACAGCTGTATGGCCTAAATGAAGCCTTAAGAAATAACAGCTGTATGGCCTAAATGAAGCCCTAACATATTATTTATTATCATTTATATATTATTATGTGGAAACATATCAATAGTTGACAACAAGACATTTACATGCCTGCTGTTAGCAGCCTACCTTTGTTTGATTCACAGACATAGGCATACTTGTCAACACATCTCTTATCATCCCATGACCCAACAACCTGTACACCAGTTTCCATGTCAACGCAATCAAGCTGCGATTTTATTTTTTTTTTAAATAAAAAAACTATGGTTACACAATATCAAGAAGAATACAATTTAAACTTTGTAAGATTTGAATAACGTTGTTTATGATGAAGTGGTTGACTGTTTTTTTTTTCATTTTCGAAGTTTTAATGTTAATCTTTAATGCTTCAATATGAAGCAACTTTTTTGCATATGTTAAATGCTTATATCTATTCTATGATTTCTTCTATGTTTGTCTTTTGTTACTTTATGACTTAATTTGAAAACAATACAATAATTCGTTCTGTATGATCTGTATGACTTCCTCAAAACCACAAGACAGCAGATTTATGGTAATCTTGACTTCCTCAAAACCAAGAGACAGCAGATTTATGGTAATCTTGACTTCCCAAAAACCAAGAGACAGCAGAATTATGGTAATCTTGACTTCCTCAAAACCAAGAGACAGCAGATTTATGGTAATCTCGACTTCCCCAAAACCAAGAGCTAGCAGATTCATCTTGCTGCAGCTATGGGTGGCACTGACTTGTCAGCCCATTGATGCAGCCATCCTTGGGGTGCTTGTAGAAACTGAATAATGAAAACCCTCAACCACCAAATTTAGGATTAATAATCGGCTGTCTAATCTGTCACAGTGCACACACAAATTAAGATATTTTTTTTTTTAAATCTGAAACAGTAAGATAAAATATGTAAAAAATATAAAATTTAACTCAAACAAAAGAGATTTTGTGTTAAAATATACCCTGTTTTGTGGATTATTGTCGTTTAAGTTTTCATTAGGTTGTCGTAATCCCCAGTTGGTGTAGTCCACGTTGAGATTATCCACCCAGCCAAAACGATTCCTGACCTTGAGGTCATTAAAACCAATCCAGGCAGGCCACTTGAGGTCAGCTACCAAAGTTATTAGGAACTCTGTGGAAAAAATCAACTGAATTTCTTACACCTTTAAAAGATCAAAGATATTACATCTAAAGTGAGTAATAAGAATATATTGCTTTCCCCATAATAATTTTTTGTTCAAAATCCTCTGTATATAAGATAAAGAGAAAAAAAACATTGGATCCACATGAAATTAAGTCTCTTCATTGGTTTAGAGATTTTTCACACAAACCAACTGGATTGTACGAGCATAAAAAGCTACTTTTTTTAGTAACGGTATTTTTGTTACTGATTCTCCCTCTGGCAATAATCCTGTCCATCACTCACTCTCTTCCATAGTGTTGTGCACGGATGCCAGCTGGGACTTGTGGACCATCAACTCACAGGCCTTTATGGCATCGTTGAATGTCTTACGTTCAGGCTGAGTGGTTCCACCAACATAGTAACATCGAGCCACTAAGAGATTTGAGGTCAAAGATTTTAATGGCCTAAAGTTGGCCATACAATAGATATTAATAAGGCCAGTAAAAATAATCTATATTTTTGACACCAAGTTTTTGTAAATTGATTTTAAAAAAAAAAAAAAAAAAAAAAAAAGTTAAAGTTTTGGTTTTGGTTTTTTATTTTTTTTGGTAGACTAGTATGATTTAAAAAAAAAATAAAGTTCAAATTTAAGTTTAAAATAGGTTTCATAAAAATTTAATCATTGAAACTCAAAGGTATCTTCTAAATAGAATTTTAAAATATGTTTCATAGCGGTGCGGGTCAGGAAACCTTTGGCGATGTTGTGCCAAAGTAGTAATTTACATTAATTCAGCGTGCAACCACCACCTATATGCAGTGCCGTCTTAAGGCATGGGTCCAGTGGGCACTGGCCCAGGCCCCGTGCTTGTAGGGGGCCCCTCATTTCTAGGAGACTCCCTCTTATAGAGGCATCATGCTTTACATATTTTTAATGAATATTGAAAGATTTTGATAATTTAAATGGATTTAAAATTCCCAAAATCCCAATTTTCCCCTATGATATATGTCTGCACATCCCAAAATTAATATTATAAATGCGAATTAAAGTTAAACAATTTATTTAAATCTATTAAAGGGGAATAACGCTCGTCACAAATGTTTTACTTTTCCCAGATATGAGTCGAAAAATAATAAGGTAAGAATCTGCTACGCAGTACAATGGGACAAAAACCTTTGGACTGCTTTCCCTTATGTGCATTGAAAATAACATCATTAAGACCATTGAATTTAAACCAATAATAAAACAAGTCTCTGCAAAAACATCACACAGACGATTATGTTGATTTATATTTATATTAAATAATTTATTCTATCTATCCTTTAACAATGATTGATAATTGATCATCCTCTGTGATTATTTATAGTTTATTTCTGATTATATTTTAAAACTATTTTTGATTTTGAATGATTTTGTTTTTGGTATTAAGAAATTGAACTAACCGAAATTTGACTTTATTGAATTTTTATTTTACATTTTTATTTCTTTTGTTGAGTTGGTGGAGAGCAAGAACTGTTTCTTCCCCCCCCCCCCAATTTGAGCATGGGGGCGAGTGCCCCCCTTCACGCCCTTCTCACGGCCCAGGCGTGTTGTGTTGCTAGGGGGCCCCAGTGCATTGCTGTGCCCAGGGCCTCCTATGTTGTTAAGACGGCCCTTCCTATATGTCAACCTGATCAACCAAATTTTATATAGTATATAGCTAAAAAATGTTCTGCCATCCCACATCTGGCATGAGTTTCATAGGTTGCCGGCATGTGACATAGAATAATTTATGCCTTAGAAATAAATTTGTAAAACTTTTAATCATAACTTAAACTTTTTTTAAATTTTCTTTTTTAGAGATGCACATGGAGATTTTAAATTTTCTAAGTTAAAACAGAATGAGTGAGTGGTTATTTTTGAAAAAAAAAAATGTACACATTCTTCTGTTGCATGCCAGAATATTCTGGTCCCATGTTAATTCTTTCATTGTCCAAGTCTTCTGCTGATGGCGACTGTTATGGGAATATGTGATACCAGTCACAGATTCCACCTGGGCTCTCTTCAGTGGTCATACCACGGACTGATTTGATTCAAAACAATGATAGAATGCTCATAGTATATTATACGTTTATTCTGACAGAACTATAACACATCCACTTGGTAGGATACACAATCAAGTTGATACATAATGGCAGAAAACTCATTCTCCTACTGCGAAAGACCAACAGCCAATCTATCTCCCAATACTATATTCCCTGTCGCTCGTTCTCTATCACACGCTGACTGTCAAGATCGTTAGTTCCCTCTCCTGATCAAATAGTTATCTCCCCTTTTATATCCCACAATCCATGCATTTGTCTGTGACATGAAACGTGATCACACTCGCTCACCCATTCAATTTCTCCCAATACCAACACACACACACTGCCCTGTTTTCATGACTTGACAAGCACCATCTTTTGTTAACTCAGAGCTTAATTACCCATAAATCATGTCAAGCAAAGACAGACATCAACAAGACATTTGTCTACTAACATGACGGCAAAGTCTTGAAGTCTCTAGGACAGCCCCCGTTAGTACTGGGTGTTGTTATGGGTGGTGGAGTGGCGTTGCCGGGGCGCCTCTTGCAGACGTAGCCTCTCTTCTCCTGGCAATACTGATCATTCCACTGGCCTGGACATACAGAGCGCAAGTCTAATTTTCAATCTAATCTTTAATAAGACTTATGGGTACACTGCTTTTTATTGCACCAATCTTAATCCTAATATGATATTGTAATTTTTCAAGATTTCAAACTATTTCTTATCATTGTTGGTACCGGCAGACACTGTTAAAATTCTGCCGGTAAAATTCTCTATGTTTTGTCAAAAAGAGTAACATGAAGAGCTGCGCTTTACAGACATATTTGGTCATATGTTGACCTACAACTCCCTTAAAGTAATTTCCTCCAACATTCAAGTTCTATTACATTTTCCATTTTCAAAATCCCTACTAATATTTAAACTCAAATTTTTGCTTATAAAAAGATTTTTAAGTATATACGTCCATACAGCACAATTATTGTCTAGGGTATGTTCTTAATAACATTTTCAAACTGTGAAAAAATTACAGTGAGAATCTTGGAAACATGGACGTTGATTAACTCACCGAAAGAGTTTGTTTCAACACACTGTTCCCCACCATAAGCATCGTCAGGCTGATGAAGACCCCAACTCACAAAGACAATGGGGCTAATGTCTGTCCAGCTAGAGAAAGCATACAAGGCACAATTAATTTATGTAGAAGCAGTTCCTATAAATTATAATTATCCTTACTTAATTTCGGCTTTTCCATGCTGTGCACTATCTTTAGGCATGAGAGGTAACTGTACTCTCTGAAAAGGTTATCCCAAAAGCGTGTCGGCCCTGCCAGCTTTGGGATCCAAAGCAAGAATTTCCATGGGTTCAAATGGATGTCCGTGGATTTTAGTGACACTTATAGGCAATCTTTGAAACATTTTTTCAGCTGATAGTTCAACCTTATTATTTGTCTAGGCTTGCTGCTGTTTGATACACTTGCAACATGTCCAGCCCCATTGCTTCTACTCTCACAGGTTACATCTTTTTTTTTTGGGGCGCAGAACAATATTTCAAAACCAAAGTGTAAAATTTATGATGTTCATATCAAAGTGCATGCGTTAAAATGATGCTAAGATTTCTTTTTTTTTTTTTTTTTTAAATGATTTAATTTTGTAAAGAACTGATATTAATCATACATCACCTGTAGCTACCCTGTTCCAAATCATTGAGTCCTATCCAGAAGGAATCCACAGGGCTTCTGCTGAGCTGTGAATTTAGCCATTTTTTTTATTGTAAATTTAATCTTGATGACTATTTGCAGAGCAACACATATGACTAAAAAGTACTGGTTCTGTCATGCTCAACAGATCAAAGAGAAAGTAACTGAATGCGCCACCATAAAAAGTTGTCAAAATTTCTTGGTTCTAATAACATTTATTTGTTTGAAGGCTTGTATTCCTATAAATAGAGCTCATGAGAAGACTGTAGGATTTGATATGGTTTTTAAAACTATTGGGTTAAAGATTAAGTTTATAAGTTAATTACTATGACACCTAAGACCTAAGAGAATCATGCTTGTTGAACTCACCATTGTTGTGACATAGCCATTTTCATCGTCACTTCCAATGCTAACCAATTCTGCTGCCATATCCTTGCAGATCAGCCGAGCTTGAAACCATGTAACCAGAGATTGGTTCCCGGTTGGTGAGCTCACATAATAGCAATATCCATTATACTGTGTCCAGTTGGTCGAATTGCCACACTGTGGAGCTATGGAGATTGAACATGTTTCTATTTTTAAGCAACACATAAGTTCAATTTTAATAACCATGAGAAGCGGAAGAATAAAGAAAAAGATATGAAAAACTAATAAAGGTGGGGAATTTTGAACATATGGCCGTTGGTGAAATGTTGATAAAACTATACAAAAGGCCTTCAAATGTTGATAAAACTATTCGAAAGGCCTTCCAATATTGATAAAACTATACAAAAGGCCTTCAAATGTTGATAAAACTATTCGAAAGGCCTTCCAATATTGATAAAACTATAAAAAAAATGCCTTCTAATATTGATAAAACTATAAAATAGACCTCCCAAAAAAAGTTAATGAGATAGATACCTTTCAATTTTTCCTTAGAACAAAAACAAAGATCTTTCATTTGAAATTTAAAGTTAAAAGTTGCGGAGCCCCTTGCAAACTGGGTAAAGAAATTAATGTTAGACTGGTGAGCCTGATCAAGGCCACAAAACTCTATATCATCTATTCTCTTATTGCAATGACCAATGATATGATGATACTGACAACAAGTGAGATTTTTTTACTTACTATTTCTTCCTGGGGTCACAGTGGGTCTAGTTGTTGGCACTATAGCTCCTGTTTGAGAAGAGTATTTAAAAGTAACAGGGAATATCAAAGATGTAAAAATTCTGTGGGAGAAAAAATGTTTTTGAAGAGACTTATGAAAAAAAGTTTCTTACACAAATGTATGTGTTACCTAAAATGAATAGATGGAATTGTTATCAAAGATAAGAATTTCCAGTTCTTTACATAATACTTTGCTATGGAAGCACACAGATTGATCAATCTCAAGATGATGTTAATACAAAATTGTTCTTGACTTTTGTTGCACAATGGACACATTTTAGTTGGATTTGTTTTTAAGTCCTTGTGTGAGTATCAAGTCATGAAATGGAGAGTTTTAGAAAAAACTAACAAAAGATATATTAATGGTTTGAGTCGGTCTTACCTCTTGGTGCCTGGCAGATGAAACTGTTGGCTATGTAACAATAATTGTCAGCCCATTTGTTGAGAGGCAGTGTCCACTGAACACAATCTTCACTGGTAAAAAATTATTTTTGTAATTAAAAAGGATGTGCAAAAAAATCTGGCTAAAACTTGTTGTTTAATAAGCAGTGAGACTTCAAAAATTTTTATATTGAAAACCCACAGTTGTCCACATTTTTTATTTTTGAGATAAATGAAATTTTGTGTTTTATGGCTCAGTAACTAAATAAGTACATCTATATGTCAGGGATTGAATCCATTTTCATAAAAAAAATGCTTTCAATTAAAAATGTTTAAAATCAAATGTTACTGAAGTCTTCAAACACAAAATTTCATTTATCTTAAAAATAAAAAAAAGTGGACAACTGTGGGTTTTCCTCTATAGTCTTCATATGTCATTTATGTACAAGATAATTATCTATATTGTACTCACTGATTCAGGAAGTTGTTTGGTTCCCCTTGATTCCAGTGGGTGTACGTTAATCCTGAGCCATCTGCCCACATAAAACCTAAAAATATTTGTTAATTTAAAATGAAAATTAATTGATATAAATCTTGCTAGGTAAAGCTGCTGTTGGTTCGTTTTTAAACTAGAAATAATAGATTTTTAAACTAGAAATAATAGATTTTTAAACTAGAAATAATAGATTTTTAAACTTGAAATAATAGATTTTTAACCTAGAAATAATAGATTTTTAAACTAGAAATAATAGATTTTTAAACTAGAAATAATAGATTTTTAAACTAGAAATAATAGATTTTTAAACTAGAAATAATAGATTTTTAAACTAGAAATAATAGATTTTTAAACTAGATATAATAGATTTTTAAACTAGAAATAATAGATTTTTAAACTAGAAATAATAGATTTTTAAACTAGAAATAATAGATTTTTAAACTAGAAATAATATATTTTTAAACTAGAAATAATAGATTTTTAAACTAGAAATAATAGAAGTGTTTATGCATCTATTTATAACCCTTTCTAGAGCTTGAAGTAAAGTAATAATGGGAGGTTACCCTAATGTTTTCAAATTCCTTTAGAACAAAAATAGCAACGCTCATGTGTATTCCTGATAGAATCATTGTTTTGATGAAATACAAAATAAAATGAAATCAGAAAGGCTAGCTTTTATTAATTTTTTTTTATTTAAAAAATGCCAAATTTGCATTAAAGACAAAGAAATACCTGACTTAAACAACATAGGACCTTGCTTCTTAACAGATAAATTATTTACCTGACTCTACATCCCTGTCATTCAAGCCTATCCAGTAGACTCCAGGAACATTCCTGAACATCAACGAGCACAGATTAAATTGCGTACTAATATAAAAGTATATAAAATGAGCTGCCCGGTATACAATACAATAACAAATTTATAATTTTTGTTGAGCTTTTTCTTTTTTTTTTTTTTTTTTATATTCCAAATGGAAATGATAACTTTTCAAATTTATCTAAATGCTTTTTAGCTCTATCAAAAAAAATTTCAATAGCTAGTTAGGACAACAGTTTTCTCACATCCACTTGTTTTGCCTTATCACCTATGTAATGTCATGACTGAAAATGTTCATTTACACAATTACACAGAAAATACATATGATTTCAGAAGCATGAAATCTCCAACTCTTCACCAATGGAAGTGTAAATATAAGAATCCATGTTAGAGTAGAGTCCCTTACTTTATGACAGTGTTTTTCAGAAAGTTCTCCAAATTAGCATTGGGCACACTTGCAAGTGTTGCTCCTACAGCCCGGCTGGCACAGTAAGCTTTGGCACTCATCCATGAAGTTGACAGGTTTGAACTCGGTAAATATGCCTAAAATCAATCAAATTGATCAGATTAATAAGCTTATCATTAAAGGTGTTCTGGTTCTGGTTGGCTATGTTTCTGCACCCATATATTGGCATATGTGCGGTTGGGGAAGGGATGCTGCCATCCTAACGGCTCGTAGCAGGTGTCTCTTAATAAATTAAAGTAAGAAGTAATGATGAAAAGAACAAGTTCATATCCTAGAGCCCAGACAACTGACCATATAGCATAGGTTTCCATAAGCAGCCCACCCTGCCGGACAAGGCGCAGATCTGGTTGTTGTTACAGTGGGTCTCGGAGTGGTGAAGCCAACACGTGGAGACTGACAAATGTAGGGCAGGGCCTGTGTGCACTGGTATGTGTCCACCCATAAGCCAGTAGGCTTAGCTGTCTGCATAGCTACACAAGTGTTGTTCAAGTTGCCTGAAAATTTGAAGAGTTGAGATTTAAAATAAAAGGAGGTTGTCCAAGCTCTGAACCATGAAATGCTGGTAGTCAATAAAGTTAGAGATGGACTAAGTAGACTCCATGAGAACAAGTCAGAGGAAAGTATAAACTGTCAGGTATAGTTTTTTAAATCCTTTATATTAACTTTGCTTTTGTTTGTGGCTGGCAAAATCTTTGGATGGCTAAATGACCCACTTCCCATCAACTTATCAAGCTGAAACTTGGCACATAGACTCATTGCCCATGACAACCATTCTATCGAAGTTTCAGCCCAACCCCCCGAAAATAAGTTTTCCTTGTTTCTCAAGGGCAAAAATAAGAAAATATTATGACACTGATTTCATGAAATAAAATTTCTGAAAACTACATTAAATGAGTTGCTTTTAAAAAACCTACAATACTGGGGTAGTCCCTCTTCAAAGTCTGCCCCCTGGGGATATCTTGGCCTTGCAGCACTCTCATTTCTTCTTACTGACCATCCTGATTCAGACTGAAGACCAAGGGAGATATCACATTCCTCCCACCAGGTTTGGTGACCCCGGTGGGAAAAGCAGAGACACCGCATCCTAATCTTTGCCAACAGGCCGAGAAGCAATCTGATTTTTATTCTGGGCTCATTAGCCATTTTAGCAAGCTAAAGGATTCACTTTTAAGCTTCACAAATTCTACAATAAGATTCCTTTGACAATAAACTTTTAGAATTTTCACACAGAACGTTACATAGGGAAAATATTGTGTATACACACTGTATTTACAGTCTAAACATTTGCAGTGGATAAATTAAATGCAATCATCCCATCAACATCTGAAACAATGAAATTTCAGATGTTTTTCTAATTTGTAATCATAAGCGTTAAAACATTGTATTGCAATCAAAATATGTTTAACTAGGTTCTTATCACCAGCTATCTGGTCACAGAGTACCTCTGTAAGTATTTCCCCATGATGTAAACGACACTGGCCATCCATTAGCCCAACTGTAAGTTCTTGCAGTAGAAGAGAGCCCAATCCAATAAGCTGAAGCAGTTTTACCAAACAGTTCAGCCGATAAAAAGGACTGAATTTGCCTGAGACATATTAGTTTGATAGTTAAAATGAATCTATATCTATATTTCATTACTCTTTAACAAGTTAAAAGTTTCTCAGTCAAAACCGAGAAATGGTCACCTCTTGTTAACTCTTTCACCCCCCTCCCCCCCTATTATTTAAATATTGTTGCTAATTGCATACACATATAGGTGAAGCCTCTCATATAATATATTTAATTGAAAAACTTATATCTATACTTTAGGTGACAAGGGAGAGTTAAAATAAATACTTTTTTAATGAATACATATTCTGCACTTTCATGCATATAAAAGAAAATTATTCAAATTTAAGCAGATTTGACACATATAGATAAACTTTGAGATTGTAAAAAATTTAATTAATAACCTCTCACTTTATTTTATTTTTTATAAAGAGAAATTTATATTCAGATTTGTTTTCTCTTATTTTAGTTGTTTTTTTTTGTTGTGATTTTGCTTCCAAATGTTATTGATCTTGCCAGACCTTTGGCACGGCCTCCTGCATCCCCAAGGGATGCAATCATCCCTGGTTAACAAAGTTTTAATTAAAGGTCAAGTGAGTAAAATGTCACATTAACTTTGCTCATTGGCTTTATCATGGCCGTGGATTTTTTAAAGTACACGTCTTTTAACAATGTAATAATAAAAGTATGTACAAAAGGGAAAATTTATTCAGTAGAAACAGTGGTAAAAAATGAACTGGAACCTAATCAGTGTCGTAGGAAAAGGTTGCAGGGGGGGCCGAACTTTTTTTTCTTTATATGAAGGGATGTCATTTTTGGCTCCTCTGCGGAGCTCTCTTCATGGAAAAGTGGTGGCAAAATCCTCGGCATGCCTCAGGTTGCACTAAACCTAGCTACACCACTGAGCCTAATTGTTCTTAATTCCACAAATAAAAAGTTCTTACACATTGCTGACTGTAGCCAGGTATCCGTTCTTTCCTCTGCAGGCATTTTTGGCATTGTTGAAAGTCATAGGCTGATCAGTAATACTGTAGCAAAGAGCACCATACCCAAGGGAATTCTATTGAATTTTTAAAAAATGTATACATTGGTTTAAGATGTATTTTAACAGACTAGATTCTAAGATAATCCTCATAAAATACACAATTTAAAAGGTAAGTTTTTGTAGAAAAGACTGTATTAGAGAATAATTTGTAATTTCAGAAAGGGGCTGTATTACAAATGTCTAGAGGTCTACATTCAATGAAACCTGAATCCTCGTCATTTCAAACGTAAACAATTAGGAGCAAATGAGTGCAGCTGGTTGTTTTTTAGGATTTAACATGAATTCAATTCATTACCAAGCGTGATAAACTTTTTTCCCCCAAAAAAACATGATTGGTGACTCTAAAATAATCAGCTGTTCATATATAAATGGACAAATAATTCAAGTTAGGATTTCAATACTCACAGCTGGACAACCTGCCTGAATGGCTGGTGTTCCCTTTGGCTGCAGGCTCATACCCATTTTGCACAAGGTCATGTTTAATTTCATACCACAGGGGACATCATTCCATTTACCATTCTGAATTACATTAAAAAGATAACGATTTTTTTTTTTTTAAACTTTTGTGAGCTCAGATTTTCTTTCCTTTTTTAAAATATTTTTTTCTGTCCATATCATGCAGAGTCACAATGATAAATACAAGTTAACTATTTGTTAACCTAGTGTTTGTGTTTTTAAGATACCATACCCAGTTAAGAATTCTGTCCCTATGTCTTTTTGCCTGACTCTAAAGAGATTATAACGTTCGAGTAGTCAACATGCCAGGCAGTGTCGGTTGAGCCTGACATAGTACTTTCCTTCTCTTGTTTCCCAAGAACTAGCTGATAGAGTTCCTAATATATGTAAGATTCATTAGAATTATAATGTACATTGGCTTTTGAGTAGTCAACATGTCAGGCAGTGTCGGTTGAGCCTGACAGAGAACTTTTCTTCTCTTGTTTCCTTAACCCAAGAACTAGCTGATAGAGTTCCTAATATATGTAAGATCCATTAGAATGATAATGTACAATGGCTTACAGCAATGATGACTTTGAGAGGTCATACTCATTACAGACAGATTAATAATAATACATCACATCTATTTAATTCCTTTATCTCTTTCTTGGAATTTAAAAACAATCCAGATATCATCTCAAAATAGGGAAAGAGTTTCATGCAATTTAAACAAAGTATAAAATTTTGGTTTTTGATACAGGATTTCAATTTCAGGGGGGGGGGGGGGGGTTGGCATGTATGCCAGTTTTACAATTGTTGTCTGATAAATTGTTTTAAAATTCCAGTTAAATATTTATTTTTTTAATATGTGAAAATATTTCTTTTTCAAAACTGATATTATCTATCTACCTTTAGAATAGTTTAAACAATTATTGAAATAAAACAGGAATTCAGGAATATGTCAGGAATACTCCTTTTCTGTTAACATAGACCGTCTTTAAAAATAGAATGTCTTTAAACAGACCATTTTAAAACATCGACTATATTTAAACATATAACACCTTTAATCAAAAACTGTCTTTGAACATAGACTATCTTACATAATATACCATATTTCAACAAATATAAGGCTTTTGTCAAATTTCAGTAGCTTTATAATAAATGCAAGAACTGATGTAGAACTGATGAAGGTCATTTTATTAGCCTCTATCAATTCTTGATAAGTTATACTTAAGTATTCATTACACTCCTCATTGCAAATAGTTTCTCTTACTCACAGCATAGGACAGCATGCTAACACAGTCTTCATTGTTTGAGTTGTTTGGTTCACCAGGATTCCAGTTAGTGTAGGTTACAGTGCTGCGGTCTGACCACATAAAGCTGTTTTCCATCAGAACATCATCAAGTCCAATCCAAACAGCATTGAAGGGATAATCTTTTGTGAGGTGTTAAAATAACATGGGATAATCTTTTGTGAGGTGTTAAAATAACATGGGATAATCTTTTGTGAGGTGTTAAAATAACATGCAATGCATTTCAGAAATACTTAAAAACAAATAATTTACTTTAAAATCATTGTGAACCATCTGCTGATGGTCCAAAAATAAGTAATTTTAATTGAAATCAATTATTCTAATAACATTATTCTAATAACACAAAGATTAAACTATTTCTTATCAATATCATCTCCTTTATAATAGTTTGAAGTTGGCAATGCCACTTGGCATTTTTTATGTTTTTTGGAATTTTGATTTTTGTCTTAGGGAAAATCAAAAATGTCTCTCTCCAATTCAATAAATTTAAACTAATGAAATATCAAGAGCTACCAGAAGAACAGTAGAATGAGCTCACTTTTTGGCAACTGGCTAAAGATGTATTTGTTCTCTGTATCATCTCTGATGGAAGCCAGTGTGGCCTGCTTGCTGGCACAGAGAGTCACTGCATCATCATGGGAAATGCCAGTTGAGGGTGTGAACTGGTAACAAAAGCCGCGATTGCCCAACCAGCCAGCTGGACAACCCCACATCTTGTCAGCTTTGGATTTACAACAAGAAGAAAAAAAACAAGAGATTAGCTATACGGAGATTCATTTTCTCGTATTTAAATTTATTAAGAAGAAGTAACAAACTTATTGATTTCTGTTGGTTATTAAGTCTGTTAGCCTCTAGTACCAAAGTAAAGTTTTTAGTTATAGAAATTGTGAAGGAGTTAATTTGAACATTTAGCACAATTTTTTTTAATAGTAAAATAATTCAGGATTTATTTAATAATTTACTTTTTTTCAGTGATTAATTACAGTACTTACGTGCTATCCTTGAAGGAGACGTTGGCTGTGGAGGGGTTGGAGATGTGACTCTACCTAAAATGTGTAGGGAAAAAGTCAATTTATGTTTTATATGAATGATGTTGGGTTTATTACCTCTATAAGTATTGTTTATTTTTGCCTAGTCTCAGTTTCCCAGAAAAAAATCTTTGAATTTATCCACTGAACTCCAGCCACACAATAAGGATTACAAAAATATTTTAAATTATCAAAATAAGTCAAAGGACAATATGAAACAATTCATTACTCCCCAACAACGTCTGCCCTAACCTGTACAAGGATTAACAACATATAACAATGAAGTCACTAACTATCTATACCAAAACAGTGATTAAATTTGGATTCAGCTCAGACATTACTTCAATACTACGTTAACTGTAAGGAAAGTAACAATAACAGGCTTATCTCGTTTTCAATACTTACCTTTTTTCTTACAAATATACCCATATCGAGCTGTACAAGGTAAGTCGTCCCATCGACCTGTCTGTTTCATCAAGGCAACACAGTCTGAGTCCTGGGCATTGTTTGGTTGCCCTACAGGAAATGTATTCATGCAAGTTTATCCAATAAACAATGGATTATGGAAAGAAATGGGAATAAATTGTGTATTTTTTTTAGTTTTCATCCTAGAACAACACTGGATAAAATTGTCACCAGGAACAGGCTATGACATATTATATCTCATTACAAACTTTGTGGGTCCTTAAAAAGATTGCTATTATTTCCAATTAAATTTAGTTAAATTTGAATTCTTATTTGAAAATCTTTTAAGAGTTTATTTGTGTACCTGTATTCCAGTTCAAAAAACCAAAAGGAGAATTATCAGTCCACTGGAATCCATTTTCTGTTGCCCTATCATTGGCACCAATCCAGAAGAAGTTTGCAGTAAAAGACATCAAGCGAGCTGATAGAAAATGCATTGAAAAATTAGTTTTCGTTAATAATATAAAATGATACCAAGTGAAAAAAAAAATTAAGCAAGTAAAATCACAAATCAAGTATAATATGTTTCAAGTAGTACATGTGTAACAAATTTTTTAAAAATGGTAAATGGCAACCTGAGAGATAAAACTGCTCTTGCACAGATGTGATGGAGGCAAGGTCCCCCCCTTCATTCTGACAAGAAGTGCGGGCATCCTGCCAGCTCTGCATGTCCAGTTGTATAAAGTAGCAGTTGTCTGAATTGGGGTCATCTTCCCACCATCGCCCTGGACAGTTAATGTTTGGGCGGGGTGCTGAAGTTGAAAGCATAACAGGTTTTTAAAAAAATAGTTTTCAATTATTTGATGACTTTGCAGGCTAATGAAGTGATTAATTTGTTTATGCAAATTATTACTGTGTGTGATTAGGTATTTTTGCTATTTCATTTTATTGCAAAAGCAAATATTAAAAACAGCGAAATAAATTGATATCCAAGCCATGCTCATCTAAAAGATAACACAGTATAGATTGCAAATAAAAGAGTAAATGTAAAAATGATACTCACTTGTTGGAGGTACTGGTGTTGGAACTCCTGAAGCTAAACATCAAGAACAAAGGAAATTTAATTTGAATTTTTTTTAAAAACAAGGTGAATTTTCCTCTCATTGCATGAGAGTCATTCAGTGTATTAAACTTCCATGATTGAAAGGGGCTGTAAATCAATTAGATTTCTTTTGTTTCCCTTTTTTGGTTTTGTTTTTGGTTTGAAAAGTGTGTGGGTAAAAAGGGCCAAAACTCTACATTCACGTGGATGAGTCTACTTTATTTGTATATGATTATTGATTAAAATAATAATTATTATCTATTGATTTTTTTTAAAGATTCTATGCTGCAAATCCTTATTTTCACAATATTTGATTCGGCAAGCAAGAACTTAGATTTACATTAGGGGTTGTTCGCAAATTACGTCATGCAAAAAATTAACTTTTTAGACCCCCTTCCCCCTGTCACAAAGTGTCACATATTCTTTACCCACCCATCCCCACCCACCCTAGTGTCACGTCACACATAAAAAAAAATCAAAACATACATAGAATTTTCATTACTTAACTAAGACTTTATTTAATTCTTTAACATTTTCCCATAATGGATTAAGATGTAGTATTTTTAGAAAACTGTGACACGAGACAACGAAGTCATCCACAAGGCCAATGTAAAATGGCCACAACAGTTTTTGCATCATTTTTCGACATGTGCAAAAGGTGTGTGCGACTTAGTTTCATGGTACCTATAATACCTGAGGCAATTTCGACCTCAAATTAATGTTTTTTAAAATTAATTGAATAAAGATTTTTCAAAATTAGAAAATTTTAGATTTTAAAAAAATAAAAAATCGTAAGGTCACAAATTTTTTGACCACCCCTCCCCCCGACACAAAGTGTCACAAATTCTCAACCACCCCCCTCCTCCCCTGAGTGTGACGTAATTTGTGAACAACCCCCTTAACTCTGTAGGAAAGTTTCAATAAATCTACTCTCTAGATCTCTGACCAATTTGCTGCAAATACCATTTACATTTAATAGTAGGCCTATTTTCAAACATTGCGTATTTAATAGAAAATTAACAATTACTTACTCTAAAAACCCCAGATACGTGGGCATTCAATCAACCCTTAACAAAAATAGCACTACTGCTGAAAAGTTGAACTATTATACATCACATTTCAGTGGAAAAATGTCAAAACAGATAAATTACTACTTGAAGAAAATTTCACTTACTCGGATTCCGCTGACAAATGTATCTTATTGAAATATTACAAGGTGCATCATTCCATCTGTTGCCATTTAATCCATCAAGGTAAGCACAGTTCTCATTTTTGTTTGCATTGTTTGGTTCATTTGTATTCCAATAGGTAAATGTTGCCTATGGATATTATAATAAGTGCATTATCAAGAATGAAATCTAGGCAAAGCTGAATTAATAGATACTAATTTCAGTCAAAACGTTGAAATGTTGATTCATTTTTATTGAAGAAAATGTGGCAATTTTGCAATCTTTTGAAAAAAAAAAATGAAGGAGTTATCTTATTACTAGATAAGTTTTAAAAAGAAAATATATGTCTAAAAATAGCTTC
This sequence comes from Omphiscola glabra, assembly GCA_964017045.1. NCBI lineage: Eukaryota > Metazoa > Mollusca > Gastropoda > Lymnaeidae > Omphiscola > Omphiscola glabra. The sequence goes on along the minus strand of OZ024804.1, from coordinate 9,805,245 downwards.
ATGTGCTTTATATCATCTTTGATTAAAAAAGTGTATTTTACAGAAAGGATGAACTCTAAGAAACTATTAAAACTTTTCGTTATCATTTAAGTTACAATTGTAGGTTTTTTTTTTTAAATAATTAGTTTTACGTCAAACATGCAGAAAACAATATAAATGTGTGTATCGTTGTTCCATTAGACATTAAAAAATATTAAAATATTATCCCTAAAAAATTAAAAAATTGTAAATCTAGAAATCGGTTTTCTTTTTTACAATAATTAATCGCTACATGTATATAAACTAAGCAAATTTGGGGTGGGGGGGGTCTTCGAAATGCTTCTAAGATATTTACAGGTGCAGTCTCATCAAGCCATGAAAACTTGTTCTCCTGTGTTTGGTCATTTAATCCTATCCAGTAAGAGGCCACTTGCTTGCTGACCTGACCTGAAGAAAAAAAAAGGGTGCAGTTTTTATACTGATTTTATTGTAAGTAAAAGTCCAGTTTAATTTCATACTATCAATCATGCATCACTAATATCCTCATGTAAGTGTAATATGGGAAAAATAATGAATTAATTGGTGTAGTGGAAAAACCTGAACAGACAATATGAAAAAGTAGAAATATCTGCTAAGAAGCCTACAATAGGTAAAAACGAAATGCAAGAAAGAAAAAAAAACAGAAAAATAACATTAGTTGATAAATTGACAGGAAATGGTAGGCATATTGACAATGAATTGTGGAAGCATCCCATGAAATCAAAGAATTTGCGTATTAGATTAACAAGAAACATAAAAGATGAAAAATAAATAAATAAATAAAATTACAAAAGACTAAAGGAAATCAATGATTATAAAAAGAGGATAGCTGTGTAGGTAAGGTTTATTAGGCTGGGGTACATGAGGCAGATATTATGGAAAGATTACAGAAGGTAAGAATGGGCCTTGACTTTACCGATGGATATTTGGAACGCCTCTTAGCCGAAACATCCTATTTTTCATATTGTCTTTCTTCAGTTATTTCCCCATACTCTCTATATTTTTTTATCATATTATAAACAGGCCTAAAATAATCCATAACAATAGACAGCGCTGGACTGGAGCACCTGGTGTAATTATTAAAGCAGCTCTTTATTTCTTTTGACATTTATATTGTTGGGTTGGGATGGGGTGTGTGTTTTCAGCCAAGGTCACAGATCAACAATTATCAAATCTAAATATTTACTAATTAAGTTATTATCACTATGAGAGTTCATCGATTGCTGACTTTAGATGTCTCGTGTTTAAATGGTTTTAATTGTAAAATGTTGTCTTAATTAAAATGTGTATTTATGTGCTGAAAATGAATATGTACAATGTAGGCAAAAAACATTTCCATTTATTTTGATCAATCAATGTAATCATTTCGTTAACCCATTTGCATATTTGTGACACTTCTGTAGCATTACTGATACAATATTCAATATCAATTTTACTTTTACATTCACTTATTTTCTTTTGAAATAATTCCATCATACTTTTTACAACAGAAGTTGTACTATTTTGCAATCAATATTAGTTGCTCGTGAGCTTCATGTTTGACAAAACTTATTATTAATTAAGAATAAACTGTAAGTGGAGATTTTATACCCAATTATTATTGTAATGCAGAAGCAGCCCAAATATGATCAAGAGAAGTGGCCCAAATATGATCAAGAGAAGTGGCCAAAATATCATCAAGAGAAGTGGCCCAAATATGATCATGAGAAGTGGCCCAAATATGATCAAGAGAAACGGCCCAAATATGATCAAGAGAAGCGGCCCAAATATGATTGGGAGAAGCAGTCCAAATATGATAAAGGGAAGCGGCTTAAATCTGACTGGCCCACTGGGGTTTTTTTGTTGTCCCAGTGGGCCAGTCCAACCCTGACGGTAGGATTACTATAAACTCTTTAGATTAAAATGACAGTACAAATGTGAGTCTGCTATGAAGTTACTGTTAAACCAAGTCCAAAGGTTGAAAAATTGAGAACTTATCTCAAGTTAAAAAGCCTTTGTTTTATTATTGTAAATTGTACCAAACATTTGACAACACAACATTTTGACTTACTGCTAATAAATCCATTAAATGCATTATCTGCAATTTTGACCAAATCCCCATTTCCAGCCTGACAGTCTTGTCTTGCACCAAACCAATTTTTGGGGGATGTATAAAGCCGAATGCAAGTCTTTTTTAGAGGAAATGGTGTCCAGCCCGTAGGACAGATAATAGGAGCTGCAGAGTAGCAACAAAAAAATATACTGTTTTTTTTTAAAGTCTTTTTAACAAAAAGAATAATCCCACATTTAATGTGGATCACCAGACTTAAAAGAGAAAAAGAGAATCAAACAAACATTTTTAAAGTTGAAAATGTTAAATATTAATACAATGAAATATAAATGTTGATCCTTGGCAAGTAAAAAAAAAAAAAGCTCTGAGAATTTTAAAACTGAAGCCAATGGAAATGTAGTCTATGCTAGCTTTGTGTTTTTAAGCTCTTATTGAATAATATATTACTAGACAATATGATCAAAAGTACATGTTCATCTGTAGACTTGTTTACTATTAACCCTTTCAATATCACCACTTAAATATAGATGTTTTCTCTAAATGTTATTTCATTAAAAATTAGAGCTACACATACTATTGTCATAAATTAATATATGTCTAGGCCTAGGTGCATATCTGATTTGTTTTTCTTTATATGTTGTAGCTGTAGGCGTAGGCCCTACCCACTTCCATTTCCTTTAGTAGACCTACTAGTACTACTAGACAAATGCCCCCAAAAAAAGAAAAAAAAAAAGCTTTATAAGCTACATAGTACAAACTAAGTTTTTGAGAGATTTCATTGATTTAAATAAGAAATAATATTATTTTAAGATTTTACTGGCAGATAGTTAGATACTAAAACAAAACACAAACAGATTATTCTAAGACATAAATTTAAAATGAATAAGTCATTCATCAATAGATAATTAGGAATATTTGTTTTTTTTAATTTACTAAATAACTTTCCTTACTAAAAGAAAAGTGCAAATCACTATAAAATTGCCCAAATAATACTGAGTATGATAATGACAAAATGTCCAAGAACTTTTAAAATAAAATTCTACAGTAGTGTTCCCTAGTGTGAGTGACATCCCCAGAGCACAAACTAAACTATTAAACATACACACATTGAAAATTTATCTTCCCTTTTAAATATAACTTACAAAATATTTTACATTCGAGAATATTAACTTTAAGGAAATAGAATTTTAGACAAACATAGATCTATAGTCCATTCATTTGATACCACATTTGATCTTACAAACCCAACAATGATATTTTAAATATTTTTTTAATAAACCCAACCTCTCACTCTTTTCTAGGTCAGAATCCCGAGTCCGAATAGCTGCAGCCATAAAATTAAAGGACAACTTTGAAGACAGTGATGCTTTATTCTCAAAATGCAATGTTATGACTTGCCTTTTAACAAGTCAAACATCATACATTTATTTTGCATTTTACAAAAAAATAATAAATAACTGCAGAAACTGTTTACAAATAAAACGATCTTCAGGCTGTTAGTTGTAAACAATAATTGTGACAAATAAAAATTTGGTTTATTATTATACTTACGTTACAAAATAGAGTAGGGGGGTAGTGGTATTTTCCTGCCTCTGGCCTCAAATTTCCCATTAAAAATAAAAAAAAATCTATGCCATAAATATATAATTAACCTGGGCAAAGATGTAGTAGACATGTTTTTTTTTTTCTTGTTTTTTTTTTTAGACAAAACCTTCAATGTTCATTACCAGGTGTGGTCACAACTTGAGTGACGGTAGTCTGATCTGTTTGGCAAATGACACCCATTAACTGGCCACAATTCGTTGTTATATGCCAATACACCTGCGGTTCCGCTGAAGATGAACGATGGAACGTATTAGCTAACAGTTTATAGGCTATCCCATTCAGTTTTAACTATAACTTTAAAAAAAAAAAAAAAAAAACTCATCATTAAAACAATCATCCCAGAAGCTTTCTTAAATTTAGATGATGATTCCATAAACTTTAGCACAGCGGTTCTCAATCTGTGGGTCGCGACCCCTTTGGGGGTCGAACGGCCCTTTCAGAGGGGTCGCCTAAGAACATCGGAAAACACGTATATTCTACAGTTATGAAGCAGAAACTATCATAATTTTGTCGTTAGGGGATCGCAACAACACGAGGAACTGTGTTAAAGGGTCGTGACATTAGGACGGTTGAGAACCACTGCTTTAGCAGATGGGAAGTTCACGGGGGTATTTCGGCCCTAACAAGCTTAATATTAATAAGACTTTTTGACTTCGGGCGCCAAAATCGGGGCTAAAATAGCAACTAAATGTTGTGTTTTTTTTAAATATAGCACTCGGACAAACGTTATTTAGTGCAAATGCTCCAATGGGCCGGATGGGTTGCGTGTACAGAGCCGATGGGATTATGTGTACAGAAGTATGATTATGTTCGTATGGTGGTCCATGGACCGGCACCGGTCCGCGAGACTTACGGTGCCGGTCCGCACAAGATGAAGATGTGTGGTCAAGTAAAAAGAAAATATAATTAATAAATCTGACACCGGTTCCTGGTGCGATTTCAAAACATCTCTACAGGTCCCCCAAACTTAACATGTCCACAGGTCCACCAAACTAAATATGGTCTCAGGCCCACCAAACTAAACATATTGCATTAATGGGTCTATCATACACTTTATTATCCTGAAAAAGTCAATTGTGTGTTTGTTATCTGCTTTCATGATAGCAGCATAGTAATTTCAGTAGGTAATTAATAAAGATATATTTCTTGCATTTGTAACCTACAGGGTGGCCCAAAAAAGTGAAAACATCTCATAGCGTCATGGCAAAGGTTATTAAATATAATTGAATTAATATCGGTTTTTTATGGGCCACCCTGTATATTAATGACACAACTTTAAGTTAAATTTATTTTGAAGCATTTCGATAGAGCCTCACTTTTAATGATAACTGTGACCGAATGGACGTTGCCTGGGAGATAGGTCCCTCGCTATAGCCGCAGACATTATTATTGAGTCAAAAAAAAACTCCTGTCCTCCAGCTCCTGCAGAGCTGATATTTGGAAATTCTCCTAGCTCCCAAAGAGCCGATGGTTTGAAAGGAAAAAACACAAAGTAGTCTAACAGTCATCAAAATTTACAATATATTTAATTCCTTTTTGATGTAGGCCTATAAGTGTTCAAAAGCATCAGAAACCACAACTTCTTTATCCACATTAAAAAATCATATCTACTGCGCAAAAACGAAAACACACACACACTGTTCGACTCCACTCGTTACTTTTTTTCCCACACACTCACGTGGGGTTTTTTCCCCGACACGGGGGAACTCGTGGGAAATACAGGAAATCCTACGAGCGCTCTCTTACCCTCATCCAATCATACACAGAAAATATCATGACACGATTTGACCATGACAATAACTTTGATTGATTGATTGGAGTACTTATATAGCGCTCATTCCATGCTATGATAGCATGCTCACGACGCTCCGGTGTTCGATGTTCGAGATGTCTCACTGCTGCCAGTTAGGCGCATGTGAACACCACCTCCCCATCTCCGGTTTGAATTCAGAGTTGCCTTCTCTTAGATGGGTTGCCGTCCAAGGTTAACGAGTCCCATCCACCCTGGGTGCTGTTGGTGTTTTTTTTGCTTGACTGGGCTTTGGCGGGATTGAACTCCATTAACTTGAGATTTGCTCAGTTTAGACCACTCGGCCACCCAGCACAACTATGGCACTTGTTATGTCCCTTTCTTTTAAGCTCTTGCGTTGTTGGCGTTGGACATGTTTTGTGATAGTTTTGTACGAAACTATATATTTGCATGCTCTGTTTTTTTCTCCCCACGTTTTTTTAAAGGTAAAAAAATCATGTGTTATGAATAATCGATATTTTGGGAGCCATGCCACTACCACCTTATTTCCAAATTTGGGACAAAATCGTGTTTAGTATATCACATGCGAATATCACATGTCATGCCACGCTGGCACAGAATTACGCCATGGACATGGTGTGACATAGAAAAAAGCGCTTTGCCAGAAATTTAAGCTTGGCGGACCGGTGGACAAGTTTCGAAATCACATGAGGGACCGGTGCCAGGTTTATTAATTACATTTTATTTTTTTTACAATAAATATAATAATATATTTATTTTTATTTTTTTTAGCGGCGGACCACGATTTGGAAAAGGCTGACGTAGATCTTTCTGCAACCACGCTGTGTGTGTGTGGGTGTTTCTAAACCATGATGAAACAGCTTGTTGACTTGTTGTCAGAATATTTGCTATGAGAATGGGGGCTGTGAACGAACCGATGGTATAGTGTGTGTGAATGTCGCAAAAGCAACACACTTGAAATGGCGTCATTGCACGTATACATATAATTTGTTTGGATGCTTATTCAATACCTTATATGGTAGCTTTGGCCCGAAAATTCCGCCCTCATACATTAGAGGAAAGTTCTGCGTAGTCTTCCTGTGCTAGTGGATATACGACTATATTATATATATATATACATGGATAATTTACGAATCTACAGACACCCCGACCCATGTTGGCGGACGCAATGGGGCGGCCATCTCCCTTCCTCTCTTTTGCACGTCAGTCTGCTTAATGTAGGCATATATACGTACCCGATACTATATAACCACAGTCTGTTTTGTTGGGGGTGTTAGTCCTGTTGTTGTTGAAGAAATGCTGGTATGGACCCAGAGCTGGTCCACCAACCCATTTCCATGGACCTCCAGTGCCATTGTTATCTAATGAGGTTCAGAAACACATGAGCAGATGTGAACTAACATGAATTAATGTATGACACTATTGAAATAATATGTTGTTTATTTGTTGAGATACAAACATTCAGATGATTCATAATTTAACATGAACGTATTGAATTTCCCTGGCTATGTCTGGATTGTCCTGCAAAAACCTACAAGCACTTGGCCGACTCAGGTTAAAAAAAGCTATTTTTTCTTCAAAAATTAGTTGGTCGAAGTTTGAGGGCAATGTATATTAAATATTTATATGTGTGTATATATATATATATATATATATATATATATATATATATATATATATATATATATATATATATATATATATATATATATATAAGAGAGGGAGAGAGAGTTTACTCCCAGCTGCGTTAGTAAAAAAATGTTTTTAAATTAATTATTCACAAATTGATAGAGATATTATTATTGTTTTTTCGTGATTAACATTTTTGAGTTTAAAATATGTTAAGTTTATGTTTGATGATAACATTGTACGCTCACCTGTTAGGCCTATCCAAAATGTTGTGGCAGCATTTGGTATCAATTTAGTGTTAACGATGTAAGGCTTCAACGCATTGTGTACAGCGGCTCTGGAAATATTGCGTTAGAATAATAACTGAATTGTAAAGATTTTTTGCAGTAATGCATACATTGAAAAGTTGATGAAAGATTTTTTGTGGTGGGTTGGAGTGGGGTGGGGGGGGGGCTAGGTTTGGATGATCAGTATTAAGCAAAGTTTTAATTGTTTAAAATCATTTTAAGATATATATGTGTTATGTTGTCTGTGATTATGTGTCATTTGTGGAGGGAAATGCACGTTAGTGTTTGGCAAAGAAAGTGTGTGGTTGGCTAGAACCGATCACATCATCTGCAAACACATGTAACGGTGCCTAACATATGAGGTCTGAGACCAAACGTTCGATCTTCATAAATCTAACGATTTACTTACGGCGTGTCCCTGGCTAGGTAGCCATGCTGTTGGACACACATAGCTCTAACGATTTACCTACGATGTGTCCCTGGCTAGGTAGCCATGCTGTTGGACACACATAACTCTAACGATTTACTTACGATGTGTCCCTGGCTAGGTAGCCATGCTGTTGAACACAAAAGCGCTGAGCTGCGTTAAAATTGTTCTTGGTAGTGGCAAAGATCTTGTAGCACTGGGTGCCCGGGGGGCTGTTCACGGAAATCCAACCAGCTGGACACACGCTCTCTGCGGAGGTCAATATTAGTTATAAGCAGTGCCCGATTTTAAAACATGCGGAGGCACCCTAGGCCGTCGAAAGTTTTGCCTCCCCTAGAGGTGTACCTTGAGGAGGGGCAGGGTTGTCATTTAATTATTTTTTTCAAAGTGTAAAAAAAAGGGGGGGGGGGGCAAAACCAAAACTTGGTCGGCTTGTTAAGTTGATTATTATTGGAGACGTCACAGTAAATAGCAATTAAAATAAAACCTGCAAATTCAATGCCCCACCATGCCCTACCCAAATGACGTCCCTGTCGAGGGAAGGGGGGTTTACAGAACTGGTCGGCAATTAGGGTTTAAAATATATGCACAACTTAACTGCTGGACTTTAAGGCTGGTGTGACGTGGGTATCTGCTTGTCCACATCTAGCTGCTGATCATGGACCCCCCCCCCCCTTTCCTTTACCCATTAAACTTCAAATAAAGGATATTTTCATGAGTATAATACATTTGTTTCATTTCCCTCATATCCCAAATTGCGCTTTACGCTTTTTACTCATATCGACAGAATTAGACCTTTTAAAATCTTGCACATTATCTTGCACATTCACTATGATATAATCATAACTAACCATGGCATAACAAGCATAAAAATTAGCAAATTGCCGTTAACTTGGGCCGATGCTAAGCGAAATGAAGCTATAGAACAAGCAACAAATCTCTTAACTAGCATTTCTCACCCGGAATCCCGGGTCGATTTTTTTAGCCAATAAATACATACTTCCTGTGAAATTATAACATTTAGAATTAGAATACTCATGGTTCTTGTTGGGTAATTTCAGCGTGTTCAAGTTGGTCACAAATTGTCGCTACATGCCAGGAGCTATAAAATCTTGCGTTTAATTATTTAACGTCACAAAGACATTAAAAAAAATCGGAATTTTTAAGAGGATAAATGAAAACTCAAACGTTCTTTCAGTATCACGTAATTCAATAGAATTATAATTTAAGTCGGTTTAGTGTTATGATAAAAATATTAAAATAAACTTAAGATCAATTGAAAAGTAAAACTGATTTAAAATGAATATATTTATTTAAAGATTGTTTCACCAATTGACTAGTGCTTCTTTCAAGCACCTCTCCGGGGCGGTGAGGGGCGGCGAAAAAAAGTCAGCTGCCCCCGGCAAAAATGTGTGCAAAATAAAGCAAAAACTTAAATTATATTTTAAAATTTCCTGGGTAGATATTAGCCTGGGGCTTCGACTCCTTCCCACTTTCGCTCGGGAGCCATCGGCACCTCCCGCATACCCTAATCAAAATGAAGGTGTCGACACCTTCTAGTACCGTAATTAAAGGAATTTAATTAAACTAACAAATGTATTATGTTACTTTTAATTATAATACAACGCATTTGGGGGGTGGGTCAGCAATCGGAATAGAGATTTGTTAGTGAGCGTATTTGGCGTCGATATTAGTTGTGTAGCTTTTTAGTTTGTATTAGAGAGTGGAGGGGGCAAAACCAAAATTCTGGATATTTAAGATGCTCGTATTTGAACAAGTCGAAATGCTAAAGGTAAATAGGGAAAACCGAACGCCTTAATGGCCAGCCGTTGGGTGTGTCCCACGGGAACACACGATACGCAAGCCTTAATGGCCAGCCGTTGGTTGTGTCCCACAGAAACAAACGGTACGCAAGCCTTAATGGCCAGTCGTTGGGTGTGTCCCACAGAAACAAACGGTACGCAAGCCTTAATGGCCAGCTGTTGGATGTGTCCCACAGAAACACACGAGGCACAAGCCTTAATGGCCAGATGTTGGATGTGTCCCACAGAAACACACGGGGCACAAGCCTTTATGGCCAGATGTTGGATGTGTCCCACTGAAACACACGGGACACAAGCCTTAATGGCCAGCTGTTGGATGTGTCCCACAGAAACACACGGGACACAAGCCTTAATGGTCAGCCGTTGGTTTTGTCCCACAGAAACACACGGGACACAGGCTTTAATGGCCAGCCGTTGGTTGTGTCCCACAGAAACAAACGGTATGCAAGCCTTAATGGCCAGCCGTTGGGTGTGTCCCACAGAAACAAACGGTACGCAAGCCTTAATGGCCAGCTGTTGGGTGTGTCCCACAGAAACACACGGGACACAAGCCTTAATGGCCAGATGTTGGATGTGTCCCACAGAAACACACGAGGCACAAGCCTTAATGGCCAGATGTTGGATGTGTCCCACAGAAACACACGGGACACAAGCCTTAATGGCCAGCTGTTGGATGTGTCCCACAGAAACACACGGAGCACAACAGCCGTTGGGTGTGTCCCACAGAAACACACGGGACACAAGCCTTATTGACCTGTCGTTGGGTCAGTCCAAACACAAAATTGGGACACAAATCCCAAAGGCCAGCTGCTAGGACCTGACACAAACACTCGACACGCCGTCTTAAGGGCCAGCAGTTAGGTGTCCCACAGAAACACACGACACGTCAGCCTTAATGTCCAGCAGTTTGCAAATCGCCCCTCTCCACGCCGCTGGATATACCCAAGGGAACATCATGTGGATGATACAGCTTTGCACCAGTGGCGTCGCAGAGTTTCCTTCCCTTGGATGAGTTGCCGTCCAAGGTTAACGAGTCCCATCCACCCGGGTTGCTGGTGATGTTTTTGCTTGTCTGGGCTTTGGTGGGGTTTGAACTCCAGACCATCAACTTGAGATTTTGCTCAGATTTTTGACCACCCAGAAAATTGATATGATATTTTAAAATAATTCAGGAAAAGTCTAATGGTACCCGGGTGCGAATGGCGGCGCCGCGTGTCTGGGTCCATTTTGACTAATGCTATTCGGATGTCATTTGTAGTAGTTTGTTTTAGTTAAAATGAAGAATTAAGTTTACAAACGTATAGTCCATTCAATTATCTTTCATTTGATACCTCATTTGGTCTTACAAACCCAACAATTATATTTTTAATCGTTTTTTAATCCCAACCTCTCAATTCTGGTACCCGGGTACCCAGGGCCGACCCTAAAAATATGCGAAACGGATTGCGCGGGGCCCAGTCTGGGTAGGAATAAGGATAATAAGTGCAAATTAAGATTTTGTATTAGAAAATAAATTCGGGGCGGGACCTATGGAAACGCAGGGCCCAATGCGGCCGCATAGGTTGCAGTGGCCTAAGGCCGGCCCTGCGGGAACCAATAACCACTTCGTTAAACTAATTGACTATACTGCCGACTCGCACACTATCGTTAATACGGTAAATGAGTCTACATGAGCCGTGTAGGGTGTTTTTTTTCATTATTGCCCTATAATTTAAAACATTTCAGAAATGTATGAACATAAAATGAATAAATATTATTTTTGAGTAAACTACCAAGATTTGTAGTTTTTGTTTGCTGTACACAAAAAAAAAAAACAACACAAAAAGAACAACAAACACACAGAACAGAACCCAAAAACATGTAGCACTAATAACTTTAATTTAAATATTTTAAGTCGGAAAAAGGGCATTAAATTGAATGTTTGCCAAATTTGTAATTGTAGAAAACAGCTCGGCATCAGACAAGAAAATCATAATTTGATGACCTTGAATTCAAAGTTAAACTTTTAATACTAGTTATCCAGCATGGCCAATATTTGACCCGTTTATCATCACTGCCTTACCCTATTACTGTCATTTTTAAAAAAAAAAGGTATTTGTATTATCATTTGATAACGTGATTAACTTTGACTTTACAATGCACAAACAAACGGGAGTTCTTCGCACTACATTCACCGAGATCTATCCGCCTACGTGCAGATTACGCCAACTGTGGTCAGAGAAACATCTTTAATTAGGCGTGTACGTTATATTACTTTTTTTCTATCAATCACTTTTTTTAACAAATAATAATCATTCTATATGTTATACTTTTTCAAAGTTCTTTTTATTTTAAACGATATTTAACTTACTCATGACTTCGTTGTACATCAAGGGTTAATCTGGTTTTCAACTCAACTTAGGCCATATCAAATAGAATTTCTAATGCTTTAGTCGCGGAAATTAAAGCGAAAGCAAAATCACTGCTTATATCTTTTTCAAATGTAGTTTTGAATTTTTTTTAAATGTACCTATTGGTTTCCATATCTTATTTTTACTTCTGTCTAGAATCCCCCACGTTGTTCACTGGAGTGTGTCTACCGTGTATTAAATGCATTTTCCTCATCAACACCAGGCACAGAAACATTGCAAATCCCATCTACATTCATAGGAGCATAATGATCAATAAAGTGATCGTGGGCCCTTAATATATAGAAGAAGAAGAACCAGTTCAACTAACAGCTTCGATTATCGCATCAACATTCAATTTTTCTATTATGTAATTCTCTACAACCTATTTTAGTGTTCTTGTGCGTTTGGGCCCTAAAGCTGCTTGTCCCCCATGATTTTCTCCATCTGTGAAGGTGGTTACGCCTCCCCCGTCCCCGATATTACAGCTGCCGAGCGTGTCCCTGTGTATTTAACTCAAATCAACATATGCTCAACTCAATCAAGATAAAATTCAAACCTTGCCTATCGGTGTGATGCATCACCGTTGTGTACACCCATTGTGGTGATATGTCACCAACAGGTACAGCCATAGTGATAATACATCGCCGCCTGGTACAGCCGTGAATTAAAGCTGTCGGTTCACTGCACCGTATAGTACATGTATAGTAACAATTGTTACGACATGATTTCCTAATACCCGGAACTCTAACATTGGTGCGAATCCCCTTGTTCAGATTTATTGCAACTCTAATCAGGTAAAGCGAATGTGCGATGTTTCAACAGCCAACGTTATGCGCAGCTAAAAGCAGGGGCGTAGCTAAGAGGGGCAGAGGGGGGCAGATGTCCATGGGCGCCAGACTAGTTAGGGGCGCCAAAATGTGCTTTGATATTATTTTATTGATGAAAATAATGGGTTTCAGCGTTTTAAAAAAAAAGAGAAGGGTGCGCTTTAAAATGAATCTTGTCCCCGGGTGCCAGAAACTATAGCTACGCCCCTGGCTAAAAGTAAAATGTATTCGACTGATAATCTTAATCTTCCACGTGGTCTTTGTCGAGTATGGGAGTTCGTTAGTTATTGTTGCGACTGAATGGCATGTCTATTACGCTCGGTGTGTGTTAGGTAGTTTTTATTGTTTAGTGAACGCTCTTCCTGCGCTTGACCTTGTGACGTATTTTTATGTTAATTGTGACGTATTGTTTAGTCTGTATTGTGACGTAACTTTTGGTCGTGCGGCAGTATTGGTGTGGAACGTTGTCGAAGTAAGATGTGTTTCTAGTAGGTCTGATAGTGAGCTGCGCTATATCATAATATATTCATGTGTCTATTGAAGTTCCAGCCTGTGTTCATAGTTGATTATTAAAGTTATAGTTACCGGTATTAGGAAAAAGGACTTCAGTTTATTCAGTAATATTAAGAATAGTACGACGTGTCACAGCGTATTGTGGGAACTTGACGAATTACTCAATCCAGAAGAACATAGGAGCAGACAGACCCACGCCTTTAATCCCCCCCCCCCCCAGTATTCTCTCGGCTCGGTGGGCATGTCCGGTCCATTCGAACAAGACTACTCCAGATAACAAGGGGAGTCTTCGGAGCTCAGACAGCACCCCCGCATCCAGTCGTCGTCGCTTACAATAACAGTTACCAGGGTGGGGAGAGACGGCCGTGACCAGTGGCGTAACAACGGCTTGGCGTTGGGGCAGTTGCCAAGGGCGCCGGCCTGCGCCAGTTCAAAAGGGCGCCGCTAAATCTCTAATTTTTACATTTTTATTATTTAAAAAACAAATTAGCCAAGGGCGCCAAAAACCCAGTTACGCCTCTGACACCACTCTTTACCGGCCCTTACAAGAATGAAAGCATTTACAAAAATTGTATGCAGTGTTTAGAAAACACATATTTACAATGGTTCACTTTTATCAATCGTAAGGTGTCTTGACTAAATCAGAAAAACAAAGCTGCGGCAAGTCAAAACAAAGCCAATGATTGACACACTAGCGTTAACATTATTTATAACTCTTGTATATCTTTATTGGCTAAAAAAACTACATGTATCAACCACTGCATAACATAATATTATAATAATATAAAAAAAACATAACCTTGAAATATTTTTTTTAAAAATATATCAGTTTTTAAAAATCATTTGAAAAACATTTAAAAAGCGAATTTCCAAGCGCATTGCAAAACACGTAAAGCATTACGTCATAACAAAACCCTTAAGACACGCCCACTAAACAAATATGGTTTTTCCATTATTTTTAAATTCAAATACAATTTTTTTTTTATTCATCTGTCACAAATATAATCTTTCATGGTGGAATTGAACCGCATTGGCCAGCCATTTCACACTTTTGCCGAGAGATGTGACAATGTCCCGATGTATTTGAAATGTCCAGATACAAAATATGCTACGTTGACAGGCAAATTTTAAAGAATGGCGGGAAATACGCGGGTGCCCCAATTCCGTGTGCTTATGCAAGGCTACCTGGAAGGCGGCACATCTTTCGCTTGAGATGTGGGACGATAGTTTCGTATCCGGAAATTTGATCGAAAGAAATTTGGTCGACGGAAAATTGATCGACCGGAAATTAGGTCGAATCGTTTTTTTTATTTATATGTTAAAATTTTGCGTCAAATTTCTTTTTGAACGCATTATTTTGTTTTACTATATAGTATAGTGCGTTCAAAAAGAAATTTGACGAAAATTTTAACGTCTCGACTGAAAAAAAGATTCGACCAAATTTCCGTTCGATCAAATTACCGTCGATCAATTTTCCGTCGACGAAATTTCTTTCGATCAAATTTCCGGTAACCCGATAGTTTATATCATTTTCTAATAAAAAATCTTGGTTAGTAAAATTGAATTATAAAATTAATATTCAATATTAAGTATGAAATTAAACAGTCACACACAAAAAAAAATCTTATTCTTTCCGACTTTAGCCGACAGCCACCCACCCCCCACCCCTCTTTTTTCCCCCAAAATTAAATTTCACAAACTGGTCGACCAAATCCAAAAATAAAGAAAAGTTCGGACAATCGCATCTCAATTTAAAGCCACACTGGTCATTTCTCGACAGAACCGGACATTTCCGATTTGTCCGACTTTAGTATTAATAAATAATATGTGCTTTAGTGTGTAAATTTAAAAAAAAAAATATTTCAACCATTTTTAACATAATTATTATATGTCCATACTGATAAGTTTTTTTTTTTTTTGTTTTGATAACAAAAAAAAATATTTACTTACTTGCACCATGGAATGTGACAGCCAACAGGAATACTATCAACGCAGAACGAACGGCAGAGGATAAATCCATGGTTCTACCATGGAACATGGAAAAAACAATGTAGTTCTTACACCCTATTCTAACTGAAACAATGCGCATCGACCGAACGGAAATCTTTCCAAGCTATAGTCCATCTCATATGCACTTGAATAGTTTGATTAACAGTGGTGATATCTTTTTTATCCGAGGAAACGCCTGCTCACATTACCGTAATGCTTATGAAAATCGGGGGGATGTTGTTATTTGAATTTTGAAATAATATTGAAAGCCTGGATTCAGTCATAAATAATGCCATTTGTTCGTCACATAACTTGCAATTAGGGGCTTCTCCCCCGGTATCCCGAGATCCCGACCCCATTTTTATCCATAAATTTTTCACGGGAAACCCTCCGAAGTAATTTTAATTACATTCCGTTATTACACTTGTATCCTGTTTTTTTTCTGGATAAGCGAAAACCCGGATAATAACCCGGATAATAACCTGGATAATAACCCGGAGAAACCCTATCGCTAAACGATGTACCCGCCATATTGACTAATTATTTGAAGCAGTGATTGACCTGTTTGTTTGATGGTGCAACCCTAGACTGGATACCGAGTGGGAAGAAGAGAAAAAAACCACAGTGAATATTCTTAGTTTATTGGTTTGTTGCGATCAGAAAAAAAACTATTATATTATCAACTGAGCCCCACCCCCTTACCAGTGGCGTAACTCGCGCCCGGGGCACAATACCTTTTTAGCGCCCCCCTATTTGAAAACCATACAATATTAAATGTAAAATATATCATTTGGCGCCCCTTTGTGAGTAGCGCCCGGGGCATGACGCCCACCTAACCCCTACCCCCTCGCTACGCCACTGCCCCCCACCCCAAAAAGGGGGGATGGGGGAAGGGCGCTTGGATTGAGTTAAGCTCACGCCCATACTAAACAGGATTGCGCTTCAAATATATATATTTTTTAAAATCTAGTTTAAAGTAGGGTGTAAGCTGGATGCCATTTTTACCTCTCCCTAAATATTCGGATAAATAATTTGGTATCTTATTAACCAGATTTACCCTTTATATATATAAAAAAAAACTGCATTACACTTTCTCTGCTCTCCTCTGAGTATGTAAGTTTTAGAGAGGGTTTTGAAAGCGTAAATCTGTTGCGTAGCGAGGGGGGGCAAGGGGGGCATCATGCCCCGGGCGCTACTCACAAAGGGGTGTCAAATGGTATATTTTACATATAATATTGTATGGTTTTCGAATGGGGGGGCGCTAAAAGGTATTGTGCCCCGGGCGCGAGTTAAGCTTGCTACGCCACTGGCGTAAATACCCCGGTTTAATCGCCCTGGTTGCAGTGTATGCATGTCATTTGTAGACGTTTAAATTGAGTAAAACTAAACAACCCCTTAAATACAAAGTTTTTCATATAAATCCTATATGAAAAATGAAATATCGAGCAATGGGGGTGGGGCTAGAAATTTTATAGAAGTTTTGTCATCGGCAACTAGTCCGTGTGTCAAGTTTTGGCTCGATCGGTTTGATGGGAAGTGGTTCAGTTAGCCATCCGAAGATTTTGCCAGCCAGCCACGAACAAAAGCGAATTTAATATAAAGGATTCAAGAAAGCGCTGCTACGGTAGCGACAGGGTAATCTGTTCAAACACATAATTAATATACGTCCTTCCATTTTTGTTGCTCTGGGTGAAACTGTCGTGATCGTTTCTACTAGATAACGAATGTATTATCAGTCAGATTCAGTGGACAGAGAGGGGGGCGTTACAAAAGGGAGTCTCAAATAATATTTTGGGTTGCACAATAAAATATCGTATTGAATTTATTTTCTAAACTTTGTTAAGAAATTTTTTTAAAATTTTACGCGCACATTTACTTTTCAACAAAATTTTCAGAAAAACAAAAGAAAATATTACGCACTGAAAGCACTTACGATATTTTTTTTAAAGAATCTCATTTAGCGCAGTTATTAGGAATTTTACTTCACGACATCAGTTTCATCATATTGCCTTCATCTTCTCCTTGAAAATCAGGAAAAACTGATTTTGTGGGGTTGAAAGTGTTGTCATCGGCAACGAGTCTATGTGCCAAGTTTCAGCTCAATAGGTTGACGGGAAGTGGGTCAATTAGCCTTCAGAAGATTTTAATATTAGAAGGATTAGAAAGCAATTTAATTCGTCTTTCAACAACCAACTAATACGAAGTTGATGCCCTGAGAACGTCTTATCTCTACGCTGAACGGCTTGTCGGTAAATTTGTGTGCCTCAATGCCGAACGGCTGGCCAGTAGATGTGCTGGCTCGTCAGTAGATTCGAGTAAATATGATTTCAAAGTTATTATTTCAAACACCCCTAACTATATCTGTCTCCTCAGTACGTTTAAAACACATTAAGCAGGTGGATTTAAACAATGTTACTTGTTAATGATCTTAAAAAATAGAACACCTTGAAAATGAAAACTAATAAGCCTACCATCCAACCCTGTGACGCTACAGCCCATGTAGGGCTTTGACCTGCTTTATCACTGCCTTCAGACCTAACTAATGCTTTTCTTTTCCATGCTTGCATTCCCAGCTGCTGTAGATCTTTTTCCACATCATCCACCCATCTAATCCTAGGTCTGCATTTGAGCCGTTTTTCTCTGGGGTTTTGGTAGTGTACCCTCTTCAATCCTCTGTCATTGGACATTCTTTCAAAGTGTCCTGTCCAGCGTAGCCTACCCTTTTTCTTTCCTGCCACTAGCGTGGGATCCTGATATAGACTGTACAATTCCTGTTTGCAGTGGCGTAGTGAGGGGGGGCAAGGGGGGCATCATGCCCCGCGCGCTACTCACAAAGGGGCGCCAAATGGTATATTTTAATATAATATTGTATGGTTTTCGAATAGGGGGCGCTAAAAGGTATTAGGGGGCGCTAAAAAGGTATTGTGCCCAGTGGCGTAGTGAGGGGGGCAAGGGGGCATCATGCCCCGGGCGCTACTCCCAAAGGGGCGCCAAATGGTATATTTTACTATAATATTGTATGGTTTTCGAATGGGGGGGGCGCTAAAAATGTTACATATCCATATATATTATATTCGTGTAAACGTATATATATATATGCAAAAACAAACACACTACACACAATAATAAAGCATCCATTCAAGCACACCGGGCTTTCAGTATTCAAAGGAATACGTCACTTATCAAAACGTGTTTGGGTGATGTTTTTTTTTCCAAACAATGTAATTCCCGTAAGGCAAGGAACAAAAAAAAAAGCCAATCACTTGTTCAATAACTATTATCTATTGTTATACCTGCCTCTAACACTATCATTTCTATGATATTATCTTTCAAGTATATATACACATTCTAATCTAACCTTCTCGATTTTTTCTTTAAAATAGTATGTATGTATCCCTTAACCTTGCACTATCTAAATTAAGAGTGGATTCCAGTTTGCTTGCACCGTGACTTCAAATGTCGTACATGGCTTTCCAATCCACATCGAATTCACATGCTGCTTTCCCATCCACATTAAATTCACATTCCATACACGGATTTCCTGTACACATTCACTTAAAATTTTGGACATTGCTTCAATGTCAACAATAATATGTTAAATCGTTTTTTAATCCCAACCTCTCAATTCTGGTACCCATGTACTAATAGGTGCAGCCTTACAATATTAATTTGTCTTTTACAAATTCATAAACAGTTATTCTTAATTATAATTGATATGTCTCAGCTGAAGTTTATGAGCCACTAATATGCGTTGCAAATTGTACATCTTCTATTTTAAAAGGTGTGTTGGAATTATTTAAACGAAAATCCGTGAATGTGCCGGTACCCCCGCCCCGAAAAAAAATCCAAATAAATGAAATATAATATAAATAAAGATATAAATACATTTTACGTTGTGCTGATCTATTTAAATGACAAATACAATTTAGTGACATTTTTTTAAATTACATCTTTAGCTTGTTAATCTATACGTTAAAACGTTTAACACTTAAATTTTATAATGCAGAATCAATCAAAAGAATTTTAAATACTAAATATCATTGTTTTTTGGAAGTAAACATTATTATTATTATTAGTTGTCTTATTTAGCGCGGTATCCCAGCCTAGGGCTAGGCTCGCCGCGCTGTACATAAAAATATTAGAAAAAGAGACATAATCATGACAGTAACATAAAATACATGTATGTAACAAAGAACAGCTGTATAGAGACAAAACAAAAACTAATGCATATTCACCCCATCCACACCAGAACTTTTACATGACAAGCCATGGACGGCGGCCAGCAGCATCGTTTATCGGTCAGATGTGGGGAATCAGTCGGGGTAGTAGAGTTTAAAGAGATGTGTTTTGAGTGCAGTTTTGAAGGCTGTGATGGTTGATATATTGCGGATGTGTAGTGGAAGAGAATTCCATTGTTTGGGGGCACAGTAAGAGAAAGATCATTCACCGTATGTTTTTGTCCGAGTCTTGGGGACAGAAAGAATACGCCCGTCAGAAAGAAGTTCGGTTAAATAGGAAGGGCGGGAATTCGAGAAAAAGTTGTGGCAGAGAACAGAGAGTTTATAGTCAATACGTACTTGCACAGGGAGCCAATGAATTGAATGAAGTAGTGGTGTGACGTGATCACTTTTTTTTGCCTTTAAAACAGCCTAGCAGCTGAGTTTTGTAGTTTTTCTAAGAAGTGTTTTGGTGAACCTGACAGAAGAGAGTTGCAAAAGTCAAGACGAGAGAAAACAAGAGCATAGACTAGGGTTTTTGTTGCACTAACTGTGAGGTAGTGACGGATTGGGCTGATCTGACGGATAGCCGTGTATGCAAAGCGACAAATGTGGGATATATGATTATCGAGAGACATATTGTTAGAAAATAACTAAGATTCCTAGTGGAGGATGTAAACTGTATGTCTGAGTTACCTACTTGAAATGAGGTGGGGAGAGCTGAGTTAGAGGATGATTTGTGATCGTGAATAAGAAGTGCTTCCGTTTTGTCATCGTTAAGTTTCAACTTGCTGAGTGTCATCCATGACTTGACATCAGCAATGATTATTGTAAGTATGGCTGACAATGGTAGTATAGTTTCTAGCTGCTATCATCTTCCCATGGAGTAGCCAGGTGAGGCACTATAGTAATAATGTGCATAGTAGCTGTTCTATCATTTTCATCTTGCGGAACTGATATATCAGAAAAGTCAACATCATCCTCATCTAATCATTTAGCGCTTAAAATAGAAGCAGTGTCAGTGTGAGCAATAATTGCCATAAGCTCTCTCTGTCTCCTGGCAGCTACTGGCATTGGTCGAATCCATTTTTAAAAAAAATAATTAAAATTCTTATGGGGAAAAAAAGGGGGGGGGGGATGTGGAGTAAAGCTTGTTGACTAGAGTTATTCCCCTTTAAATTTTTAAAAATTGTCCAACTTATACTATTAATTATGGAATGTGATGATATATATCGTGGTTATTACAGGGACTTTTTGATCCAATTAAATTGTCAAAATCTTTCAATATTCATTAAAAAATATGTTAAGCATGATGCCTCAATGAGGGTGAGTCTCCTGGAAGCGTGAGGCCCCCTACAATCGCGTGGCCCTGGGCCAGTGCCCACTGGGCCCTCCTTACCTTAAGGCGGGACTGATTTTTTTTTTTTTTTTTTTTTTTTAGGCGGGACTGATACTGAGACTGATACCAACACCCCACTTACATAATATTTTCTTTCGTTTTTTTCTGGAAAAGTTGGTGAAATAAATCTGTGGTGTATAAGTGAATAAGTGAGTTGGACATTAAAATACTCATATTAAAATATAGGCTAATAATAATAAATGCATTTAAAGGATTTATATGAAACACTTTGTTTTTATGCATTCTTTTAATTGAAATTAGATAAATATTTTACAATTTAAATAATAATATTCATTAATTATAAATAATAAAATAAAGAAGTTATAAAAATCAAATATTTAAAATATATTCACTATATTAGCCACTATCGTCGGAAAAATCTGTCAATTGTTCAAGTTTGTGGAATTGTGGGATGGCTAAAGCTTTCTTTGTGATAATGTATATGCATACAGAAATGTAATAAACTTCTGATTAGGAAAACGCATTCTCATATATTTAAATGGTAAGTTTAAAATATTTAGATAAGAGCATGTTTGATGCTTTTAATTAAATTATTTACGAACGTTTTTGAACCAATATGTCAAAAATGAATGCAGGCAATTTCACGAACTCTCGGTCACGCAGTCAAGGCAGAGTCCGTCGCCGTCAGTTGCCTGAGTCGGTATACCCCGCCAGTCAATGAGTCAATTTTAAGTCGAAAAGTGTCATGATGTCGGCTGTAATGCAAGGTAATGTTGTCTTTGGACATCAATAAGCTCTGCTGTTTGGCATATAATGGTTGAGTATCGTTTTAGGGAATTTAATTATACCTAAGCAATTGACCAGATTTTAAATCAGGTCTTGCGAGGATGTAGACAGTCATCGGAGTTGACTTTGACGGACTACTCTGGAGTTCAGGACCACTCCTGAGCAATTATAAAGTGGTATTTTTAATGACCAAAATGAGACAAAAAGAAAAAAAAAAACACAAATATATTTGCTACTTTCTTCTTAACTGTGTTGGTTTGGCTGTATCATTACCAAGGTCTGAATTGAATGTTATTTTTGGTATCGGATGGTTCTGCAAGTGGATATTCCGACCAGGAAAAGAGTGAGGTTGCAGGTTGGGTTAATTAAAAAATATTCAAAATATTATTGTTGGGTTTGTAAGACTAAATTTGGTATCAAATGAAAGATAATTGAATGGCGGATATGGACTATAAAAATATTAGTATTTAGACAATTTAGTACTTTTACTTTGACACAAAATTAAAATATTGTCCAGTTACCATGAATATGAATGATAATTTTAAAGGGCTAGGGCTATTAGCTTTAAAACAACATAATTTCATCTTTCTATCTTTTATAGAACTGGAGTTATGTTGTTTTTTT
Source organism: Omphiscola glabra (assembly GCA_964017045.1). Lineage (NCBI taxonomy): Eukaryota > Metazoa > Mollusca > Gastropoda > Lymnaeidae > Omphiscola > Omphiscola glabra. The sequence continues at coordinate 9,782,929 of OZ024804.1, read as the reverse complement.
TGTCGAATTTTTAATACCCCTTATATTGTCTATTTATTTTACACCCAAAGCGTGTGACCGAAATTTCAAATTTCTGCATTATTTTGTCCAAAACATTTTTATTTTTAAAGATAATAGCACCTAATTTTCAGGAGACATTCCCACTAATAAATATACAACACAAATAACAACAAAACATTTACATTACTTTTTACATAAGACTTTTTATTTTGGGTAATTTTCATTGCAGTTTGCAGGTATATTAAAAAAATCATGGAAAAAATTGTTATTTGTAAAGCAAAGGCAAAAACAAAAAAAATAACATGACATATTTATTGTATTTTAACTAAATGTATGATTCAGTTATCTTGAAAATAAATTCGTATAGTTATAAAAGGTTAGTAGAAAGGTTTTCTTAATACAAAATAAAATGCATGAAATTATAAAAACTACTCAAATCACCCATCAGACCAATAATATGAGCATACTGGTTTGTGATTAAATTTTAAAAGGGAATGGGGATCTTCTCCATGTCATTTTCTATGTCATGTAGAATGTAGACTCCTCTTCTTGGTCTCGAAACACAAAATCTCTCCTTCATCAACTTTGTTTTTGCAATCCTCGTCCATATAGGCTTTACTGTTGATGGAAGTGGAATAAATTTCACAAAGATATTCAATAGAAAATTAACATTTTCCCTTGTACCTGAAAGAAGCCTATGAATAACATCTAATCATAATCATGAATCTACTCAATTTCTTGTTTCTATTTGATAATATTTAATTTAATGTGTTTTCATATAATAGCCGCTATTGTGAACATGTGGAAGGATACCAGAATTTTATGACAGAATAGGCCTTTTATTAATGAAAAGGCACAGACATCCAACATTTTAACTAAATTTGATTCGGATTCTCCTACGCAGAAGCCTATTTCCCATACAAGTATTTGAGTAGTTTCCCTTGCTTTACAGAATTACCTATATTTTAGCACCTTTGACCCCCCCCCCCAAAAAAAAAATGTATGCTCCGCTGGAGTAAAATATATAAAGTTAGTCTGTTGAAGCCCGTATAACTTATTATAACATTTAATTTAACATATTACGTATACACGCCACTCTCTCCACAGTCGCCATCTTTTTTGCCATGATGGCAGACATGACATGGCAGCGAAGGGGGCAGATGTGTTTAACATTCCGCCGGGCGCGCTTAATCAGATTGATACAAGCCAATCGTTTTTGTTTTGCACACATTGAGAGATGACAGCAAGCTCTGCTTATCGGTAGCTTAATGTTTTTAAGTTCAAATTAATACGATGGGTCTTTGTACAATTGGTATAGCTCTTGGTTTGTACGGATTTTCCAGACATCATTTTCCATCACTAGGCTGTATACTTTTCTTAGGATTTTCCTCTACCATGTATTGAGAAAGCTTTTCTGACAAGGGTCCAAGTCTCACTAGCATAAGTTACTACTGGTCTTATGATTGTGGTGTATATTGTCTTCTTTGTTCCCCTTGAGAGGTTTTTGCTTCCCAGTTGCTTTTGTAGACTGAAATATAAACGGTTGCTTGCTGTTATCCTTTCTTTCACCTCCGACATTTTTTCATTGTGCGCATTTATGGTTGCCCCTCTATATTTGAATGTAGCACCAAACCTGAATGCCTAGTCAGTATCCATAACTCAAGCCTAAGCCCTAAGTTTAGGGCCCCCCCCCCCCCCCCACCACCTTTAGCGTAAATTTACCCTTGAATTTTGTCTGCCCCCCTCCCCCCGGCACAAATATTCAATGGATATAACAATATAAAACTATTTGGTCCCTACATTTTCTCATTTGTAAATTGAACTAAGTTTTCTTGTACTGTTCATTAGATTAGAATATGCATGTATATATCTATCAGTAAACATCAATTTTTAATATTTCAGCTCCAGCCACAGTGCATTTAAGAAAGATGTCACAATGGATCTAACCCATTAACTGTCATAATTATTTCAGATTGAGGTTTAGTGTGGAAAATAATTTAATGGCTCTTCCTAATTTAAGAGGGGGCACCGTCGTTGCCTCCCCTATACCATCATGTAAGTTCAATACTCTGTATTATACTAGAGTACATTAAATGCATTGTATTTTCCATAAATTTAAGTATACTATAATTACTATAAGTTATTGCTAGATTGTCCAAAACTCTTCTTTAAAATTTATACATTTTACTTAAATTTGTAACTGTTTTATTGCTAATCCATTATCAGTGAAGTCAAAGCTCATGCCTGGAACACCAGGGACGGCTGAGAAGGTATGTTTTTTTAATTTTACTTATTTCATGTGAAGCTTTAAAATGCTGGGTACTATAATTATTTTATATGCAAGGTTTTTAGAAATTTTAATAAAACTAAGCTTTTAATATGCCAGAAAGGATTTTGCTTTATCGATTCATCATTCATTACTAATTTTTTTGTTTTTCAGGATAAAAGTGGATCAAGTCCATTTTTGCCATCATCTCATGGCCATCCTAGTTTTAATCCCACAAAAACAAAAGGGGCAGCTTCGGTAAATATATATAATTTATTAATATACACTGTATTACCATAAGTTATGTTTTAACGTTTTGTTTAAAAAAGCCATTTCCCTGATCTGAGAATCTTAATCCATTACATGTCATTTCCCCTAGAGCGAAGAACCATACACTTATAAATAATTATAAAACAGTACACCCTATATATAAGCTGCGGTATAAGATGTATTTTTATACCGTATAGCTGACTTTTAAAAAATTTATTTTAGGGAAATAAGTGGGGTGGTAGGCTTATGAACGGAGCTTAGATTTTAACAGTTTTCTCCAGGAACATTGAATAATACAATTGTTATTGTACATTGCCAGTTGCTAGTCCACCCAGTTCTCTACATTTTTCAAATACATTACATGAATCTTTAAGTATTAATAAATATTTGCACTTCGCTAAAACTTTTATTTAAACATTTTTAATGTTTTACAAATTTTAATTCAAATAGTTGTCAATTTATGTTGCCATTCTTCATCACATATAAAATATCAAATTACCAGAAGTTTTTTGTTGTTGATCTATTCAGTTGTTTTTAGCATCACAATAATGCATAATGGCATAATCTCATAGATATTCTTTGGTACCTTATTGTTTATATTTTTTTTTGGTTTTGACTTATGAGTGGGTTGCATATTAATATAAGTTTTTATAATAAAAATTTAAAACTCTAATTTTTCTCTAATGTATTTGTTAAGTATCTATTTTGTCAAAATAGATGTATAATTATTACAGATATTTGCTCTGATGCAGATTTTTTAGAGAAATTTTTAACCCTTTTTTTTTTTTTTTTACAGGCAAGCAAAAGCTCTGGAACTGTGAGTTATATTCACTTCAGTAATTTAAATATAATAATACCCACACGTTTTTTTATTTATACCCAAGCCCCAATTATTTCACATTGTACATTGGGGGATGGGGACAATGAGGAAACAAACACTCACATGTGAAACTTTAAATATAAAACGTAAAAAGACCACTTTCAGAGAATTCAATAATGAGCAGATGTTTTTAATTTGATTATCATTTTAGAGCAAGGTTGAGAAATAAATGATTATTACACCAGGGTGACAAATATAGCATTCTACCCAAGAAAATGTATGTTGGGATGTGAATATGCCAACAACTTTGAAAATTTGACATTCTTTTTTATTGCATGTATGACAGAAATGTGTTAAGTTGTGTTCAAAATAATTAAACACACATCTTTGTCACATATGCACACTAATGCAAAATTTTCAGTCTCTTCTCGCTTGACATCGTGCAAAATAAATAAATTACCCTAAACAATTGCAATATAAATGTATTAAAGATATAGTTTAAGGTCTTTTATATTGCAATTGTGTAGGGTCATTTATTTCTTGTTTTTAAAACTATCACATTACAATATTAATGTTTTAAAGGTATAAAATAGATTTAATTTGTTAAAAACAGGTAGGTATTTAATAATTGTTAAAGTCAAATGATTTTTTTTTGAGTGTATAAATTATACTATTATGATTTTCATGACATATTCTTTATTTCTCTGAATTGCAGTCAGAGGGCAGGGTCCCAAAACCCCCTAAGCCTCCAGATAAGCCTCTTATGCCCTACATGCGCTACAGCAGAAAGGTAATAGGAAAGGTTTGTCCACTGAACTTTTTTACATCATTGCCATTCTGTTGTTTGTGTTGGTTGTAGTTGCATCCAATGAACAGAAAAATCAGTGCTGGACTTGTAAATACTAAAGTTTGTTTAGTGATATGATTAGCACATTACTATAAAGAATTTAAATTTGCATGAAATGTTCGATCTCACATTTGCCTAACGTGTTCTGTTATGCATGAAAATAATTAATTGAAAAGTAAATATTTAAATTGATAAAAAAATGAGTTTGAACTAACCCATTGCAAAACATAATTAAAACAGTTTTTTTTAAAAAATCAGCACTGAATTTTTTTCCTTAGTGAACGAGAGATGTGAAGACATGGGCTTAGGCATATTGATAAAAATTAATTTGTATTGACTTCTTTTTCCACAAATTTATTAATTGTTATAAGCTATGTAAAAAAATCTACTTAAGATGTTATTTTGCCCATTTCTTTACTTCTCCTTGTGCATTTTCACATACAATATGTTCTTAAAGAAGAGAAGTAAAAAACCTTTGTACATCTGTTTCATATTGTGGCTTGAAGGTGCATGAAGTTTCCAAAACAAATGTTGAAAAGTATTAAAATTTTAAAGACCATGGGAAAAGATCAGCCCTTCTTGTTTTCATATACACTTTTATTACATAATAAGTAACCCATGAAAGTTATTGTAAAAAAGTTAACAGGTTCTAGTGTCCCTCCTATATATATTATGTTTTGTGTGTTTTTTTTTTTAAGTAGAGAAACAGATTAACCTTATTTTGGTAGATTTGTGAATGTTATCGTGTTAAAAAAGTCAATGTGCTGCTTCTGAATAACTGTCTTACAACTGTAAACATATGCTACTAACTAACCCCTTTACTTACATAGTCAATTTATTGTTGCATCCTCCTTCATATTTGAACAGATCAACTGATACAGTTTAAGACCACTGTCATCTAAATTTATCAGAATGTTGGTGCTTATAAATTTTCATATTTACATGGGACGCTATTATTTCTTACAAATAAGATAATGAATGAGGTTCTTATGTTTAATGTTCAGTTGTAAAATAAAATATATAAATTTAATCGGCATTTAGTGCCAAAAACTGATTCCTATTAAAAATTCCTAAAGTTATCAAGGAGGTTCATCATTAATTTAAATCTTACTCAGACCATTGTGTCATTAAACTTAAAATTGACAACGGCTTTAAATGGAACTAGTTATTAGATTTACTGGCAGTTGTAATTGTTTCATGATGTGTTTTTCACTAACTTTTAAAAGTTTTACAATGTTCTTCTTTTTCTGTTATTTATGTCTACCCAAAGTAACCCATTGCTGTTGCCAGGTGCAATGAATTTTCTTACACATTTTCTCTCTTGAGTAATAGTTTATTCAATTTAAATGATCTTTAGCTATTGGATTTCTTTGAGTAAACCAAGCAAATCTTAACAAAGAACTGAACTATGTAACATGATTGAGTATTTGTGGAAAATGTTGCATGTGCCTTACTCTTTTGGAAATCATTGAAATCATCTAATTCATCATTACAATTAACTTTTTAATATTTTGGTCATGTAAAGATTTTTCTTAATTATTTAGAGGATAATTTTTTAATTTATAATTAGTATTATTGTGTTTTATATAGCTGTTTTGATGTTTTAAAGTAGCTGACTTTTCATTTTCATATATGAACTATGTCTAGTTGCTTCAGTGGGTAAAAAAAAATTGTAGTTTCTTAAAGGTTGGATTCAATTTTGTCCTTGTTTTGAAATTGTATGTAATGGAATTCATGATATTTATCCTGCCCTTCAACATAGTCCCAATTGGTTTAGTGAATTCTCTCTAACAGTTGTTCAATTTATTCAGTCAGATACACAGATTAAAAACTGATAAACCATTGTATGGCTTGTAAAAACTATACACTTTCTACAATATTATAAGTCATTGGTTATAGCAGTCCTGTGTGCTAATATTTCATCTATCTTTTGCATAGCAGTTAATTTAGTATTAAATACCTAATATTTTGTTATTTTTCTATTTAATTTGATTTAAGAATCAGCTTTTTGTAGTTTTAATTTCTAAATCTTAAAATTGGAAACACCCCTTAGGAAAGAGTAACACATACTGCACTGGTGAGCCTGGAGAATATTTTTGACTTATTCAATGTATTAAAGTAATGCTAGCTATAAAAGTAGTTCAAGTTTTTGTCCTACAGTACTCCCGAGTCATTTACTTTGCACAACACTGACTTCATGCCATTATAGTAACAGATGTACTAAAAAGGTTGACATGTTGTATGTGAAGCAACTATCAAACTACATGGATAAAACAATGGCAGTGCAGTGGAATGTATTTTTTCAGTGGGCAGACCATTCACCAATTTGTGGTATTTTTCAAGTTGGCTTTTTAAGTACAAAATATGCATATGTCTCACACCATTTATTTATGTCCATCTGTGATCACAGTTATGAAGACATCACTGTTAGTTTCCTCCAGGTGGTTCTCACTGTTGCATTGTCATTAGAGTCTGTTTTTTGTTATACGTGATAGAATTTTAGATATTGAAAAATACCTAGATACTCCAAAAAAATAAGTATTATTATAGTACTGGTAAGTGAAGTTCAATTACAGCTGCTCCGGCATTGAGAGCTATATATTTAAATGTAGATGATGCCATAAATTCATAATTTTTAGCTATTCAGACCCTTCCAGTTGTACACCTACTATGGGTTTTATTTTATAAAGTTTAATTTTAACGATAAATCATTAACCCTATTAACCCACAACATACAGAACCACAGATCAGATGTCATGGTGTTTCTAATTATGTCAATCTATGTTGCATGCTTATTGTAAATATTTAAGTTATAATTACTTTACTTGACCTTAGTCAGATGATTTTGTGAAGCTTTGTTGATGCTTTACTTGACCTTAGTCAGATGATTTTGTGAAGCTTTGTTGATAGAATTGTTGAGAATATACTATTTTTATTGAATCAATGGCGAATAATTAGCAAAATCTGATTAATTGTTTGAATTAATAGAAAAAAAGAGTATGAAGTCATTAAAATTTCTCTGATCAAATTAGTTCAACTGATTATATGCTAACAAAACCCAAGTTGATCTTTTAATATTTTTTTTTCAAAGCTGAGTTTCTAGGTTCTGTTTTTTCTGGATTCTTAATTCTTTATGGATTATTAGTTATAGGTATAGCTTTGTGTTTGTGCGGTGTTATTGTGCGTGTACTTTGTGCAGGTGTGGGAGCAAGTCAAGGCTCAAAATCCAGATCTGAAACTATGGGAAATCGGAAAGATCATTGGTCAAATGTGGCGAGACTTGTCAGACCATGACAAACAGGAGTTTCAAGAAGAATATGAAGTGGAAAAGGTAAAATTGTTTATCTTGTCATATATTTAAAACATTGATGCTCAATTTAATAATGTAATATTGGAACAGATTGAATTTTCATTCAAAAGTAATTTTGGTATTTAATTTATTGAAAAATAAATGTTTAATCATTTGACAGGTTCAATACACAGAATCCTTGAAAGCCTATCATAATTCTCCAGCATATCAAGCATGGGTTGCTGCTAAAGGTGAGCCAGATTGTAATGAAATTTTTAATTTATATTTTTTTCATGTGTACCTTTACTTTAATAAATTTAGTTCTGAAAAGATAATTATTATCATTGTACCTTTTTTTTTTGTTTGTTTGCTTACAGCTGAAAGAGAAGCTGTTGATGAAGATGAACCTGTTGCAAGACCTGAACGTCCTCCAACATCTGCTCAAAAGCCTGTAAGGAATATTTTTTCGTTAACCTGTTTAAGTTATAACCCTTGTTTAATTTTTTTTGCTGAAAATATATATATATTTATATTTGATAGTGTAAGTAATTAAATTTCTGTTGCATTTTATCAAGGAAGAAACAAAACACCAGTTGGTAAATTAGAAGTGAAGATTTATTATTCATTGACAGTTTTATAAGTGCTTGCGTCACAGGCTGAATTGTTTCTGCATGCTGTTTGGTCAAGCCCTTCAAGGAATCATCTTTTCTACCCCCTTTTTAAAGACAGTCAGCATCATACTTGCATGTCAATTTTAGTTCATGAATCCTGAATTAAATGACTTTTTCAGAGTTCAAAACGAGAAGGGTCACATTTATACAATGAATTATACGGTTTTCAGAGTTCAAAAGGTGAAGGATCCCGTATAAGTATTCTGCCCAATGAAGATGACGAGGGTAAGTAGATTTTGTTACATATTATAAACCTTAAATTACTGAATCTATTGCCTCATTTCCAGAAAGCAGGTGTAGGGACTATTTGTTTAATCCTTAGACGAATGTATGAATTATATTGTTAAGATTTATCTATGACAATAACTCTAGACAAGTAAATCTGTACACATTGTTTCTATAAATTGATCTGTTTAATTTTAGATCACTTTAATACATTTGAAAAAACGTTTTTTTAAAAAGGGTGGCAAATAATTAACTTTGCTAATTATTTTTGTCTCAAATATGATTATTTAATCCCTAAAAAAAATGAAAGGGGGAACAAATTGAAATCTTTATCAGTTATGTTGTAGGTTATGAAAGAAGATTAAAAAGTGAGTTAACATCCTTAATAGGGATGTTTGAAACTGCAGTAACAAATTCATGAAATGTATTTTTAACACACAAAACTTCTAGTGCATGTGTTTTCAGGCAATTGGGCATCTTAGTAACTTTGATGTGTATTTAAAGAAATAACAAAATCTAATAGAAAATAAATCCAGAGGCCCATTTAAGTATGATATTAATATGCTATGAATATGTGAAGTCTGTTAGCTATGTATACCGGTACTAAATACGTTTTTTTCATAAGTGTTTTGTGCTCCTCTTTTTCTGTTTTCAACTAAAAATCTTTAAATTCTATAAGACTTCAAAAGCCTTTTATGGCAGCTCGTGAGTTCAAAACTTTTGCAGAAATTTTTTTTAAATCCAGTTTTTCCATAAGGTTTATTTTGTTCTAAATACCTTTATTTGTACTGGGTACATATTGTATTGATCATACAATTTTTGTTTGACCATTCTGAAACTTTCTGTGAGTACATATTAATAAGCCAAACTATTTACTTTCTTCTTAAAAAACCAACATTTAGAAGAAATTGAAACAGAAAGAATCTCTGCATTCATTAAGGGAGTTTTTAATTATTTGTACCAACTTGACAACTTTGTGGTCTCATAGATGAACTCCATAATGTACGGTATGTGTACATTTGTCTAAAATTTATACATTGATACTCTTTGGCACTCACTGTTTAAGGATTTAAAACAATTTTTTACTTTCAATAATGAAGATGTTGAGGATGGTTTCACCACTAAGCACATTGCACAAGCCCGTTACCTTCGCAACCATCGTCTCATCAACGAAATCTTCAGTGACACGGTTGTTCCAGATGTTCGCAGTGTAGTGACAGAGGCGAGGATGACAGTACTTAAAAGGCAGGTGCAGTCTCTAACCATGCACCAGGTATGCTATTTTAGTAGATGTAGTTATCTCCCTTTGTAACCCCCTGTGTAGCGATTTTGAATTGTATTTTATTCTCTGTGCAGTCATGTCTGTAAGCACTTTTGAGGTATTGTTGAACAGTATTAGAGATAGTCGGCGGACCAGCACTGGTTTGCACAAGAATCAAGAAAGTAGAACGTTTCCAAATTATTTCAACTTTTTTTTTCAAATGTGAGATTGACTTAAGCATAAAAATACATTTGGTTTTACATGCCTAGAAGAGCCTGGGAAGCTGATGCTACTAACCATATTAAAATTATGACAAACATCAAATATATAAATTGGAATCGACTAAAATCTCTCGTTGAATTTTTTTAAATTTTAGAAGAAAATAATACCCAAATATAATATCAGCTAGCATTGAATGGTTATTAATAGAGTCCTATCGAATTAAATGATCGCAAATTAAATAATATTTAATGAAATATTTATGGTCAAATAAAAGGAAAATAATTTACATATCTGGGATCAATTGGTGCAGTGGGAAACTTGTCTGCAGAACTTTAAAGTTTGGGGAGCATTGTTCTAGTATATGGTTTTCAAACTTGTACAGCATTTCCCATCTTTTAAAATATTTTAAGAAAAAATTGGAAGGAGAACTACACCAGATTGAGGAAAAGCATGAGCAGAAGAAAAGAAAATTTATGGAATCAAGTGAAGCATTTCATCAAGATTTAAAAAGGGTACATATTATCTATTATTAAATTTTTATTTGAATAAGGCACAAAAATATCAGAAAGTCCAATTTACTTTTCTTTGGTAGGATTTTTCGATCATAAAGTTGATTACCTTTAAATAATTATATTGACCTCACACCTGAAATTTTAAATTAAAAAAAAAACCTTTTTCAGTTTTTTTACATTTTTTCCCACACTTGCCACCAATGAAAGTGGTATGGTTTGTATTTGCAGGGTATTTGTTATAAAACAATTTTTCAAGTCGAGTAACACATTTTTTGGCCTTCGATTCTGTTAATAATTATTCTCATATCTGTTCAATTTTATAAAATCTACTCCAGCTTTGTGAGAGTAAGCCGCAGATAACAGATGAAATGTTTAACAATATGGTAGCTAAGGCAGTGAAAGAAGAGATGAGATTGAGGATGCAGCAGATGGCTAATCAGCAGCAAGATGAAGAGAGAAAGAGGCAGCACCCCCAAGGAGCAGATGATATTCAGATGGGTGTAGAGAGACAAGAAGTTGCTTTAGCTCCTAGTTCAACACTGGTAAATGGAAATCATGAGCCGATGGAGGTTGACAAAAATGCAAACTTGGTAAATACAGAACTTATTCAATTTCTGGCACGCTGCAGTTGAATGGCTCAAAAACGAAAGAAATAGTTGTTTTATCTGGAGGGGAGTCACCCAATAGCAGACCTGTTTACCCTTAAACTCTTAAAATCGTACAATATCATCACAAAATCGTTCAATACATTATCTTAATAGTAAAACATAACCATACCTTATATATAATGAATACACCTCAAAATCGTACACTGTACGCCAAAATCGTAAGAGTAAACAGATCTGCAATAGCAGATCTCACAATAATTAATCCATGACTAGAACAAGTAAAGAGATATAAGTACCTATTTGTCCCCATTAATAATAAGCTGACGGCATGAACACTGCAAAATTCTATATAAAATAAAGTCATCCAAAGACTTTCCTATCCTAAAAAATTGTACAATTTTGGTGTAAACAAACAAGTTATTAACTTATTCTACAGTGCAACAATTTGTGAAGGCTACTAAACTTCAGTATTACCTGCTGGTGTGGGAATTCATCTGACATATAACACAGATTAAATAGACTGATCAAGAGAGCAGATAGCTAAAATTAGCTCAGTCAGGGCTAATTTTTTTTCTCTTAAATTAAAGTTAGGACGAAAAGATGTAAAAAGATTTTTGTTCCTGTCCCTACGAATTTACTAGGCGGGCCACCCCCCCCCTTCCCCAAAGGGATTACCAAATCAAAATGATCACTTACTGAGTCATTTGCTTCTCTTAAGGAGTTCTTTTATTTCTGATTTCAATGCTAGGGAAATACTTTAGCTGTAGATGTCTTGTGTTTAAATTGTTAAAATTGTAAAATTTTGTCTTGGTTTTGGTCTTATCTAAATTACACATAACTTATTCAGTTTCTGGCAAGTGTTAAAATAAATTTGTCATACATCTCATATTTTTAATATGTTTGACATTTAAGATATTGTTTGATTTGTTGTAATGTTATGTTATATCTGATGTGCATTATGGTATTTTGCCTTTATTACATTAGACTCCAAGTCAAATGATGCCAGGCAAAGATAACCCAGTTCTCATGGTATGTCTTATTGCATTCATATATTTTTCACTGCTTTCATGCATTTGTGAAAATTATTTGTTCACACAATTAGTATCATCTTAAATCATTTCTGTTAGTTGCAACTATATTCATATTTGTTGCAAATCCTTAATTTAGCATCCATACTTCTATCGTCTTTGGCAATATTTTTTTTACCTTGTTAACAATTCCTGTTCAATCTTGCCAATATGGTTTAAGTAAGGGCCATCAATATATTACTTATGGGGACACACCTGCACATAGAGAAAGAGACATCTACATACACACTTATATATTGTACCTACTATTTGGATGAAGCCTAACCAGTTTCTTAAGAATGTTTCTAATTTATATTCAGCCTTTCACTCCTATGTAAATAAATTTAAAATAGGTAAAAATTTGTCAAACCTTTAAAAACTTGAAAGTACAGTTTTTGATGAATTGCTGAATCATTTTTGGTTGGTGTGCTTTTGTTCTACTTGATGAATATATCCTTAATGCAATCATTTACTAATCTGTTTACCTGTCTGTAGAAGTGTTAGCTATGTTTTCATTCATTCAGTAGGTACTCCAAACCAATTTTTCAAACTAAACCAATAACATTTTTGAGTGTTTAAGATGAAAGATCTAAGAATTCTAAGAATGTGGACATTAAATTTATGACTTTATGACCATTATTAAGAAAGTTATGCTATTTTTAAAAAACTTTCTCGGGTTACCTTTTATGAAATGACAAAGACCCATATTCATGAGTCAATATCTTAAAATATATGTCACCTGCACTCATTTCCTTTACAATACTTACACAATACTATACAGAGAACAAACTCATTTTTTTTCAAGAGTATGGGAAATCAAACTTTTGTAATTTATTGTTGTAAAGATGGCGTTTTGTAATATTTTCAAATTTTTCCAAGGGAGGCAAAAAATCACAAACATTACCTATTTTTAAAAATTCACAAAAAATTATCTAATTTACTCATAAACATCATTCATATATCAATTTAAAAGAGAATCAAAGATCTATACAAGTATGCATACAAGAACTACTTAAGATAAATACATATTTGCCAAAAAGCAAATTAGTCAAGGGGTGGTAATTTATTTTACTCATTTTACAATTGTTTCAAAATATAAAAAAAATAATAAATAACATCCTATATGTTTCAAATCACTTAGGAAGTGAAGATAATAGTAGTCTTCATATAAAATAAGCATATCTGACATTACAAAATACCATTGAATAATAAAAACATTTGAAAAAAGTAGAGTACAAAAATGTTTGTAAAAAAAAAAATTTCTGCGAAAGGTACAACACATAAAAGATAAAGAGAATCATAAATTCACAACACAAAACAAGATAATATATATTTTACAACTCTTCGATTTAACATTAGGAAACACACTCTGCGTAAAACAAATTCTTCCGTAGTAAAGTAAAAAAAAAGAAATGCGCAAAATTGTCAGAGTGGGTGGATATTATTAGTAAACATCACTTTAAAAAAAAATAAAAAATGTACATATTAATATTAATTTCATTCTGAAAATGAATTGTGAGTAAATTAGATAAATGGATGATATCACCACTTTATTTTAAGTTATTAGATTTAGCAATGAGCTTCTGTAGAAGAGAGAAATAATATAAACTAAATGCAACGATTCAAAAAGTAATTCAATGGTCTCTTTGTAGATTCTAAAAAACTAAATTTGTAAAAATCAATAACAAAGACATTTGGTTCTCCATCTGACTGTACTGTTGACACTAAAGGTAGAAAGTTGATAGCTCTCTTTGCTACTCCAAAAGAAGATAGAGTGGAACTCATGAAATCCATTTCTAAAGTTTGGCCCAGGAAAACTGTTATGTCCGTAAACTTTATGGTCATTCAATTCCCCTAGAACTTCAACCATGGGTCTGACTTTAAATCCTTCTTTAATTTGAGCAAACCAGCATTCCAGCTAAAATAGGAAATTAAAAAGGAAATGCATGAACACAATCACTAGATAGTTTTGAACAAGGATTCAAGGATACTATTACTTTAAAATTAAATATAACTTGCAATTCATTTCAACAAAACTCACAAAACTACCCCCTCCCCCAACACCACCACCACCAAACATTCACGCCTCTAAATCTAGTTCACAACATTAAGTAGGCCTACCTGCTCCCATGATTTGTCTACTCGTTGGTTTCTTTTAATGTGTACAACTGAAGCAACAGTTTGTTGTCTATAATCAGATGGGGCAAAGGTCTTCTTCCTTTTACACTAGCCAGGAATGTTTTTGTAAGGCATCATAATCATACTGTTCACCAGCTGTAGAAAATAGAGTATAAGTTTAAGTATAATGCACAGTTTACAATTACCTAAATTACAAAAAAAAATTAAAAGTTGTAGTTGTAACATCTTGAAATAGTTTTATTTCTTCAAACTTCAAATTTTAATTTATTTAAACATTGCTGGTGTGGACAAGACATGAAATTATATATATATATATATATATAACAAATAAACTTAAAATTTTAAACTAAACCAATTAAAGTTAATTATAATAAGCAATCTTCATTAATTACGCTTAAAGCACCACCACTCAACTTTTCAGTTAGAAATTGTTTACCATACCAACGCAAAGCTATGTCACGTGACCCTTTTTTAAACTTAAATTACACGTAGTAACACAATATTTTTCAAAAAAATATTTTAAAATAATAATAATTTGAAGTATCATCTAAAACTTTATGTATTCTTTTGTTTGATAAAACAACGGGGAAAAAATAGATTCAAATTTAAAGATGGGTGGGGTAAATTTACTTCATAATGCTGAATGGCCGTAAAATTCGCGAGGTCGAGGTGCACACAAAAATCAGTAAAATATTATTAATATTTCAAACATACATGCAAAAAGCATATAAACGGAATTTTTAAACCAATAATTCACTATATTATATAGCTTTTACATACCTGCTAAGCATAGAAGATCCGATAAAGCATCATTTTCTGTCCCGAATGTCGAATGAGTCGGCCATTTTCTCGGCTTCATTCCATGCCGCTAAGGTTTGGTAAATTAAATATTTTGAGGTTCTGTTTGGGGAATAGGTGCGGTCTCGCAAGACTTCATATTTTAGCTTTGTTTTCGCATTTTTGTGTAAAAATGGACCAGCAATCTGCTCATATAATTTTAAAAGCTGAATTTGTCTTAAATCCTATAGAAATCTCAACATTTCTCAGATAATTATCATTTTTTTACATTTCTATTGTATTAAATACAACTTAATAAATACTGGGTGAAAGGTTATTCACTGCTGCATGCGTTAGGCACAATTCTGAGGTCATTCGATAATAGGAAAAAGCTCAACGCGATCGAAACAGAGGGGGGGTAAAAAACAATCTTTTAAAATGCCGCTAAAACTCGATGCGGTGATGTTTTTCAAACTACAAAAAATATTATTTTACTAACACCAATAGAAAAACAAACACCATATTATTAAAGTGCTTGAATCGATCTTTTAAATGGTATAATTTTTATTAGTATGCATGTTGCAATTGTAAGAAAATATTTTAATGGAAGTTGTGTAAAATGTCCAAAAAACACTGCTTCTCAGCGGTTTGGAGTACCTACATTCAGTACTTTCTAAGGGAAACATTGGCTTAGTTATTAAGTATCGAAGGTGCTGTGTGAACTTCAATGTGGGGCTAGTGTTTCTCATCAGATATTTTATTACTATATCAGTTGGATATCTGTTAAAATTTTTCATGGTGAATCTCTTAGGCATACCCATAGTTTGTTACATTTACTATTATTGAATTTACCATTCGTCATTTCAGCTCAGACATTTGTGCGCCAAAAGTTTCTGTTTTAAAAATATACAGGGCACTCTCTTAAAATAATTTATGTAAGTGCCCATTTCATATGAACTACATACTTTTGTTGTTTTTTCACACGCCGCTGTTAGACTCCTGCAATGGACACTCATGCTTCTGATACAGCAACCCCCAGCCCCCCACCCATACAACCAAGTGAAGAAATGGGCACCAATACTACCCCAGAAAAAAGTGGTACAGAATCCCCTGGCACACCAAGCACAGCAGGATCAGGTGAGACTTTTGCATACACACTCAATTTGAGCTTTCAGTGTGGTGATTTTTATTGTGCCCTCATTTCTATTTAGGGGAATTTGTCAGCCCTTGCTGCAGTGCTAAACTTTGTTTTTGGATAAGAATAACTTATTATTTGCAAAATATAAGACACTAAGTTAATGTGATTGAGAAAAAAAGTACATATAATGGAATCATCTCAGCTATGGTAAGAAGCAATTAACTTTTGGCTTTGTATAATAGGGCTGGCTTAGCATCAATTATTGCTAAATAAAATGAAATGGTTTGTCTGATAAAGCCAACAGTTTATTTTGCAAAATTTGATAAACTATGGTTTTAATGTTGGCATTTGAGAGCAAAGAAATTTCATGGAACCAATTAAAAAATAAAGTTGCAATATATATAGTATATATAATATTATCTCTATTACAAAATGGTAATGGTGACTCTCAAATTACAACATGTGACTCAATGCATCAGAAGGAAGTCTGCATTGTTAAATTCTTTTTCCTGTTTAAAATACATTTTGAGGAAAATTAAAATAATCGTGGATGATTACAAGAGTCATTTAGACGACTCCAAGCAGGCTAAGCCTTAGAGATGTTAATGAGATCATGATGAAAGCTTAAAAGGAATTTCTTCTTTGCTTTGCAGAAATTTTTGGAGGTTATCACATGAACATTTGCATTAATATTTGTTGTCTTTTCGCACTTTTTATTGTGGATTTTCTATCTTTTTCCAAACCTTTCTCAGCAGAACTGTAAGTTAATAGCAGAGATTATCTTATCTGTTGGGAAATCTTATGGCGGTTCAATTCCCAGCTGCCCCTATGCTTGCCAATAAATATCTTTTTTATTAAAATGTTTGATTAATTTTTTAGTGATGCCAGGAAAAAGATATACTCAACTGCAAAAAATATATTCGTCCATTATAAACTAAGAACATTTAAACGTGATAAAGTATTAGCTATGATTTAAATTTTTTTTTGTCAGATCCAATTGCAAGCCTAGTCTGCTTAAACCATAGGAATTCCTTTTAATGTTTCCTCAATCCTATAATGTCAGTTTGTAGTATCAAATTTGTTTCATCAACAGTGTTGTACCATTTGTTTCACCCATTATATTTTCAGCTGTACTGTATATTTCAGTTTGGTTGTCTTATAGAGAATTATTTGGTATACAAATTTCCCTATGGATTTGTGCTGTTTTGAAATGTATTCGAATCGTAAATGGTGTCTTCATGTTGAGCAATATTCTGTAGCGCTTAATGCGCTTTTACACATCGCTCATCCAAATTAAATTCATCCTTGATACCTACAAAATCAGAAAATCATAACTCTAAGCTCCAAAGAACCAATATTGGGGTTCTTAAAAACCTGCCCCTCAGAAATAATAAGAAGCTTACAGGCATTTTATTTATGAATTTGCTTATTTTTATATTCCGTTTTTTTTTTCCTCTAAAATATTTTTTGTAACCTTACCTTTCGTGCTATGTGTTATGTGACTTGAATTTTGTAAGCTTTTTTTTTTTTTCGTTGTTTTTTTTCCTATTTCTAAGACAAGTATCATGTTCTAAATACCAGAAACAACCATCTGGTACACACATTTCAATGATCTTTGCACAAATTGACCCTTATTAAGGAGTTGTGTTAAACTCTTTTGCTGGAAAGACAATAACTTTGAGACATTTTGTTATCTGTTTTTAAAATTAGCTTTAATGGAAAGTCTTTAAAAGAGGTGCTAGAATAAAATTTCTTAAATTTACAAGACCCACTTCTAGCTCTCGTAGGGTGAATTATCATGAAGCATTAAGCGCAAAACAGAATATTGTATAGAAGATACCTTTTATGTGTGTAGCAGTAAAAGTGTTCACACCGTTGTTGTAACAGAAAAAAAAAATAGCTACGCATATTTTGTTTTGCGATCTTTTCAACCTCACATCAAAAGATATCCCAAGTCATGACTATGTTATTTTATTTGGGCAAGGAAGACTCAAGAGGTCTCACATGAAGTAAGTTGGTGGTGGGTTTGCTTTATTTAATTTGTGTGTGCTTTTGTGAAATACAACTAGATTTAAAAAAAAAAAAATACTCTTTTTGCATGCCAGATTTTTTTTGTTGATTAATAGGTTGTAAAATATATGTAATATATGTCCACCTCCCTTTTTTTTCCATCAAAATTTTTAATTGTCAATAATATTTTTATAAATTAACTAGCATTGAGTGTTTTAGTGATATGTGTAGTAATAATATACAGATATTGAATTTAAATTCTTGCGTCAGGTTTAATAAAAAAATTATGAATGTTGTTAATGCTTGCTAAAAAGATCCATTGAAACCTCTCCTCACAAACCTTTAGTGTCAGTTACTAAATACCCCCAGGCCAACTTCTGTTTTAGTGTCTCTAACAAAGTATGTCATGCAGCAAAGGAGTTTCTCATAGCTCGCTCCATTTATTTTTTTTTTCTTGGTGCAATAACATTGGATTGGATTATTTAGCTGTGTGGAATGCATTTAGTTGTGAATTTTTAAAGTACAATTTCACTTAGACTTTGTTGAAGTTAAGTATTTAGGAATGCATTACAAATAATTTTGTTTACATATACCATTTTCTATGAAAGTTTATCTTTGCATGTCTTTTGGTGTAATGTAAAATTGTTGGTCCAAAAAGAGCACTGTTAAATTGTTTCAGGAGTGACTTTTTATTTTACTGAGAAAGAATTAAAAATTGTAGCACTGATTTAAAAATGAAAGTAATAATTCCCCATGTTCTTTGGCACCTACAAACACATTCTTCAAGCAATAGTTTTTGAAATGCCATTCTTTTTAAGTTAAAAAAGCTTACAAATTCTTGCAAATCTTTTTGTAGAACTAAAGACATTAATGCTCTAGTATTTAATAGCATTTTTTGCCTATATTCCCAATAGCAAAGGAAAGCAAAGCAGACTCGACCAGCTCAAATGGGATATTACAAAAGGAGTTGGAAGACGAAAAGACAGCAAGTCAACCAGAAAAAGTGCCAGAAAAAGGAAAGATGAAAACATAAACTTAGCCACCTTAGAAGTTTTGAAACTGATGTAATGAGATATCGTGATTTGTCACTTATCAATGTAACAGACGCATACATCCCTTGTTTCATCAAATTTGTAATGCTTCATCCATTATTTTGACCTATAATACATGCTTAAAGTCAATAACATGAAGCTAAATTTCACACATTTTCTATGATCATGAGTAATGGCCATCAATTATGAATTGTACACTAATTACCATAAAAAATATTCTGTGGTTGATAATATGTTCTAGGTTCATTGTATTGACTTCAGTATTTACTAGATTTGTGTGACCTTTTTATCTGTTATCAGTTGCCAGATACTTTGAAAAAGCTGAAAAAATTCTCGAAAATATTTTAACAAATTTTATCAAAAGAAATTATGATAAATAATTTTTAGGGTTATTGCAAATTTTTTGATCACTTGGTATACAAGCTAAAGAAATGGTTTGTAAGTTTAAAGTACTCTTTATTTAAGGGAATGGACAACTTACTGAAATCACAAATAAATTGTTAATGGATTATAATTTAACTTTTTCTTTTTTTAAAAAAAAATAGTTTATAAGTTCAAATTGTTGTGCTTCTCTTTATTATAGTTGAAATCTGGGAATGTTTGAGATGAAGAGGAGGGGAAAAATTAGGAGCAAGATAACAGCTGTGCTAATCTTTAAAATAACCCGGCTAAAATTTTCTGCAATTTTGCCACGTGGACAAATGTTATACAGTCTTTACATTTTATTATTATTTCTCCATATTTAAATTTTTGTCCATTTATTTAGTCGCCACAGGTCATGTGCATGTAAATCATTCAGCAACATTATCATGTGTTATTATACATGTAAAAATTTGACAGAAATCCATTTTATACCCAGATCCACTGAGTATGTAATTTTACATGTAAATCTATTTGAAATGTTTAGTGTAAGTTGATAATTTAGTTAACTATTTGCCGTCAATAGAAAGCCCACAAATTCCCCTTCAGTGGTACATATGGCTCAAATGATATATATTTTTCTAAGATGAGTGCTCTGTGCAAAGGTGTCTTTATAAATAAAGGGACCCTTGATTTCTGATGTAAATCTTAATTTAATTTTTTTAATTTCTTCATTAAATTTATTTTCTAATTTCTGCAGTTCTCTTTTCAACAAAAAAAAATTGTTGTTTATTCTTTCAATTTAAGGAAAACTTGTTTTTTAGGTGTTCAGAGACTTAGTCAAACAAATGTGGGACTTGCATGTTGGGAAACACTGGTTTAATATGCCTTATAAAATGGTGGTTATTGACATCATACAGTGTATAGTAAAATAGCTTGAAGAAACACTTGATACTGATGCTTAAAAAATGATACATGCTTCTGTTGAGGAGGTAAAATAAAGGTAAAATAAAATTTTACATTTCTGCTATCCCATTTGTGGACCTCCAAATAACCTTCAATACACTGTATTTCATGTGGACATCCTTATATTCACCTATAGCCAGGTCGTTGAATCATTACAATATTTTGTTATCTGTTGTCATAAGTGTGAGAAATCCAGT
The DNA here is from genome assembly GCA_964017045.1 of Omphiscola glabra. Lineage (NCBI taxonomy): Eukaryota > Metazoa > Mollusca > Gastropoda > Lymnaeidae > Omphiscola > Omphiscola glabra. The sequence continues at coordinate 9,762,232 of OZ024804.1, read as the reverse complement.
TTTGATATACCGGTATGTTTTGCAGTTGTTATTCCTAGAAACTTTATTTGTCATATGAGTGTGGAGCAAATAATGCCTAAATTTTAATAATTAATAGGAAATGGTAAATAAATGTGAATTTTATTGGTCCAAAAACATTTATATCATAATCAGAAATTTTCTGTTGGTTTTTTCATTTTCGGAAACAAATTTCTTAAACCATAATTCTAGTTCCATCCCTTTAATTCCCAAGCTTTTTAAAATAAGCAGATACATTTGAACCCAAAGATGTTGAAAACAATAACTAATTCAACGAACAAACGTTTAAAAATCTGATCAGTACCTATAATTCTCTTGGTATGAAAGAAACTATGGTGTAATGGTTAGTTCAATAGCGGGCAAAATAACATTCCTCATAAATGTGCTAAATGAGATTCTTAAAAATACTTTGGAGTGCATTTGGAGGGTAATATTTTCTTTTGTTTTATAGTAAATAGACTCAATTTTAAATATATCGTGCTATAAATCTGCAGTATAAAAGGGGGCGGGACATTAATATATTAATACTATTCAGGGACATGAAAGAAGAGGGGGAGAGGGTGGTAGGACTTACTGAGAGAGATACCCATGAATTGTGTTAATTGAATGAATGTTTTGTAAAGTAACTTTAGAAGATGGGGAGTTCACCCATTGTGGCCGCCATTGTTTGGTGGGCTATAACTAGTATTTACAGAAGACCACAAGTTCAATTTAAAAAGTTTATTTTTAACTCAACGGTGTTCTCATTTAGACTTCGCTTCTGTTACAACACATCACCTTTTTTATACAACTTTTAAGTTCCATTTAATGTAAGTTTTTTGTTCATTATAACAATTACTTGTATCATTTGTTTTTGATTTGTACGTACATGCGAATAATCTTTGTTGTGTTGTTGTTTTCTTGAATTTAATGCATTCCAATATCTTAATACATATAGTGATGAAAAAATGTGTTTCTGTTTTAATTCACTATGAATTCTTCAACATACCATACATCTCTTAAGTATCACTTTATGAAGCTCCCCTCTTGTGGTATTGATACTGAAAATAGCAATGACACTACCTCCAATAAATAGGTAAATCCTTTCAATTAACAAAAATCTCATTAAAAGTTTTTAAACTAATAAAATTCTAGTTTTTAAAGTGTATGAAATGGAATTTATTGTGAGGGGAGGTGGTTTTTTTTTTTGTAGGCTCTTTTAGTGCAACTTTAATAGAAAAAAGCAAATAAGGGTGGGGCTCCCAAAAAATAGCATATTCATTGATTAAAATGTAACCTTTATATATATATATTGTGAATGTTAATAAAATTGAATGTGTTCATCCAAAGTCTCTGATTTATTTACTTTTTGAACTCTCTTCAGTTTTATTTCTTTAAACAATCTCAAAGATTATCATTTTTTAAAAAGTTCACACATATATTCATATATAATATATATGATCGGTGATTCTTTTTTTCTGGCAGAGTTTGTAAATGTGAGTTATCTTAATATCGACAAAAACAAAAGTTTCGGTACCGTTTATACTTGCCCATTCAAACAAGCACTACTTATCAGTGAGAGTTGGGTGTCCTCCATAAATATCATTCCTCTAGGGGGGGGGGGGGAAGTCAGAGATTTGAATTGTTATGAGGGTGTTTAAAAATTCTTTACATTTCTGATTTCTTTTTTGCCAGGGGGAAAAAAAGGGGGGGGGGGGGCAGCTAGAATAGCTGACAACTGCTTAGTGAAAAAAGACCAACACTTTAAATGCTTGTGTACATATAGACTGTAGACATTAAATTTTAAATTGCAATTGGCTTTCTTTAACTTAACTTTATTTTAGACTCTTAGTGACTTTTCTGAAAACCATAAATGGACTACATTATAACAAAAACAACTACGGAGTACATAAGATACCCAGTCCCTTGCCTCAATTCCCTCAAAATTTAGCTAGCTTATTTTACATTAAAATCTCATCTGCATGACTAATCTTAGATAATTCTCAACCTTTCTGATCTCAATGTAAGTGGAATTTGGGAAATATTTTAAAAACTTTATTGCAATAACATATTACAGGAATTTTAAACCTGTGATTGTAGGTTGTCCGTAGAATCTTGAGATATAATAATTATTTTAACATGCTTTTTTTTTTTTTAAACCTCCCTAACAAAAACTTCAGTGTTGTGTAAACACATTTTTTTAAACTGATACTGATAAAAACATTATTCAAAAGTCTTGTTTTATTCGTACCACTGACATCATGCATCAAATTTGTCTTTCGTAACTAAAATAGGTAGTTTCTATGTCTTGAGATTACAATGATAATTATTCTTGAAATTTTTATGCCATATTTGGGTTCCACTATTTAATTTAAGCCTTGAAGAAACACAGTAAAATGGACTTCTGCCCCCTGCCTCACAACATTGTCATCCAGCTCTTTGAGATACCGGTGTATTATCATCAGGATCCCAAAATGTTTTTAATATTTATTACTATTACTACCCTTAATGAGACAAATAAAGCAGTTTTATAAAAAAAATTAATAAAACTTATGACTTCAGTAGTGTATAAGGCACTAGAATAATACTAATAACTATATTTATCAGATTTCCCTGAAATAAATTAAACAGCATTTTGCTGAAGCATACTTTCATGGACATCATTTATAATTTATATAATACTACATTTTTCAATTTTAATAAAATAAAAGTCCTTATTTTATGTTCTCTTATTCAGCGTCTCTTAAACATGGATCTTGACAGATCTGTCAAAATATTTTACTTTTCAGTACTGGTACCAGTAATAACAGGTGCCCGATTCCCTTGTTATAGCTATTTTCTATCTTCTTAAACTTTTTACCTTAGTATGGTCTTGTGACTGGGGACTTCTGGACAGATTCTGGTCCTCAGACCACTACTTTGACTGTAGTCATCTGAACTGATTGGGTTTTCTGGACTGACTCTGAATCTGGACCTCAGACCACCACTTTGAGTGGGGAGTCCTCTGGACTGATTCTGATCCTCAGACCACCACTTTGAGTGGGGGTCCTCTGGACTGATTCTCATCCTCAGACCACCACTTTGAGAGGGGGTCCTCTGGACTGATTGTGATCCTCAGACCACCACTTTGAGAGGGGTTCCTCTAAATTGATTCTGATCCTCAGACCACCACTTTGAGTGGCACTGCTCTCAACTAAATCTAAAAATTCAAACGTTTTATTTTTCCACAAAAACTGGCAGATGCCCCCCCCCCCCCCCTGACTATGCCACTGTGATTTGCATCGGTATGTTTCTATATGTAATTTTTTTTCTCCAAATTGTTTAACAATCCTTTTTCTCGTCTCCTAAACATCTGTTACCTTAAAATCTATACAGAAAGGGAGTTAAATGGTGAGAAAGACATGTGGCAACAAAAATCAAAGGCAGGAAAAACAAAGAAGTTAAAGACCTCAGAAGGTGTGTACAGCTTTTATAACTAGTTCTGTCCTAGGATAAATTGAGTCAGTCAATTCATTTATTAATATGAATAACTCTTTAGCTGTGTATTGAGCCATTCAAATAATTACCAAGGATTACCATTTGTTAGAAATACTAGTAGAAGATTTAAGTTTTAAACCCAGAAATTTACTTCAGTCAACATTTATATTTTAATGATCGGTGTCGTAAATGGGCCACTATTTACCAATCTTGCAAGATTTTACTCTGTTCTAAATAGTGCAGTAATTTTTTTTTAAATTTGTTTGTTTTTTACTTAATTAAACATATGTACATATAAGACCACTTAAAAACTATTTGCAAAACAAAAGTCCTGTCACCTCTACAAAATGAGCTGATATGTTGCTATGGTTTCCATAACACTTTACCACTTCTTTCATATTTACATACATTGAGTTTGTCTCACTGCTCATGAAACGTTCGTTCCTTCTTTCCTCCTACTCATGCTGCCAAATGTTCATGCTCCACTTAAAGTAATCTTTTTTGACCATATCATCAAAGGCTGCTGGTATGATGACTATGAGGAAGAATACTTTAAGCTACCAATCCAATTGGTTTGCTCAGTAAAAATTTGATCTCTTGGTCTATTTGTGAAGGTTTTTAGCTTTACTGCTGCCAAACTCTTTTCTTTTTAATATTTTTTTGACTGGTTACAAGTTACTGGTAAAATGCGATTAAAAAATTTGAGCCTGGAACTGGAATGCATAGCTAAAGCAGTAAACAAGAAGTTAGGCATGAGATGCGTTTTTTGTATTGCCAAGATCAGTTAAGTTATAACAGTTGTTTTTTTAAATTTTGTCTAATCATTGGTCAAATGCATTCTCTGTAAGAAATTAGTACTTCACTGTCTACGACAGCTACATAAATAAATAAATATTGGAACAAGATATGTCTAGGCGTGAAAATAAGACAGGAAGATTGACAATTTCTTTCAAGCCTAAATATATCTATTTATTTACTTCACATTGCTTGAACACAGCCCCCCCATATATGTTATTGTATATACCAGTACATAAAATAAATATAAATAAAGGTCATCAATGCAGCTGGTGACAGATGGCTTAAAATATTTTTCCAAACCAACGTTAAATCAATATTGGCTCTTAAATATTTTGTCAGTAGTCTTTAAGTTTAAGTAAAGAATACCTGGTGCCTGCTAAGAATTTTTCTGCTATTGTCAAGTTTTTGTTTATGCCTAGCGTCAAACATTTTATAATCAGTTAAATTAGCTTCATTATTTTTTTTTTTTATGGAACTCGCTCCAAAGCATTTTGACAACTGTGTTGTCTCATGTATTTCTAACCTTATCTTCAGTTCTACTGATTATTTATTCAAGTTATGGCCAATTTGTACTGCATTTATTTCTACTTTGACTTTTTTTCATTTATCATCTCAGCTTCTCCAAACAAGAAAGAAAAAATAGACAAAGGGGATAAGAACTCTCGCAAATTTCTGTGTGATGTGTGCAACAAAGCATTCAAGCAGCGCCATCACTTGACTGAACACAAACGTTTGCACAGTGGAGAAAAACCCTTCCGATGTACATACTGCGACAAACGTTTTTCTCATTCTGGGTCATACAGCCAACATATGAAATATAGATGCAAAGTCATTGAAGCTCTTACTCCGAAAGAAGATGAAGAAGGTTTGGGTGATCAGAGTTCTTAAAGACTTCATTTTTTAATTTTTTTAAATAGATCTTGTGAGTACATACAGTTGACAATTTGTTCATTCAAAAAGTTGATCAAAATCATGAGTGGAACAAGTTGAGTTGAATCATTTTCCATGTTTTTGTCTTTTCCATTTAATATATGAATTTTGGATTCAAATGAAACTGCCTGTCTTTTTATTTTAGTTTATTTGCATGGAAAAATTTTAATTTACTACATTGCCAGAATTTAAAATCTCATGGGCTGGAAATAATAATTTTTGACTTTAGGTGTCAATTATTGAGGTGGTCATTATTAAATATAAAATTACATTAATTTTAAAAAAAAGCACAACAAAAATTTGTCAATCAAAAGTTTTTATTAATTTGATACATATTAGTAAAAGTTTTCACATTTATAAGTAGAAATAAAATAGTTTTGTGGGGTGAAAAATGCACAGTGGAATAATAATTGGATTAATCAGTTGCCTTACTTTCAGATGAAGTAAAATGAAAGTAATGCAAATTTGTGTTTTTTTTTTTGTATCTTTTAAAATTTCTATCATTCAAACCACCCAAATTTTTGTACCATACAGTAATACATATCAGATAATTAGTGTCAAAAACATTTATGTCTGGTCTGTCAAATGTTTATGTAAATATTCTCATATGGGCAAAATGTATCAAATTTTTTAAAATTTTTATTTGGTTTTTGGGCTAGTCCTTTGATTTTTGTTTTTTTTACAGTCCATTTCTTAAGACATAATCCATTTGTCCTATAAACTACAATACTACAAATCATTTTAATTGCCATTTTTCATGAACCCAAGCATCTCATGTTTTCATGAATCCAAACATCTCATTTTTACATGAACCCAAACATGTCATCTTTGCAGTCAGTCGTATGAAGAGTGTTGTGTAGACTGTACGCATTAATTAAATGGGCCATTTATTAGGGTTGCACCAAATAATTGGCAAATAATCAGTAATCAGACACTCTGTCAATTAATTGGTACCGTAGTCTTCTTTTTTTCGTGACTGGTTAACTGGGTAATGGTCCTAGCAAAATTGCCAACAAGATGATAGATTTAAATATAGTAAATTTTTAAAGAATAATTTATGATTTTAGTTATGGGATTTCATCAAATATATCCTTGTGTCAAATTAGAACAGGTAAAATATAAGACTCTGAGCTTGCTACTAATCATTTATCTCCTTCCCCTCGCCCACCCCCCATCACAGTCTATTGTTTCAATGACATCTTTAATGTTTACACATTGACACAGATGCTGTTATATTTAATAGCAGATACCAAATGACAACCCTTTTTTCCAGAACTGTCAAAATTTCGAGAACCTTGAAATGACCGAAACAAGTCTTCCAATTTTTGTGTTTCAAAATAATATGTGCCTTAAAATGCCATGTTTGAACTAAGATATACAAAATTCTTGTAGCTGGTAGGAGAGCAAGGCAGCAGTAGCTTCCCCTAGTAGTAGTTGAGCCCACAATTTATAATTAAGCCCCTTTAAATGACAGTTCAACTAGGGGCATGCATGGTATCTGCCGGAAATGGTAGCATCTGCAGGGCTACCAGCTGTGGGAATTCTTCAGTTAGACTTAAAAAGGCAGAAACAGGTAGGGAGCGTGATTACATGTTGCCGTTTATGGATATGAGGCATAGGGTGGGAAGTGACATCCCCATGCCGATGGTTGTGTTTACACAGCATCTGAGGAAGCTGTTCCTAGGCAATCATTTCGTCCCAGCTATTTCGTGAGTTAGTCACGAGGTAGAAACCTGCTGTAGAAAACTTTATTAGGGGGCGTCTGGCGCTTCCCCGGGATGGGAGAGGAGGGGTTAAGATTTTAGGATGTAAATATACCATCCCGACCCCCTGGGAAAGTCAACTGCTGACGCTGCGGGAGCAGCTTCACCGGCCGACCAGATGTCCTTGGGCTGGGATGCCCTCAGTTGGTACCCGATCGAGTGGGTGCTGGCAGGAGCTGTCCTTGCAAAGAGATATCTCCGCTTTAGGGAGGGGGTGTGCTTGGGGAGGGCATAAATAGCTTGGTACTAGCTTGATGGCCCGCTGACGCCATTTCCTAATGTACAATTTCAATAGGCATTTCATAGTTATATAACCAAAATAATTAACTGATTAATCAGCATCTGCCTGTTATTCAAAGCTGATTAATTGGTAAACAGTTATAGGAAAATTTGCTTATCGGTGCGACCCAACATTTTAAACAAATTTTATAGTATTTCTATAATATATTCATTATATTTGTTTATAAAAGTGTCCTTGCTTAAAGCCAGTTTTATGGCAGATCATAACCTTATTCAGTTGCAAATTCAGGTGTTTGTACAAGAGGGGACCATATGGTGACCCTTGTTGGTGGGAGGTTGTGAAGATATGAATAGATATGATGCACATTATTCAATGTTTGCTATATACCCTTACATGCCATGATGCCCCTTAACCAATTTAAAAAACAAATTAAATAGCGCTATTGATGTTACATTTTTGTACAGCCGATTTCTTGCATTGATTTTATATTTAAATTACCTTTGAAACAAAACCAAATTAACTTTAAAAAATATGCTACATGTCATAAACCACTTTATATATATATAAAAATTCCCCTTATGGTATATACACGTTCTAAAGCCCTTTTGATAAGCCCACCTCCCTTTGGTTTTTCTGAGAAAAGTCTGAAAATTGTATAACCCGCTCATAAGTCATCCCTATGAATAGTATAAAATGATATGCTGGTGTTAGCAATAAATTGTGTAACAAAAAAATATTTTTTTAAATCTGGACGTTTATAATTTATAATAATTATTTTGTAAGTAAAAGAACTAAGAACAGTATATTGTATAAGACATGTACTGTGTCTAACCATACTGAACATTTCCCAAAATAGATGAATGCCATTTGGGAAGAAATACGTGAGCGCTTTGTCTTTGCATGTGTGTATCCTGCTACAAACATCAAATAACGTAAAAACTTGTTCAAAAGATAGTTTGTACATAAGCTGACGTCTTTACTTTTGGCGGTGAAAAGACAGAAAAGTGTGTAACCCACTCATAAGCCAACCCCCATGAAACAATATGCCAGTAGAAGCAATACGGTGTTAAAGACTATAGATTTATAAAAAAGAATTATTATTGTGTAAGTAAAAAGATTTAAAATCTAACACTAATACACATACAGTATTATGTACAACACAGATACTCCTTTTACATGTCTGCCAGTATATACAGTAACTATACTGAACATTTCCCAAAATAGATGACCGCCCTTGAAAGAAATGAGGTGTTGCCTTGTCTTTACAGAGGCGTATATTCTGCTATAAATATCAACTAACAAGTTTGCATAGGTGCAAACGTCATACTGGTATTAAATATAGTTCTAAAGATAGATTATGGTACTGGTTCTATATGGTTCTAAAGATAGCTTTCAGCTTCGATTATAATTTTATAAAATTTCATCATTCAACATTTATATGGTACTTTGATACTCTCTGAGTACAGTCCCAAAATGAGGACCAAATGTGTGATTCGGTTTTGCACACTGTTTTATGTTGACTACCAATAACTACTTTTTTTCCCCATATTTTTCTGGAGAAAATTATGAAAATCTCCTACTCCTATGACCTGCTCATAAGCCGACCACCTCGCTTTTTCCCCTGAAATATTTCCCCCAAAAATCAGCTTATGAAGTATATACGGTACCGTAATAAAGTTTGCGTAAGTGCAGTTTGCATTATCACAGTCTCATAACTGGTATTAAATATAGGTCAGTGGCTGGTACCCAACCATATCAAAATTAGAGTGGCATTGGCCATTCCTGATTGCTGCTGGGATATTCTGTTAATGACTTAAATGTTTTTTTTAATGTAAAATATGTACATTGAGCATAAACCGGCCAACACACTTATTCCCTGACATATTTTTTGAAAAGTAGGCTTGTAAGCAATCATATTATTTATATGTGTCATTTGGAAATTACATACTTTCCTTAATAATAATAATAAATATTTTAGTAGTACTAGTAGCCATGATACACTTAAATGTCAAATCAGAGGAATGCAATACACATTTACACAGATAAATGTAACCCAATTTTTTTTTAATCAGTTGTTTTCCCAATTCTCTTTTTTAAAAAAAATATTTTTTTTAAAATTTAGTTATTTAAAATACCTTAAAAATTAAAAAAAATTCTGTTATATGTCTAGTCATGAAAATGAATATACCTTTTCTTAAAATGTATAATTTTTGTAAGCTTTTGTGAATTTTTATATTCAAAATTTCTTTTTTTTTTTTTTACAATAACTTATCCAATCAAACAAAATTGGAATCTGACACCAGGTTGTGCAAGTGGTTACATTTTAACATTCTTAATGCAAAGTCATGTCTTAGTCAAAATAGGGTACGTTATCTCAGTAGTTCTTAAACTTTTTTGTACCTGCTGGCCCAATTAACATATTTCTTACAAAGACACTGCTTGTGTAATAGCTGAAACTGAAAGACTGTAATTATAATATAAAATTATTTTTTATCTCTTTTTTGAAGTATGGTGGTATTCTGAAATACTCTGGTTTTTTAATAAATTATTTTAATTAATAATGGATGAATTATTCTTTTTATTGAACTTTCATGCCTTCAAGATGCTTAAATTTAACATTTATTTTGTGCTTAAATGTTTTTGTTCTAAAAAAAAATGTTGACTATTCTAATCTAAATGTACCATAGTTTTTCCATGTTACCGACTCTGCCAGCTAATGTTTTAAAGTCCTGTGTAGCCATGTACATAATCAAACATGTTCCTGATGTTCTTAAGATTTTTTTTACAAATCATTTGTTTCAGTTAACTGTTCCTTCTAAATTCACTGCTCCTAAGCATCAGGGCAAATAGAACAAAAATATCTAATTGCTACTTTAATATACCGGGTACCAGTATTTCCACTAGGATACAGATGACTAAATGGATGCACATTGGCAAAGTGTTTTCCTTGGTCCTTATCGGCAAATTACAAAATTATGAATAATAAAGAATTGTGCATGCAACATGGACGATGTAGTTGAACTTACTAAAAGTTGAATTCAAAACATATTTTTAGATTGGACATGGACTTAGAATCTTAGAGTTGGACTTCTCAAATTAAGCACTGTTGGTGCTATAAATGTTTAATGCAACTTTTTAGAATAAACTTAATTTAGGGATCACATTGCTATCTAGCTTCCCCCTCCCTCACCCACTTTCTTTGATATAGTGCTTACTTTTGAGACAGTGTTAAGGGGGAGAACTGTTGCATTTAACCATAATTATTTTACGAAAGCTTGAGCATATGTCATATTATTATTATGTAAAAATGAGAAGTAAAAAAAATGAAATTTTGTATTCCTTTTTGTTTGAATAATTCTGTCTAATATACTAATACTAGCAGCTGTTGCTTTTACCTTCTTTTTATTTCTTTTTTTTTTTTTTTGGTGACAAAAAACAACTTTATTTTATAATATACATTTAAATCTCCTATAATTATGATCTGATCTAGTCCAAAGAATATATTTTGCCTTTATTTACTATGCAACAAATACTAAATTATATTTTATTTATGTCAGTGAATTACAAGATAACTGCTTGTGCCTATTTTCCTTGATTTTGTTGTATTTAAATTTTAAACTAAAATCTTATGATACATGTTTTAAAAAAAACAAGCAATTTCTTAAACACGGTACTCATGTGGTTGAACTGTATAATGATATGATTCACTTATATATTGATATAGTTGACTTTTATATATAGTAGAGATGCTGTCAGCTTCTCACAGGATAAATGTGCACCTGCATGAATGTGTTGAGTGTGTTATGATATGATCTCATAATCTGAATAAGTTAAGGGTGATGAACCCTTCATTTCATAGAGACAATTGTAATGTTGTGTGGCCGGGCCAATGGTAAGATTTATATTTTAGAATGGTCTTTCTGCTGTAAGGTTGTTTTTTTTTTAAAGGATAATGTTCATCCAACTAAGAGGATGGATGCTGATTGACTCTTGTTCAGTGGTTGAAGAGGGGACAGACAAGGGTTTTCATTTTCAAACTTTATTATTTATCAGAAAACATGTAATTGTACAAAACCGAACTCATTTTGATAGCAAAAGAAATTAATTTAATTAATTTAATTAATTCATTGATCGTGGGGCCCTCAAAATATAGAAAAAGAAGAAGAATTAAAAGGATAATGAGTAAAAAAAAATGTAATATTTAATACTTTTATTTACATTTATGTAGATCTTGATTATTTTTTTAACATTAACATGGATACATCTTCAAAAAACCATTTATTTACATCACTTGTTTTTTGGCATATACATTTTTTTCATATCTCCAATCTTGTGAAGGTGAATAAATTTTTTGTTACCGATGTATATTACATGGTGCTACCTTACTTTACTGCTGCATATCTAACATGGTTTAATAATATAACACATCTCTTCAATGTTTACACTGTTAAATTTGTTGTTTCAAACCACATCTTCATACCATTACTTGTTCTTCTCAAAGAGGTGTATCACATCAGAAACCACGGGGCCTTACATGTTTGCCTGGTAATTGATGATGCATGAACACATGATGTAAATAGGAATGTAGATGTTTAGGATGAAGTAAATTTTTTTTCTTTTCAAAATAAATACTCATCTGATAATACTGCTATATTGCATTCGCACATAGAATTGATGTCGCTGAGTGCTATCATAAAGTAACTGGCAATTATTAAATCTGTTTTTTTTTGTAAAAAAAATAAATAAAAATAATAATAATAATTTTGAAATATCATATAAGAAGAGAAGAAGAACAAAAATGTCTTGGTTTAAATAATCGCTCATCTAAGAGACACTATTTGATGAACATTTAAATTGGATTGCTTAGTGTACATAAATAATTGTTTTTCATTTTGCGGTCATTAAAGTAGCTTGAAAAGGAATGCTTTTCTTTGAAAAAAATTATTAGCGTTTAAATTAAAGAAATAATTTTTCTGAAAAGTAAATAATCTCTAAGTCTAAGACATCTGGTGCAGTTAATTGAACATTTTGTTTACACCATTACATGTATCAAAAAATTCAATTAGGGATTGCTGACTGAAAAAACACATTGCAAAGAAAAAAGATAAAAAGCAAAAATATCATATGCTGTTTAAAAAAAAAAAATTCTCTGAGAACTTAATTATCATTATAAAAAAAACAATATAAAAACGTCATTTTTAATTTGTAGGTCCTCCTGGTCCAAGTACTTTATATTGGCAATGTTATGAATACTGTTTTACACCAGACTTTGATAAAAGGCATGAGATATACATTGGTACTTACAATCAGTTTTCTTTTACATTTATTTACTCTTGTACTGGATGGTTGTCATGAATCATTTTTTACAATTTTACTACTACTTGGTTGTGTTTCATATGAGTGATTTGAAAGTTGTTAAGAAAATCTGATTAAATTTAATATTTGTTGGCTAAAAAAAAAGAAAAAGACTTTATGCGATATGTCACTATCTGCCAGTCACTGTCCAGGCTCTCCAGCAAAGGCCATGGTTTTGTTATGTATCTGCTTGCTATATGTTATTTATAATTGTATCATTTTCTTAACTACCCATTGGTGTTGGCACTTATTTTTCTTCTTTGGAAAGTTTAATTATAGGAAAAAAAAGGTATTGCCAGGTAAACAAGTAATCGTAAAATATGAAGATAAATAGCTAAACTGCAACATTTGTTCTATGATATTCTGTGTCTCTATATTTTATCAGCAGATCAGTGAGAATGGCTGAAACATACCATTTCTACTTCCTCTTGTGTTTGTAACTTTCATTAGGGTCTTGACTAATATAATATATCATGTTTGTGTGTACCGGTATTGCATTGCTCTAAAAATCTAATTCATTTCTGTATTTACTCTTTTTTGGTAAGAGTTATTTTTGTTGTAATTCAAATTAAATTGGGCAAAAAAAGCTTTACTTGAACCTGTAATTTATTGAAGAAGAAGAAGATAATCTTTTTTTTTTTTTTCCCAGCTTAATATTTGTAATGTCCTTTACTATCTGTACCAGTACAAGTCTTTGTTTCTGTCAAGTGAAGCAAATTGTTACCTAAAAATTTTCTGGTAAGAAAGCATCCACTGATCATGGACACTACTTCACTGATGAATAATTGTGATTTATTATTTACCTAGCTTGTCACATGCAGTACATTTCTTACTGTGTAAATGTTTCAAACTTTCCTCAGGTATTTTACTTAGATGCCCTTAACTTGAACTCATAAGCTGTAATCTTGATGTGTCTGTTCATGTTTTGTAAAACAAATGTTTATCTCTAATTTTAGCCCTGTGCCTTCCATCATATTTTTGTGTTGTGAGTAGAAAGTGTAAGTAATTGCTCTAGATTCCCTAATTGCCTTATACTGCCTGGAATTTGTGGGTCACATAAAAAGCAGTCTTAATTTTCAAGTTATGAAAAAACAAACCAGAGCAAAGGGAAAAAATCAAATCATCACAATAGTAATATTATTTTGTTAAAAATGTGCTTCACATGGATGCTTCTGTTTTTTATTTGTTCCACTATTTACTGCCTGAATTTAATTGGATAAGTTTTAGAAACTTCATACCAAATATAATGGATTAAATTTATTGATAAATTTTAAATATACCAGTACTGTACCGGGTAGTTTTGATTTTTTTTTTTTTCTTTTTGGAGTTTCAGAGAGACATCAATTTTCTCAATCTGTAGATGTATGCAAAATGTTTGTAGCAAATTCAAAATTTATACCATTAATATCATTGATCAAATTCACAAAGGAAAAATTATACCGTACTTGAAACATTTTGAGTCTACCGACTGGCTATGAAGTCATACAAACTCTGTTATATGATGCCCTAAAAGAGGCTCCAATTTCAATAAAGACTGCCTTCCTTTTTTTACAGAAAATAATTGGGCTTTTAGAAATACAATTTTATCTTAGGACAGCTCAAAATTACTTACTGGTATGTTAAAAATATGAACTTTTGATATTTATGCTATAGTTATAATTATATTTATTATTAAACTTAATATGTGAATTATTAACCAATTGTGCCTTTCCTTGTATGTGTTAATTTACAGTTCCTTTTAACCAACATGTAGATCTGATAAGAAACTGTCTAGTCTTGAGTTCCTCTACTGTTAGGAGCTCAAACCAACAATTAAGGAGTTTGTACTTAATGTTCACTCAAATTTTCATCAAAATTTATACTTCATTAAAACTCTTTGCAAACTCTGGCCTTGATTTTTATTTCATAACATTATTTAGTAAATGTTCTTTATTTTTGTTTTGGTGTTTTATACCCAGCCTGCTACAAGAGATCCTGGCCTCTGTAGGGGCTACCGGCAGAAGAGTTCTGGTACTGGTAGGGTACTTTGCTGCATCCATATACTGGCATATGTGCAACGGTTGGGGAAGCGATGCTGCCATCCTAACGGCTCCTAGCAGATGCCAGGGCAGCCTTGAAGCTTTCGATAGATGTCGAGTTCACGGCAGTATTGTCCGGGTGGTTCCAAGCGATTATTGTGCATGGAAAGAATGATTGTTTATGTTGCACTGTGTTACTTAGAGGCACAGTGAATCATTCGCTATTCTGGGTGTAATTGCTCATGGGGTTGTCAGAGGTTAAGTCAGTGTTAAGTGACTGTTTGGCTCTAATTAATCGACCTGGCTTCTGTGGGGTGAGATAATTGTTTGCTGGGATGGCCGGCAAAGCCCCATGACCATTTTATATAAGAATGTTAGGCGGATCTTTTCTCGTCTGTCCTTGAGGGTGGGGATGTCAAATCTGTTTAAGAGGCCAGTGACGTAGCCAGGAGTGGTGGTTTTGTAGTCACGTGCTATGAAGCGCATTGCGTTACGTTGGATTCGCTCCATCTTGTCCACGTCTTGCTTTAGGGATGGGTCCCAGATGATTGCACCATATTCTAGTAGCGGGCGGACGACTGCAAGATATGACGAGTTATTTAGCACAACTGCGCGCTCGGCTAAATTAACATGGACTCTGAATTGTTTGTAGACTCCCAAGACGAAAGGGAGGACTGCTTCTGTATTTCTTTCCGGGAGTGGTTAACGTTAAAGGAATAAGTCGGAGGCTTTTACATACCGGTACAAGAAATGTAACATGGTGCTGGTGAACTCTTTCCGCCTCCCTATCCGACCGGTAGTCTATCATTAACAGCTACTTGGAACATTATGCAAAGGGCCTCCGTTCAACTCACTAAAAACCTAATAATATTGTACAACGTAACTGTTGTGGCGTTAGACCACATAGCTCACCACCTTCCTCCACAACCGGACGTTGCATTTAGTGTTTCTTTCAGACATTTTTTCGGGGGGGGGGGGGGGGGAGAGCGGCCAGAGTCGTAGCTAAGGGATGGCAGATGGCAGGGCGCCAGACTAGCCGGGGGTGGGGGGCTAAATGGGCTTTGTTGGTATTTAATGGTTGAAAATAAAGTGTTTCAGATTTGAAAATGTGGGAAGAGTGCGTAAAAATGAATCTTGTCCCTTGACATCAAACACTCTATATACGCCTCTGCTAGTGACGTCAAAATAGGGCGGATGGGGTGGTCCACGCAGGTGTCACTTTTTCATTATATGCAGGTGGGGCTTTTCGGACAACTGCAGAGTTTGTATCGTGAAAGGGAGGGCGGCAAAAATATTTTCCCACCCATGTCGGCACTAATAGTAGCTACGCCGCTAGGCAGTGTACATTTTGATACCAAAATCTGCAATCACTTTCATCGGGCAGTAGGGCGGAAGTTGGGGCGCCATTGAATATTCATCGATGAAAGGATCTGGGGAGCCTGCTCCCCATAATTTCTGTTATTATTTTAAACGTAAGAGGTGTTAATTTTTTAGTACCTATAGGCCTACTTGAATTCAGTTTCTTTTTGAACTGGGAAGAACATATTTTAAGGTTTTGTGGGAGGCATTATGGCGCCCAGTGTCATACATAAAGTGAATTCACTCCAGTTGTGGCGTGCCCCAGGGTATTCATTTGGGACAAGCTTATAATCAATCCCATACTGTAACAATTATGAGCGCGAGAGAAGGGGTGAAGAAATTTAATGTGCTTGAGACAGTCGGGCATATTCAAAATGCGGGGGGCACATACTTTAATTTGTTGTTTCTTTCAGACAATTATCAGATCATCTATCGACCATAGTACTATTTTTTATACGTTTTTTTCCCTCATTATCTAAATTTTGACTTGAAATAGGAGGGATGACACTCCCCAGAAAATTATGTGTATGTTAAATTGCGACATTATAATTATATAATAGAGTGACATACTGGTATTTCGTTTTCAACCATTAAAAACAGCTCTTTTAAAATCATATTCTTTTTTCTGATACTCAGTGAACAACCGGAAAATTATCACTGACACTGCGCTTAGGGTGAGACTGAGACAACTCTTGCCAAATTCATGCCTTCAACTACACATTTATCTTAAATTTCATATAATAGCCTTACACATACTGTACAAAAATCAGGGTCAGGATATAAATACAGATATGTATTACATTTCTAAGGCTATTTCCACTCTATCCTATCGACAAGTGACGTATTCTGAAAGAGCGCGAGGGGGGAAAAGACTTACACGGATGTCTTTGCTAGCACTTTCTTTAGTAAGATGCCCTTGCTTTCAAACAAACTTAGCATTGGCATACGGTTTGATCCCCCCCCCACTCAAATATAACGTCACAAATCTCTGCTTCCCCCCCCCCCATAAACAAGTCCCTGTGACCACTAGTGTCCTTTACAAAACCCTTAAGAAATTCACCTCCCTGTCAGAAACATTGCACTAGAGAACAGTCGTTCTTAACCAGGGGTAAAAGTAACTCACCAGTCCTGAGGTGTGGAAGACCAGAAAAATGTATTCAGTGGCGTAGCTAGGGGGTTGCAAACCGCACCGGGTGACACCATCATCTCAGGGGGTGACGCCAAATCGAAAAGCTGCGTAATTGCAGAGGCCACAATGCTCGTTCAAACCGAAATTCATAAAAGGATAACAGATGAAACGTTACACCCCCCCCCCCCCAAAGTAACCAATTAAAATGCACGTTTTATTAAAATTTCAAGGTTGATGCGTCAGCAATTAGGTTACCTTATTATTAGGCCAGAAACACACCGCTGTCTACCATGTTTCAACGCCGAATGAAGTGTTCGGTAACTTTTGTAAGTGACAGGAATGATCGTATTTGCTGCCATTGTCAGTTGTTGCTGCCATTGCCATTTGTTGCTGCCATTGCCAGTTGTTGCTGCCATTGCCAGTTGTTGGTGCTTTACTTAAGCATTTTGATTAGCAGCAGTAAATATTTTGTTCTGGTGAATTTTGCTGGCGCATTGCGTGTATTGGTAATTATTTCCCCCCCTTGTTTATAAAAAGTTAAATAAAGAAATAAAAGTACGATAACTAATTTATTTTTAATTTTATTACAATGTAATTTATACGGTTGGTGGGGGGAGGGGGTGTTTAAAACCGAGTTGGCCTGCAGGCAGAGGCGTAACTGGGTTTTTGACGCCCTTGGCTAATTTATTTTGGCCCCCTTGATATTTAAATAAAAAATGTAAAAATTAGAGATTTAGCGGCGCCCTTTTGACCTGGCGCAGGCCGGCACCCTTGGCAACTGCCCCAATGCCAAGCCGTTGTTACGCCACTGCCTGCAGGGATGAAAAAAAAAAGGTTTAAGTATCCCTGCCCTAGAGCATTTACTAAGATACCCCCCTCCCCCTCCGGGGCGGTCAAACATTTTTTTCCGTTCCATTCCACTTCCCGTGTCCACATTTAGCCATACATTCTCATACACGATTGTCATTGTAACTACATTCCGATTCTCCTTCTGCTTGGCGTCCTGTAACTTAATCAGGGGCCATTTTTCGGACCTCGCATACCTGTATTGACTCTCTCAGTGATAGTCAGAGGCTTAGCGTAGGGGGGCAGGGGGGTACAGATGTACCCGGGCGCCAGCTAGTTAGGGGGCGCCAAAATGTGCTTTGGTATTATTTTATTGATGAAAATAATGGGTTTGAGAGTTGAAAAAAGGAAAAGATGGCGCTTTAAAATGAATCTTGTCCCCGGGCGCGAATCTTGTCCCCGGGCGCCAAACACTCTAGCTACGCCTCTGGTGATAGTAGTTTAAAAATAAAATAATTATAATTGTTGTTTAAAAAGATAATGTTAAAAATGTCTATAATTTAGGGTTATTGAGTGCAATTCTTTACTACAATATTCCACTTTTCATGTGACGTCACAAAGCTTGGAGAAAAAAAAAAGGGGGGGGGCCCTCGTCACAAAAATCTGTCCCTTCACCCTAGACGCGTGACGTCATTTATGGATGACCCCCTTAGTACATTCCAAGTTGCAATCCAAAAAATCATGTCCATATCCAGTCATAGGTCATAGGTTGATTTCCATTAGTATCAGTCCGGGTTTTATTCTGTTGATTGGCTTTCGTAACGTTAATTTTTTTTACATGGCTAGGTTGTTAGCCCAGCGCACAACCGTCTTGGGGGCTGCCCCTTACAGCTCTCTAGGTAGCTGCCTTAGTTTTGGGGTTAGGTTCCCTAGCCTTTGTGGATCCCCCCCACTTCCTACAAGGCAGTGGGTTCTGGTTTTGGTCCACCCCGGGTATTTTATTTCCCCTGTGCCCTCTGTTGTGATATCACGGTTGTTGTAATGTTACAGTTACGTCCCTTTGTGTCAATGCGTGAGGTCCGTGTTTTGTGAGCTGAGAAGTCACGTGAGCTTGCTCGTGGCTGGTATTAAATTCATTAAAGCTATAGGCACGCAGCTGAACAGACGTGTTAGACTTCATTGAGTATTAGACATAATAATACAAATATAACATGGTGGCAGCCAACTGATCTATGGCAGAAAGAAGTTATAAGTCTAGAGGCCATCCTCCACCTTCTTTAAATGTGAAGAAGGGGTGTGAGGAATGGAAAGTGTGGAAACAAATTTGGATGAACTATTGCATTGTAGCAGAGATCAACTCAGAGGAAGGGGAATATAAAAAAGCTCTTTTCCTAAACACACTAGGACCAGAGGGATTGACCGTTTACAATGGCATGCCTCTCAAAGAAAAGCACAGTACACAAGACATCATAAATGCATTTGATGACCATTTCGTGGGAATGAAAAATGAGACATTTGAAAGGTATGTGTTTAATAATAGGAAACAGAAAGCTGATGAAACTTTTGAGGACTATGAATTGCAGTCTTACGCACCATAGCTAGAACTAGAACGTGCAATTTTTGCGACCACATGACAGACTCCTTACTGAGAGACAGAATTGTCGTGGGCATAAAAGACAATATAACTAGAGAAGCATTATTGCAGGAAACGAAGCTGACTCTGGTGAAATGTATAGATATATGTTGAGCCCAAGAAGCAGCTAATGTTCAAATAAAATTTTTAGAAGAGAACAATGGTCAAAAAGAGGATACAAAAAGAGAAAAGCAGGTAGTCCGGACGAGGCATTTGCTGTACTGTCTGGTAGGAGAAAAACCAGAAGACCAACACTGCTCAAATTAACAAACGGTCTAAATGTAAATTTTGTGGACAGGTACACGTCTTTAAGAAAGAATTGTGTCCTGCATGGGGCAAACAATGTAAAATCTATAAACATAGAAACCATTTTGCCAGCAAATGCAACCAGAAGAATTTGCGGCTAATGTCTAGTTATGGAGCTATGGCGTCATTTGCGTGTTTTATGTTGCTGATGACTTTAGGGTTCAGGTTAGGTTTAGGGATAGATTTAGGGTTCAGGTTAGGGTGAGGGATAGATTTAGCGTTCAGGTTAGGGTGAGGCATACATTTAGGAA
Organism: Omphiscola glabra; assembly: GCA_964017045.1. Classification (NCBI taxonomy): domain Eukaryota; kingdom Metazoa; phylum Mollusca; class Gastropoda; family Lymnaeidae; genus Omphiscola; species Omphiscola glabra. The sequence continues at coordinate 9,742,189 of OZ024804.1, read as the reverse complement.
GTTTTTCATTATTTTTAAACGTTTTATTCTTAATTTTACGGTTGGTGTCAACCAAGAAATTTACCTAAATACTAAATAAGCATTCAGTAAAAATGTATACCGTAACTAATCGCATGTTTAAAAAATTCAGGTCCCAAAGGAGTGGACGGACGTTTATATATTTATATACAGCACTTCCTTGAAAATAAAAAAAAGTGCCCGCCTTCGCCATTTTTATAGATGAAGCGGGTGAAGGCCACTGAAGGGGAGCAGTAATCGAGGGAACCAGCCGTCACCCGTTGGTTTAAATTCTTAGTTTTTAAAACTTAAAGTTTGCAGATGAATTCTTTATATGATTAAACCTTTTGTATTTCCAGTCACACCATATGACGTGTAATTTTTTTAAAGTGTTGGCCTACTGTTGGCACCAGCCTGTAAATCCAAGCGGAAGATGATCAGTTTAATTAGGCTGTTACACAACACTGCACTGCTCTCGAGCCATTGTAATGTTTGAAACTACAAAGATTTCCGAATGAGTTTTTAGCATACTTCAGAAAATCACTATTTTCTTAATCACTATTTTCTTATTGTTAGTACTTATCTTAGTTATTAAATAAATGCTTTTATATCTTAACACTGGTATAGAAACCTCAGACCAAGAAACTGCTCTATCTTGAGAACTGGTATGTGTAACACTCAAAGACCAAAAAGCTGATACATTTCGGGCTTATTTCATCATCCCATCAATTTCAAACTGTTTGGTTTTAGTCTTTTCTTATTTACCAATACTCCTTTTATCAACACATCACATGGCCTAAATACTTACCAATATGTTTTTTTTACTGACACATTAAATGGGGTACATTAGCAATAATTATTTTTATAATATGTCAATCTTTTAATTACCTTTATTTTTGCCTTAAATTCTTCTTAGTTTTAAAGCAAACAGTTTGCAAATGACTTCTTAAAAAATGTCACTGTCTCCGAAAACCACGCCATATGACAGTAATGATGAAGGAATTAAAAGAGTCATCACCTGCCTTTTGTCCCAAGCCAAAGATTGTTTGATTGGGCCATTACACAACCCTTCTCTCTAGGCATTGGCATTGCAACGTTGGAACAACATAGGTTTTGAAGTGAGTATTAGTATACGGGTACTTTACTTCATACCTTCACAAAGTACATCACTTATTTTATTTTTTAAATACTTGATTTATCCAATTTATTTAATAAATGCTTTTTTTCTTAACACTGACATGTAGCCCTCAGAGACCAAAAAGCTGATGTATTTTGAGTTTATTTGATTACCCATCAATTTCAAACTATATTGGAATTTAGTCTTTTCTTACTAATCAATACTTCTTTTATCACTAACACATCACATGGCCTAAATACTTATCAACTTTGTTCATTACTAAAACATCAAATGGGCTAAATTAGCTTTATTGCACTTATAATGTGTCAATCTTTAACTTTATTTTGGCTTAAATTCTTCTTAGTTTTTAGAGCAAAAAGTTACCAAATAAATTCTTAAAATGATTTAAAATATCTCTGTTTCCGATAATCACAACATATGACTGCAAAAATGAGTGTCATCACCTGTCTATGGATCACGGGTACTTTACTTCATACCTTCACAAAGTACATCACTTATTTTATTTTTTAAGTACTGGATATATCCAATTTATTTAATAAATGCTTTTATATCTTAACATTGGTATTGAAGTCTCAGAGACCAAGAAGCTGATATATTTTGTGTTTTTTTTATCATCCCCTCAATTTCAAACTATATTGGGATTTATTCTTTTCTTACTAATCAATACTTCTTTTATCACTAATACATCACATGGGCTAAATACTTATATTTGTTTATTACTAACACATCAAATGGGCATTAGCTATATTGCACTTATGTGTCAATCTTTTACTTTATTTTGGCTTAAATTCTTCTTATTTTATAGAGCAAAAGTTTTGCAAATAAATTCTTAAAATGATTAAAAATATCTCTGTTTCCGATAACCACACCATATGACTTCAAAAATGAGTGTCATCACCTGTCTATGGATCCAAGCCAAAGATGATCAGTTTGATTGGGACGTTACAGAACCCTTCTCTCTAGGTATTGTAATGTTTGGAACAACACAAGTTGCCAAGTGAGTTTTAATTAACTTAACTTCATAATTTCACAAAGTACATCACTTATTTTATTTTTTAAGTACTTGATTTATCCAATTTATTTAATAAATGCTTTTATATCTTAACATTGGTATGGAAGCCTCAGAGACCAAGAAGCTGATATATTTTGTGTTTATTTTATCATCCCATCAATTTCAAACTATATTAGGATTTAGTCTTTTCTTACTAATCAATACTTCTTTTATCCCTAACACATCACATGGCCTAAATGCTTATCATCTTTGTTTATCACTAATACATCACATGGGCTAAATACTTATATTTGTTTATTACTAAAACATCAAATGGGCTAAATTAGCTATATTGTACTTATAATGTGTCAATCTTTTACTTTATTTTTGGCTTAAATCCTTATTAGTTTTTAGAGCAAAAAGTTTGGCAAATAAATTCTTAAAATGATTTAAAGTATCTCTGTTTCCAATAACCACACCATATGACTGCAAAAATGAGTGTCATCACCTGTCTATGGATACAAGCCAAAGATTATCAGTAGTTTGATTGGGCCGTTACAGAACCCTTCTCTCTAGGTATTGTAATGTTTGGAACAACACAAGTTGCCAAGTAAGTTTTAATTAACTTAACTTCATAATTTCACAAAGTACATCACTTAATTTATTTTTTAAGTACTTGATATATCCAATTTATTTAATAAATGCTTTTATATCTTAACATTGGTATTGAAGCCTCAGAGACCAAGAAGCTGATATATTTTGTGTTTTTTTTTTATCATCCCCTCAATTTCAAACTATGTTGGGATTTAGTCTTTTCTTACTAATCAATACTTCTTTTATCACTAATACATCACATGGGCTAAATACTTATATTTGTTTATTACTAACACATCAAATGGGCTAAATTAGCTATTTTGCACTTATAATGTGTCAATCTTTTACTTTATTTTGGCTTAAATTCTTAATTTTTAGAGCAAAAATGCTGCAAATAAATTCTTAAAATGATTAAAAATATCTGTTTCCGATAACCACACCATATGACTGCAAAAATGAGTGTCATTACCTGTCAATGGATACAAGCCAAAGATTATCAGTAGTTTGATTGGGCCGTTACAGAACCCTTCTCTCTAGGTATTGTAATGTTTGGAACAACACAAGTTGCCAAGTGAGTTTTAATTAACTTAACTTCATAATTTCACAAAGTACATCACTTATTTAATTTTTAAGTACTGGATTTATCCAATTTATTTAATAAATGCTTTTATATCTTAACATTGGTATGGAAGCCTCAGAGACAATGAAGCTGATATATTTTGTGTTTTTTATTATCCCATCAATTTCAAACTATGTTAGGATTTAGTCTTTTCTTACTAATCAATACTTCTTTTATCCCTAACACATCACATAGCCTAAATACTTATCAACTTTGTTTATTACTAAAACATCAAATGGGCTAAATTAGCTATATTGCACTTATAATGTGTCAATCTTTAACTTTATTTTGGCTTAAATTCTTCTTAGTTTTTAGAGCAAAAAGTTACCAAATAAATTCTTAAAATGATTTAAAATATCTCTGTTTCCGATAACCACACCATATGACTGCAAAAATGAGTGTCATCACCTGTCTATGGATCCAAGCCAAAGATGATCAGTTTAATTGGGCCGTTACAGAACCCTTCTCTCTAGGTATTGTAATGTTTGGAACAACACAAGTTGCCAAGTGAGTTTTAATTAACTTAACTTCATAATTTCACAAAGTACATCACTTATTTTATTTTTTAAGTACTGGATATATCCAATTTATTTGATAAATACTTTTACATCTTAACATTGGTATGGAAGCCTCAGAGACCAAGTAGCTGATATATTTTGTGTTTTTTTTATCATCCCCTCAATTTTAAACTTTTTTGGGATTTAGTCTTTTCTTACTAATCAATACTTCTTTTATCCCTAACACATCACATAGCCCAAATACTTATCAACTTTATTACTAAAACATCAAATGGGCTAAATTAGCTATATTGCACTTATAATGTGTCAATCTTTAACTTTATTTTGGCTTAAATTCTTCTTAGTTTTTAGAGCAAAAAGTTTGGCAAATAAATTCTTAAAATGATTTAAAGTATCTCTGTTTCCGATAACCACACCATATGACTGCAAAAATGAGTGTCATCACCTGTCTATGGATCCAAGCCAAAGATTATCAGTTTGATTGGGCCGTTACAGAACCCTTCTCTCTAGGTATTGTTATGTTTGGAACAACACAAGTTGCCAAGTGAGTTTTAGTTAACTTTAACTTCATAATTTCACAAAATACATCACTTAATTTATTTTTTAAGTACTTGATATATCCAATTTATTTAATAAATGCTTCTATATCTTAACATTGGTATGGAAGCCTCAGAGACCAAGAAGCTGATATATTTTTTATTTTTTTTATCATCCCCTCAATTTTAAACTTTTTTGGGATTTAGTCTTTTCTTACTAATCAATACTTCTTTTATCACTAACACATCACATGGCCTAAATACTTATCAACTTTGTTCATTACTAAAACATCAAATGGGCTAAATTAGCTATATTGCACTTATAATGTGTCAATCTTTAACTTTATTTTTGCTTAAATTCTTCTTAGTTTTTAGAGCAAAAAGTTACCAAATAAATTCTTAAAATGATTTAAAATATCTCTGTTTCCGATAACCACACCATATGACTGCAAAAATGAGTGTCATCACCTGTCTATGGATCCAAGCCAAAGATGATCAGTTTGATTGGGCCGTTACAGAACCCTTCTCTCTAGGTATTGTAATGTTTGGAACAACACAAGTTGCCAAGTGAGTTTTAATTAACTTAACTTCATAATTTCACAAAGTACATCACTTATTTTATTTTTTAAGTACTGGATATATCCAATTTATTTGATAAATACTTTTACATCTTAACATTGGTATGGAAGCCTCAGAGACCAAGTAGCTGATATATTTTGTGTTTTTTTTATCATCCCATCAATTTCAAACTATATTAGGATTTAGTCTTTTCTTACTAATCAATACTTCTTTTATCCCTAACACATCACATAGCCCAAATACTTATCAACTTTATTACTAAAACATCAAATGGGCTAAATTAGCTATATTGCACTTATAATGTGTCAATCTTTAACTTTATTTTGGCTTAAATTCTTCTTAGTTTTTAGAGCAAAAATTTACCAAATAAATTCTTAAAATGATTTAAAATATCTCTGTTTCCGATAACCACACCATATGACTGCAAAAATGAGTGTCATCACCTGTCTATGGATCCAAGCCAAAGATGATCAGTTTGATTGGGCCGTTACAGAACCCTTCTCTCTAGGTATTGTTATGTTTGGAACAACACAAGTTGCCAAGTGAGTTTTAGTTAACTTTAACTTCATAATTTCACAAAATACATCACTTAATTTATTTTTTAAGTACTTGATATATCCAATTTATTTAATAAATGCTTCTATATCTTAACATTGGTATGGAAGCCTCAGAGACCAAGAAGCTGATATATTTTTTATTTTTTTTATCATCCCCTCAATTTTAAACTTTTTTGGGATTTAGTCTTTTCTTACTAATCAATACTTCTTTTATCACTAACACATCACATGGCCTAAATACTTATCAACTTTGTTCATTACTAAAACATCAAATGGGCTAAATTAGCTATATTGCACTTATAATGTGTCAATCTTTAACTTTATTTTTGCTTAAATTCTTCTTAGTTTTTAGAGCAAAAAGTTACCAAATAAATTCTTAAAATGATTTAAAATATCTCTGTTTCCGATAACCACACCATATGACTGCAAAAATGAGTGTCATCACCTGTCTATGGATCCAAGCCAAAGATTATCAGTTTGATTGGGCCGTTACAGAACCCTTCTCTCTAGGTATTGTTATGTTTGGAACAACACAAGTTGCCAAGTGAGTTTTAGTTAACTTTAACTTCATAATTTCACAAAATACATCACTTAATTTATTTTTTAAGTACTTGATATATCCAATTTATTTAATAAATGCTTCTATATCTTAACATTGGTATGGAAGCCTCAGAGACCAAGAAGCTGATATATTTTTTATTTTTTTTATCATCCCCTCAATTTTAAACTTTTTTGGGATTTAGTCTTTTCTTACTAATCAATACTTCTTTTATCACTAACACATCACATGGCCTAAATACTTATCAACTTTGTTCATTACTAAAACATCAAATGGGCTAAATTAGCTATATTGCACTTATAATGTGTCAATCTTTAACTTTATTTTGGCTTAAATTCTTCTTAGTTTTTAGAGCAAAAAGTTACCAAATAAATTCTTAAAATGATTTAAAATATCTCTGTTTCCGATAACCACACCATATGACTGCAAAAATGAGTGTCATCACCTGTCTATAGATCCAAGCCAAAGATTATCAGTTTGATTGGGCCGTTACAGAACCCTTCTCTCTAGGTATTGTTATGTTTGGAACAACACAAGTTGCCAAGTGAGTTTTAGTTAACTTTAACTTCATAATTTCACAAAATACATCACTTAATTTATTTTTTAAGTACTTGATATATCCAATTTATTTAATAAATGCTTCTATATCTTAACATTGGTATGGAAGCCTCAGAGACCAAGAAGCTGATATATTTTTTATTTTTTTTATCATCCCCTCAATTTTAAACTTTTTTGGGATTTAGTCTTTTCTTACTAATCAATACTTCTTTTATCACTAACACATCACATGGCCTAAATACTTATCAACTTTGTTCATTACTAAAACATCAAATGGGCTAAATTAGCTATATTGCACTTATAATGTGTCAATCTTTAACTTTATTTTGGCTTAAATTCTTCTTAGTTTTTAGAGCAAAAAGTTACCAAATAAATTCTTAAAATGATTTAAAATATCTCTGTTTCCGATAACCACACCATATGACTGCAAAAATGAGTGTCATCACCTGTCTATAGATCCAAGCCAAAGATTATCAGTTTGATTGGGCCGTTACAGAACCCTTCTCTCTAGGTATTGTTATGTTTGGAACAACACAAGTTGCCAAGTGAGTTTTAGTTAACTTTAACTTCATAATTTCACAAAATACATCACTTAATTTATTTTTTAAGTACTTGATATATCCAATTTATTTAATAAATGCTTCTATATCTTAACATTGGTATGGAAGCCTCAGAGACCAAGAAGCTGATATATTTTTTATTTTTTTTATCATCCCCTCAATTTTAAACTTTTTTGGGATTTAGTCTTTTCTTACTAATCAATACTTCTTTTATCACTAACACATCACATGGCCTAAATACTTATCAACTTTGTTCATTACTAAAACATCAAATGGGCTAAATTAGCTATATTGCACTTATAATGTGTCAATCTTTAACTTTATTTTTGCTTAAATTCTTCTTAGTTTTTAGTGCAAAAAGTTACCAAATAAATTCTTAAAATGATTTAAAATATCTCTGTTTCCGATAACCACACCATATGACTGCAAAAATGAGTGTCATCACCTGTCTATGGATCCAAGCCAAAGATGATCAGTTTGATTGGGCCGTTACAGAACCCTTCTCTCTAGGTATTGTAATGTTTGGAACAACACAAGTTGCCAAGTGAGTTTTAATTAACTTAACTTCATAATTTCACAAAGTACATCACTTATTTTATTTTTTAAGTACTGGATATATCCAATTTATTTGATAAATACTTTTACATCTTAACATTGGTATGGAAGCCTCAGAGACCAAGTAGCTGATATATTTTGTGTTTTTTTTATCATCCCATCAATTTCAAACTATATTAGGATTTAGTCTTTTCTTACTAATCAATACTTCTTTTATCCCTAACACATCACATAGCCCAAATACTTATCAACTTTATTACTAAAACATCAAATGGGCTAAATTAGCTATATTGCACTTATAATGTGTCAATCTTTAACTTTATTTTGGCTTAAATTCTTCTTAGTTTTTAGAGCAAAAATTTACCAAATAAATTCTTAAAATGATTTAAAATATCTCTGTTTCCGATAACCACACCATATGACTGCAAAAATGAGTGTCATCACCTGTCTATGGATCCAAGCCAAAGATGATCAGTTTGATTGGGCCGTTACAGAACCCTTCTCTCTAGGTATTGTTATGTTTGGAACAACACAAGTTGCCAAGTGAGTTTTAGTTAACTTTAACTTCATAATTTCACAAAATACATCACTTAATTTATTTTTTAAGTACTTGATATATCCAATTTATTTAATAAATGCTTCTATATCTTAACATTGGTATGGAAGCCTCAGAGACCAAGAAGCTGATATATTTTTTATTTTTTTTATCATCCCCTCAATTTTAAACTTTTTTGGGATTTAGTCTTTTCTTACTAATCAATACTTCTTTTATCACTAACACATCACATGGCCCAAATACTTATCAACTTTGTTCATTACTAAAACATCAAATGGGCTAAATTAGCTATATTGCACTTATAATGTGTCAATCTTTAACTTTATTTTGGCTTAAATTCTTCTTAGTTTTTAGAGCAAAAAGTTACCAAATAAATTCTTAAAATGATTTAAAATATCTCTGTTTCCGATAACCACACCATATGACTGCAAAAATGAGTGTCATCACCTGTCTATAGATCCAAGCCAAAGATTATCAGTTTGATTGGGCCGTTACAGAACCCTTCTCTCTAGGTATTGTTATGTTTGGAACAACACAAGTTGCCAAGTGAGTTTTAGTTAACTTTAACTTCATAATTTCACAAAATACATCACTTAATTTATTTTTTAAGTACTTGATATATCCAATTTATTTAATAAATGCTTCTATATCTTAACATTGGTATGGAAGCCTCAGAGACCAAGAAGCTGATATATTTTTTATTTTTTTTATCATCCCCTCAATTTTAAACTTTTTTGGGATTTAGTCTTTTCTTACTAATCAATACTTCTTTTATCACTAACACATCACATGGCCTAAATACTTATCAACTTTGTTCATTACTAAAACATCAAATGGGCTAAATTAGCTATATTGCACTTATAATGTGTCAATCTTTAACTTTATTTTGGCTTAAATTCTTCTTAGTTTTTAGAGCAAAAAGTTACCAAATAAATTCTTAAAATGATTTAAAATATCTCTGTTTCCGATAACCACACCATATGACTGCAAAAATGAGTGTCATCACCTGTCTATGGATCCAAGCCAAAGATGATCAGTTTGATTGGGCCGTTACAGAACCCTTCTCTCTAGGTATTGTAATGTTTGGAACAACACAAGTTGCCAAGTGAGTTTTAATTAACTTAACTTCATAATTTCACAAAGTACATCACTTATTTTATTTTTTAAGTACCTGATATATCCAATTTATTTAATAAATGCTTCTATATCTTAACATTGGTATGGAAGCCTCAGAGACCAAGAAGCTGATATATTTTTTATTTTTTTTATCATCCCCTCAATTTTAAACTTTTTTGGGATTTAGTCTTTTCTTACTAATCAATACTTCTCTTATCACTAACACATCACATGGCCTAAATACTTATCAACTTTGTTCATTACTAAAACATCAAATGGGCTAAATTAGCTATATTGCACTTATAATGTGTCAATCTTTAACTTTATTTTGGCTTAAATTCTTCTTAGTTTTTAGAGCAAAAAGTTACCAAATAAATTCTTAAAATGATTAAAAATATCTCTATTTACGATAACCACACCATATGACTGCAAAAATGAGTGTCATCACCTGTCTATGGATCCAAGCCAAAGATGATCAGTTTGATTGGGCCGTTACAGAACCCTTCTCTCTAGGTATTGTAATGTTTGGAACAACACAAGTTGCCAAGTGAGTTTTAATTAACTTAACTTCATAATTTCACAAAGTACATCACTTATTTTATTTTTTAAGTACTGGATATATCCAATTTATTTGATAAATACTTTTACATCTTAACATTGGTATGGAAGCCTCAGAGACCAAGTAGCTGATATATTTTGTGTTTTTTTTATCATCCCATCAATTTCAAACTATATTAGGATTTAGTCTTTTCTTACTAATCAATACTTCTTTTATCCCTAACACATCACATAGCCCAAATACTTATCAACTTTATTACTAAAACATCAAATGGGCTAAATTAGCTATATTGCACTTATAATGTGTCAATCTTTAACTTTATTTTGGCTTAAATTCTTCTTAGTTTTTAGAGCAAAAATTTACCAAATAAATTCTTAAAATGATTTAAAATATCTCTGTTTCCGATAACCACACCATATGACTGCAAAAATGAGTGTCATCACCTGTCTATGGATCCAAGCCAAAGATGATCAGTTTGATTGGGCCGTTACAGAACCCTTCTCTCTAGGTATTGTTATGTTTGGAACAACACAAGTTGCCAAGTGAGTTTTAGTTAACTTTAACTTCATAATTTCACAAAATACATCACTTAATTTATTTTTTAAGTACTTGATATATCCAATTTATTTAATAAATGCTTCTATATCTTAACATTGGTATGGAAGCCTCAGAGACCAAGAAGCTGATATATTTTTTATTTTTTTTATCATCCCCTCAATTTTAAACTTTTTTGGGATTTAGTCTTTTCTTACTAATCAATACTTCTCTTATCACTAACACATCACATGGCCTAAATACTTATCAACTTTGTTCATTACTAAAACATCAAATGGGCTAAATTAGCTATATTGCACTTATAATGTGTCAATCTTTAACTTTATTTTGGCTTAAATTCTTCTTAGTTTTTAGAGCAAAAAGTTACCAAATAAATTCTTAAAATGATTAAAAATATCTCTATTTACGATAACCACACCATATGACTGCAAAAATGAGTGTCATCACCTGTCTATAGATCCAAGCCAAAGATGATCAGTTTGATTGGGCCGTTACAGAACCCTTCTCTCTAGGTATTGTAATGTTTGGAACAACACAAGTTGCCAAGTGAGTTTTAATTAACTTAACTTCATAATTTCACAAAGTACATCACTTATTTTATTTTTTAAGTACTGGATATATCCAATTTATTTAATAAATGCTTTTATATCTAAACATTGGTATGGAAGTCTCAGAGACCAAGAAGCTGATATATTTTGTGTTTTTTTTATCATCCCATCAATTTCAAACTATATTAGGATTTAGTCTTTTCTTACTAATCAATACTTCTTTTATCCCTAACACATCACATGGCCTAAATGCTTATCATCTTTGTTTATCACTAATACATCACATGGGTAAAATACTTATATTTGTTTATTACTAAAACATCAAATGGGCTAAATTAGCTATATTGTACTTATAATGTGTCAATCTTTTACTTTATTTTGGCTTAAATCCTTATTAGTTTTTAGAGCAAAAAGTTTGGCAAATAAATTCTTAAAATGATTTAAAGTATCTCTGTTTCCGATAACCACACCATATGACTGCAAAAATGAGTGTCATCACCTGTCAATGGATACAAGCCAAAGATTATCAGTAGTTTGATTGGGCCGTTACAGAACCCTTCTGTCTAGGTATTGTAATGTTTGGAACAACACAAGTTGCCAAGTGAGTTTTAATTAACTTAACTTCATAATTTCACAAAGTACATCACTTATTTTATTTTTTAAGTACTGGATATATCCAATTTATTTGATAAATACTTTTACATCTTAACATTGGTATGGAAGCCTCAGAGACCAAGTAGCTGATATATTTTGTGTTTTTTTTATCATCCCATCAATTTCAAACTATATTAGGATTTAGTCTTTTCTTACTAATCAATACTTCTTTTATCCCTAACACATCACATAGCCCAAATACTTATCAACTTTATTACTAAAACATCAAATGGGCTAAATTAGCTATATTGCACTTATAATGTGTCAATCTTTTACTTTATTTTGGCTTAAATTCTTTTCAGTTTTTAGAGCAAAAATTTTGCAAATAAATTCTTAAAATGATTAAAAATATCTCTGTTTCCGATAACCACACCATATGACTGCAAAAATGAGTGTTATCACCTGTCTATGGATCCAAGCCAAAGATTATCAGTTAGATTGGGCCGTTACCGAACCCTTCTCTCTAGGTATTATGTTTGGAACAACACAAGTTGCCAAATATGTTTTAGTATACTTAACTTCATAATTTCACAAAGTACATCACTTATTTTATTTTTTAAGTACTTGATTTATCCAAGTTATTTAATAAATGCTTTTATATCTTAACAAAAAAGGTAATAATGAGGAGACTGCAATCAGTTTAACACAATAGGAAATTAGTAGAACACAGTAAGGTTAAAACTGATAAAAGGAACGCAACAAAACAACGAACGTGTCGGCAGGAAGCCTTCATCAGCGAACAAACACAAAAACGAATAAAATGAGAATGTATAAAAAAATAAATATATATATAATATAGCACTGAGCTCAGAAGTAGTATCCAAGAGGGCAGCAAATGATTAGTGACAGAAAGTAAGTGGGAGAAAGGTTTAAATAGGGAAGAGTGAAAGAAAAGAGAAGTAAGTCCACTGCGATAGGTTGTGACGGGGAGGGGCGGAGGTAGGTTCAAACAGTGAATAGAGACATGACATTCAAACCATGTGGGTACAAGGTGTCATAAGTTAAAATAAGCTTGTGCTCCAAATTCACCCGGGTGGGTGTGTTTGTGCTGGTCACAATCGCGCATATAGAACAGTCCGCCTTGCCCAGGTGGTCGGCACTATTGAAGTGTTTGGAGACAGGACACTGTTTATCCTGTGTAATATTACGGAGGTGTTCAGTACACTGGTCAGAGAGTCGGCGTCCTGTCTCCCCAATGTATGACATCTGGCAGCGGGTGCAAACAATAGTGTAGATAACATTGCAGCTAGTACAAAGGAAACCGCCGCGTATCTGAAAACTGCCCTTAGGGAAATGTATGTTTTGAGTCTGGAAGACAAAAGGACAAGTGTTGCATTGGCTGCAGCCACATGTCTTGGTCCCGAAGTGGGAAGGGGTGGCGTTGATACGGCTGTGCACCAGGTCTCTCAGATTTTTGTCCCGTCTAAAAACAAGAGGCGGGGAGGAGAAGATGCATCGTGTCTCTGTGTCTGCGAGTAATATAGAATGGTTTTTAAGGAAAACACGTTTAGCTATAAGATTGTGTGGGTGATTAGTGATGATAAGTTTGGTCCTGTCAACATTGTCGCTCAGACGAGGCCTGAAGGCATCAGTACGGGTAATCTTCTTAACCCTTTGAAGGGCTGATGAAAGTACTGTCTCCGGGTAAGACCTACATCGGAAATAGTCTATCATCTGAAGTGCTTTGTCCCAAAAGTCCTCCTCCGACTGACAAAGTAGACGATGACGAAGTAGTTGAGAGAAAGGAATAGAGTCTTTACAGGATTTAGGGTGGGAGGAGGAGTAGAGTAGATAGCTGTGGCTGTCAGTAGGCTTAAAGTAGGCGGAGGTGAGTAGGCTGTCAGTGTGAAGGGTGACGGTGATGTCCAAGAAGTTGACTGAGGTCTCAGAGATAAGAGATGTGAATTTAATGGAGGGGTGAAAGGAGCCTACAAAGTCAATGAAAAGGTCAAGTTCACTACTCTCCATGGTGGTGACCCCTATACCATCATCTATGTATCTTTTATAGAATTCGGGGAGACGTCCAGTATAGCTGCTTTCGACCATGTGTTCGAAATGTCCCATAAACAAGCAAGCGTAGCTGGGTCCATTTTGGTCCCCATAGCAACACCACTGATTTGGTCAAAGAACTGGTCACCGAAATCAAACGAATTGAGGGTAAGGACCAGTTCAGCCAATCGGAAGAGGGTGTTGGTGGGTATTGAAGGATGGGGTTTAATCTCGAGAAAGAATTTGAGAGCTAAGAGACCGTCAGTGTGAGGGATAGACGTGTATAAAGAACACACATCAAGAAGAAATAGATGTTTCTTTTCAGGAGGGATTCTGAAAGATTCGAAGGTTGGTGTCCTTAATATAAGTATGTAGTGAGGATACGATGGGTTGGAAGACTCCATCAAGAAATTCCGAGATATGTTCGGTGGGGCAAGAGCATGCTGAGACAATAGGTCTGCAAGGGTTACCGTACTTGTGTATTTTGGGAAGTAGGTAAAAGCATGGCTTACCGAGGTCACTACCCAACACCTCATCCTGCTGTCACTGGCAACAACTTAGTCGTTTGCATCCCTCCTGAACTTCCACTCTCTGATGATAAAGATCGCTACTCTCTAAGGGCCTTAAATGTATTCCTCTGAAACCATCCAGCGATCGCTACCAACTACTTTCGGATTCCCATCGCTATTTTCGTTCCTTGAGACTTCAGTTTGACTTCGCTGGGAAAAGCACCGACCTCCCTGAGGATGAGTTATTCCCGTTTCACAAAGAACGCAAATCCACTTGGACACCACCATCTAACAAATCCAAAGCTTTAGACCTATACATAAGGAGCACGGAACAAGAAATCAAGAACCCCTCTTTGCATCCACTCCGTAAATCTAATCTTTCTAAAAGAGAATCACGTGCACTCTCTAAGCTACGCAGCCGTAAAGATATCGTCATCAAAACAGCTGACAAGGGTGGAGCTGTTGTTGTGTGGGACAAAGATTTGTACATCAAGGAGGTCCAGAGACAACTAGAAGACAGCCAGTTCTATTAACCGAGGACCAACAACTCTCTTACCAAACATAACAACATGGTAAAAGAGACTATCAAGAAAATGATTGCAGAATCGGCACTCCCTAAATCGGCCTCTGCCTTACACATCTTTGATAGTGACCTCGGTAAGCCATGCTTTTACCTACTTCCCAAAATACACAAGTACGGTAACCCCTGCAGACCTATTGTCTCAGCATGCTCTTGCCCCACCGAACATATCTCGGAATTTCTTGATGGAGTCTCCCAACCCATCGTATCCTCACTACATACTTATATTAAGGACACCAACCATGCTCTACAAACCTTCGAATCTTTCAGAATCCCACCTGAAAAGAAACATCATCTATTTCTTCTTGATGTATGTTCTTTATACACGTCTATCCCTCACACTGACGGTCTCTTAGCTCTCAAATTCTTTCTCGAGACTAAACCCCATCCTTCAATACCCACCAACACCCTCTTCCGATTGGCTGAACTGGTCCTTACCCTCAATTCGTTTGAGTTCGGTGACCAGTTCTTTGACCAAATCAGTGGTGTTGCTATGGGGACCAAAATGGACCCAGCTACGCTTGCTTGTTTATGGGACATTTCGAACACATGGTCGAAAGCAGCTATACTGGACGTCTCCCCGAATTCTATAAAAGATACATAGATGATGGTATAGGGGTCACCACCATGGAGAGTAGTGAACTTGACCTTTTCATTGACTTTGTAGGCTCCTTTCACCCCTCCATTAAATTCACATCTCTTATCTCTGAGACCTCAGTCAACTTCTTGGACATCACCGTCACCCTTCACACTGACAGCCTACTCACCTCCGCCTACTTTAAGCCTACTGACAGCCACAGCTATCTACTCTACTCCTCCTCCCACCCTAAATCCTGTAAAGACTCTATTCCTTTCTCTCAACTACTTCGTCATCGTCGACTTTGTCAGTCGGAGGAGGACTTTTGGGACAAAGCACTTCAGATGATAGACTATTTCCGATGTAGGTCTTACCCGGAGACAGTACTTTCATCAGCCCTTCAAAGGGTTAAGAAGATTACCCGTACTGATGCCTTCAGGCCTCGTCTGAGCGACAATGTTGACAGGACCAAACTTATCATCACTTATCACCCACACAATCTTATAGCTAAACGTGTTTTCCTTAAAAACCGTTTCTATATTACTCGCAGACACAGAGACACGAGACATCTTCTCCTCCCCGCCTCTCATTGTTTTTAGACGGGACAAAAATCTGAGAGACCTCCTGGTGCACAGCCGTATCAACGCCACCCCCTCCCACTTCGGGACCAAGCCATGTGGCCGCAGCCAATGCAACACTTGTCCTTTTGTCTTCCAGACTAAAAACATACATTTCCCTAAGGGCAGTTTTCAGATACGCGGCGGTTTCCTTTGTACTAGCTGCAATGTTATCTACACTATTGTTTGCACCCGCTGCCAGATGTCATACATTGGGGAGACAGGATGCCGACTCTCTGACAGGTGTACTGAACACCTCCGTAATATTACACAAGATAAACAGTGTCCTGTCTCCAAACACTTCAATAGAGCCGACCACCTGGGCAAGGCGGACTTTTCTATATGCGCGATTATGGCCAGCACAAACACACCCACCCGGGTGAATTTGGAGAACAAGCTTATTTTAACTTATGACACCTTGTACCCACATGGTTTGAATGGCATGTCTCTATTCACTGTTTGAACCTAAATCCGCCCCTCCCGTCACGACCTATCGCAGTGGACTTACTTCTCCTCTTTTCTTTCACTCTTCCCTATTTAAACCTTTCTCCCACTTACTTTCTGTCACTAATCATTTGCTGCCCTCTTGGATACTACTTCTGAGCTAAGTGCTATATTATATATATATTTTTTTAAAAATACATTCTCATTTTATTCGTTTTTGTGTTTGTTCGCTGATGAAGGCTTCCTGCCGACACGTTCGTTGTTTTGTTGCGTTCCTTTTATCAGGTTTAACCTTACTGTGTTCTACTAATTTCCTATATCTTAACATTGGTATGGAAGCCTCAGAGACCAAGAAGCTGATATATTTTGTGTTTATTTTATCATCCCATCAATTTCAAACTATGTTGGGATTTAGTCTTTTCTTACTAATCAATACTTCTTTTATCACTAATGCATCACATGGGCTAAATACTTATATTTGTTTATTACTAAAACATCAAATGGGCTAAATTAGCAATATTGTACTTATAATGTGTCGATCTTTAACTTTATTTTGGCTTAAATTCTTCTTAGTTTTTAGAGCAAAAAGTTATCAAATAAATTCTTAAAATGATTAAAAATATCTCTGTTTCCGATAACCACACCATGCGACTGCAAAAATGAGTGTCATTACCTGTCTATGGATCCAAGCCAAAGATTATCAGTTTGATTGGGCCGTTACACAACCCTTCTCTCTAGGCATTGCAATGTTGGAACAACATAAGTTTTGAGGTGAGTATTAGTATACCGGTACTTCACTTTCCGGCATTGTGATGTTTGGAACTTTATAATTTTCCAAATGACTTTTTAGTAAACTACACATAATGGCTTTAAAAGTTACTATTTTTAAATATTTTTTTTAGTAATTTATTGATCTAAGTTAATAAATAAATTTATTTATATCTTTGTACTGTTTTTTTATCTAGTCAGTAAATTTTTCATTGAGAACATTTCTAGTGATTTTAAGCAAACCTTTTTGGTCTATGAAATGTAATATACCGGTATACAATTTTTAGATGTACCAGTACTGGTGTTTATAATTCACTATTTAATTTATTTTGTGGATTTTTTACCCTTATACTTATAGTTTCTTTTCAGTCCAAGGCTCCATGCTGCATCTTCCAAAAAAGTTGAATCTTTCATCTATCACCACTGCTGGGCTTGTCTCACTTGAGTTTCTTGCTCCTAGAAAATTTAATGAAGACAGTCTTGACTTTCTACTACCGATACTGGTCTCCATTGTATTGCTAATTTGTAGGTGGCCTTCAAGTTTACAGGATTGTGGGCACAGCCAAGACTTTAGAAAGGCAGCATTTATTTATCCAGTGCCTTGACTGCTCAAGTTAAAACAACTGGATCTCAGACCTATCGGGTATGTGAAAAATTCAAATACATTCACTAACTGTAAAATCGAAAACCCATTAAGAACCCTGATCCCTCTTGTCACCATATTCTAAATATACACACAAACAGTAGTGTACACATTCTAATACACTTTGAAAATACGCAAATTAAGTAGTGTGTGCCCTCTACTGTTCTCCACTATTATACATGCACAAAATCAAAGGTCTGCACCTGTAATGAGCACACGTAATTTTCGCATATTTAAAGGGGGTTCACATGTTGTAACAAAATTTCTTTAATTACCCTGTACCATATTTAATTAATATTTTGACCCAATCAGTTGATTGGGCTGTTGCACAACCCTTCTCTTTAGGCATTTTAATGTTTGGAACTATACAAGCTCCAAGTGAGTTTTTAGCACCGGGATACTACACTTAAGGGCTTCATATGCTTTTTTAAAGTTAGGACTTCACTTACCTAAGTTATTTTATAAATGCTTTTATATGTTTAGACTGTTTTGTATTTATATTGTGAATTGTTTGCAATTTATTTTATTTTCAGACCAAGGCTATATGCTGCATTTTCCCACAAGTCGCCATTAAAAACGACACTGGTGGGCACGCCTCACTCCAGTTTCTTGCTCCTTGAAAATTTAATAAAGACTGTCTACCAATTGTGTTGCTTGTTTGTGGCTGGCCTTTCAGTTTACAACACAATTACACCATGTCTGGATACCAGTAAATAACATAACAGTAGAAGACCTCCATTAAAGATAACTGTATATCAGGTGAATGCAAAACCAAGATCGTCAGTATCCATACATCAGGACAGTGTGCAAGTCTCCAGGTGTTGTTAATCCATTTTATATAGTAAGACGTTTTTTTAAAATAAATCTTCCTGATATAAATGTCTCATTTTAACCCCTGTTCTTCTCTGCTAGACTCCTGATGTCTCCTTTAGTTTTAGTTCCCATTTGTCTTTTTATTGGTTGACAGCATTTGTTTCCTGTATATAACTGCTGCCATCTCCTTCTTTCAAACCTTTCTTGGGGAGGTCAAAAAGCATGGATGTGAAAACAAAACCTCTCCTGCTTAGAGGTAGTGATCGCCCAGATGTACCAAGTGCAGTCTCATCTATAGAATTCCTGGATATATCTGTATATGGCCTCTCCTTCCTAACTATGTGTCTAAATTGGGCGCCTTCACGAAAGTACTTCAGCTCGTGTTGTACTGGCCCTTCCAGTTTCTTAACAGAGTCCCATCAGGTGCGACCGAAGTCCAATGGTATAACTGGACCCTACTCCTTTGAGTAGGTCTCTGTCCTCAACCTT
This sequence comes from Omphiscola glabra, assembly GCA_964017045.1. NCBI lineage: Eukaryota > Metazoa > Mollusca > Gastropoda > Lymnaeidae > Omphiscola > Omphiscola glabra. Next base: position 9,723,011 of record OZ024804.1, on the reverse strand, counting down.
ATCTTCTTTTCAGCTGATTTTGCTTTCTTCTTTTCCCCTTTAGGGGCCCGTTAGAGAGCCTAAACAGTAGGTGCCTGTTAGAGGGCCTAAACAGTAGGGGCCCGTTAGAGGGTCCAAACAGCTAGGGTCCATTAGACGGGCCAGTTAGGGTCCGTTAGATGGGTCAAACAGTTAGGGTCTGTCAGACGGGCCAAACTTAAGGGTCCAGTAGAGGGTCAAACAGTAAGGACCTGTTATACTGGTCAAACAGTTAGGGCTGTTAGAGAGGCCAAACAGTTAGGGTCCATTAGACAGGCCAAACAGTTAGGGACCTGTTCGATGGGCCCAGAGTGTTACGGCCCCATTAGGGAATCTGCCAGTTAGGGACACCGGGGTCCCCAACAGGGAAGACTCCCATAGTGGTTCCATAACAGTTAGGGCCCATTAGACGGGTCAAACAGTAAAGGTCTGTTAGAGGGGCCAGTTAGGGTACATTAGATGGGCAAACTTTAGGGTCCGTTAGATGGGTCAAACAGTTAGGGGCCTGTTAGACGGGCCCAGAGTGCTACGGCCCCATTAGGGAACCTGCCCGCTAGGGACACCGGAGTCCCAACAGGGCGGACTCCCATAGTGGCTCCCTAACAGTATGGCCCATTATAGGGCCAAACAGGACCCGTTAGATGGGTCTAACAGTTAGGGCCTGTTAGACGGTCCAGTTAGGGTCAGTTAGACGGGCCAAACAGTGAAGGCCCATTAGACGGGCCAGTCAGTTAGGGCCCGTTAGAGAGCCAGTCAGTTAGGGCCCGTTAGAGAGCCAGTCAGTTAGGGCCCATTAGAGGGCCTGTCAGTTAGGGTCACGGACGGAGTAGCAGCACAGATGAATGGCTGGAACCGACGGTGGAGTACCAGGTTCTGACTCATGTAGCCTTCCTGGATACTTCTAAAATATTGCCTCTCCTACCTAAATGTGTCTGAATGAGCACCTTCACGTATGTACGTCTACTAATGTTGTACTGGTCCTCCCTGTTTTTAACAAAGCCTCATTCAGGTGTGACTGAATGACCAGCGGTATAACTGGACACTTTGCTCTGGTTGCAACCTGCTTAGGTGCCACCTAGTGACCCAAATGGACAATGTTTGCTGGTAGATACCTGATTGTGGAACTCCATGCTTTGGTTTATCCTGCTTAGGTGACTAGACTGGTGGCAACCTGCCTAGTGACAATTTGTGGTTGTATGTGAGATTTCCCATTCTAATTGGTGTAATTATTTCAATGCTAATGGTGTATGTAAGTTTATTTCCATGTTAATTGGTAGTGTATGTATGTGTATTATTCACAAGCTAATTGGTATATGTATGTGTTATTTGGTATATGTATGTTTTTCCTATGCTTCTAGTATATGTATGTATTTTATTTCAATGCTAATTGGTATATCTGTTTGCTATTAACTGGCTAATTGATATATGTATGTGTGTTTTTCTCTTGCTTATTGGATATATGTTTGTTATTTCAATGCCAATTGGTATATGTATGTGTTTTTCCTATGCTTAATGGTATATGTATGTATGTTATTTCAACGCTAATCGGTATATGTATGTTTTTTATTAACATGCTAATTGATATATGCATGTGTCTTTTCCCCATGCTTATTGGTGTATGTGTTTTATTTCAATGCTAAATGGTGTATGTAGGCCTATGTATTTTTCCCTTGATTATCGGTGTATGTTTATTTCAATGCTAAATGGTGTATGTAGGCCTATGTATTTTTCCCTTGATTATCGGTGTATGTTTATTTCAATGCTAAATGGTGTATGTAGGCCTATGTATTTTTCCCTTGATTATCGGTGTATGTTTATTTCAATGCTAATTGGTATATGTAATTATTGCTTATTGGTGTAGGAATGTATTATTTCCATGCTTATTGGTGTATCTATGCTTGTTATTCCCATCCTAATTGATATATATATTTTTGTCATTTCAATGTTAATTGGTATACATCTGTGTTACTCCATGCTTATTGGTATATGTGTAATATACACAGGCTAATTGATATATTTGTGTTTTTGACTAACATTGCTGACTTTTGCTTATTTGTTGGCCAATATGTATGTGTTTTTTTTCCCATACCTATTTGTGTGTGTGTGTGTTATTTTTATGCTTATTGGTGTTGTAAATGTATTATTTCCATGCTAACTGTATGGTAATTTTTTTCCTTGATTATATAAAGTTAAAGAAATCAAACCACCATAACTAAATTATTTATTTTTAAAATTTTATTGCAACTGTTTGTTGTGTTTGTTAGTGTTTGTTGTTGTTTGTTGTGTTTGTGTTATGGGGGTGGGGTGTGTTTAAAACCGAGTGGGCCTGGAGGTGTTTAAAAGGGAGTGGGCCTGGAGGTGTTTAAAAGGGAGTGGGCCTACAGCGTTGCAAAAAGGTTAAGAATCCCTGCTTACAACAAATAACTAAGATCACCCTCCTCCCTGGGGTAGCCATTTTTTTTCGTTCCATCCCACTTCACGTGGTAGCCCCAATTATATGACGGCTGTCTCCACATTTTGACATAAATTCTCTTGACTGCCAATGTCACTAAGTCCATTTTCTCCTCCTCCATGGCGGCCTGCAACTTGATCAGAGGCCATTTCTAGGACCTCGCATACCTGTACTGATTCTCTCAGTGATCGTAGTTTAAAAATATAATTATAATTGTTGTATAAAAGAGTTATGATAAAAATGATTGTAATTTAGGATTATTAAGTGACATTTTTTACTATAATATTCCGCTTTTCATGTGTCGTCACATTGCTTAAGCCCCCATCGTCACAAAAATGTACCCCCCAGACGCATGACGTCATTTATGGAAAACATACCCCCCAAGTCATTGAATGAGATTATGACATAAGAACTGTTGAACACATTTGACTGGGAACCTCAATCCTATGGACAAGTCAATCAGCAATGGTCTAAAAGTATTTTAGAGATTTGGAAATCTCGGCTTGCTTGTTTTCAGAGCCATCACACCAAGCCAATGTTTGATACAATCTTGTTCAACCTCTGTAGGTCCAACACTAGTAGAAATTTCTTTTTTTTTTTAAAGTGCCAAGCTATGCTGAGCAGGAGACTTAGAAAGAACTCCAAATGATAGGAGTGAAGTGGAAAACGGCTCAAAGGCAGACCTAGACTTATGGATGGATGATGTGGGAAAAGATCTACACCCATGTAGGGCCGTGTAAACGTGGTAATCGTCAAGGGTGACAATATCAGGGGGCCCATTTTCTATATATAAAGGGGGTTGGAGTTTCAAGCGTCACCCAGGGCGCCGCTTTTCCTTCGCACGTGATGCGTCTAGATTTTTATGTGGTCGGGGTTATGTGAGTCAATGTTTGTTAAAACTTTTAATAAAAGTGTCAATTTAAAAAAGCAAATCAAACCTGTGACGATTTCGTTGTCTATAAATAGTTGGTGATTTGCGAAAAGCGGGGAAAAAATGGGCGATTCTGAAACGAGCACAATAATAAACAGATTACCAATAAAGCAAAACAAGCCCATCTTGTCTTATAAAAATCACTAACTCTGTCTCTCATTTTGATTTTACTCCGCACAAATCAGTGTCAACTTAGGTGTCATCTAAATAATTAGGTCCCTCATATCGAATTAGAGCTGACCAACCACAGACCATTTAAACACATTATTATTTACCTACTTAATATGAGATGACTCACAAATACCACCAAAAAAAATTCAAGCCACTTGCGTGGGGAAGATACTGTGGTGGGGGCGTTCCCCCCACAGGCACACTTTTTTTCTTTGTATGGAAGGGCAACATTTTCGGACAATTGAAGAGTTAAAAAAAAACTAGTGGTAGTGGGCGGCATTCTAATTACTAAGGCATTCTTTGTCATCCCTATGTCTGTAGGTCAAGATTATGTGCACCCGCCATGTCTCTGGTTTACATCTGGTAACATAATCCCCGACACGCCAACCAACGCTTGGACATTGGACACTATCGCGTGTTGGTGGAATTCAATTACGTAGCCGAGTCACACGCTTCACATCTTTTGCGACGGGCGCCGTTTTCACTGGTCAGCTGATGACCGACGTCATTCTTTGAGCAGGCACGTTGACGTCATGGATAAGCGCCGGCATGGTGGGAGCGACGTTGTCTCCACGGCCTTGCCACTTGCCGTGTTTCTGTTTAGGAAGGCGCGGGCTTCTCCGTGTATCGGTTTACCGTTTTAGCAGATTTGTGATCGTTACTGCAGTATAACCTTGGGGGCGTGTGTCCGCTACAGTGACCGGACAAATGAACGCAGGACAAGTAAACCCACGACAACTCACTATAAGATATGCAAGCACGGGACCTGTGAACCAACACACACGTGATTACGCAGAAAAGTTAACATAGACAACTGAACCCACAAACTGGAGAGCCGACCGAAATTTTTTTTTTTTCAGTTTAGACCCACTTGTGGGACGAAAACTGGTTAGCAACTTTTTCCTGAAATGTTAGGTTTTTCTGGATTTTTATTTCGGCATGCTCATGAGTCGACTCCGATGACCGTGGGCAGCTCTGGAGCGCCCCCTATAGTCAGGCTGGCACAAGTTGGAACGAGTTGGGACTTGGCTGAATCTTCTGACGGTCACTAACATGACTAGGGATCAAGGCTGGTGCCCTATTTCTCGTGCCAGAAAAAAGTATAAAGCGTATAGTGAATTAAAAGACGATCTCCCGTAAGCTGGTTTGCACAGTGGTCCTCTCCGACGCTCGCTGTGTGCCCCCAAACAGGTAGACGAGAGTTTGGACTTGGCCATGGGACTAGGCCGTTAGTCAAAATTTGTCCGTATATTTAATTGGTACCTGTGGTCATCTGCCCTCTGTGCGTTCACCTGACAGTGGGCTCACCTGTCATGCGTTCGGTGGTCTGAGAAGCGTCCACTGTATTGGTCGGAAAGCAATTTCTATTTCCCCACCCCGGGGGCCCCCCTGGCACCCCCCCCCCAAAATCCCATTCAAGGCTTTACCTAAATTGCCATGTACTGTGGCGCCTCCCGTAATAGGCAACTACAACAAGCAGGCCAAGCCTTGGCCCTGACTCCACCCCACCCCAACAAAGGAAAATGAAATGACGTTCCTGCCCTCCCCCCCCCCCCTTACACACACCCCAAGTATCAAGGGACCGTCCTCCGAGAGGATGGACTCAATGTCAAGCATTAGTGCCAGCATATTACAACCATCGGCAAAAGATTGTTATTTAGTATACAAATTTGGAAACCCAATAGAAAAGAGAAAAACACTAGGCACTAGGAGCTCATCATTATAAGTTATAACCCCTTTTTAAAAATGTACCTTGTTCCTAGTACACACATTTATTCGTGTATGTGTAGGGGTGGGCTTAGTTAATATATTATGCACTTAATCGAATGACTCCACTGTAAGCTCACGCATCTGAACCTTACTTAATCATTAATCATATATTCGTTTTACCTTATTTTAACCGTATCTTTATTGCTTTTGATCTGAAAATGGGCAAAAAAAAAAAAGGGGGAAAAAATCTGGCCACACATCAACTATAAACAAACTCAGCGATTGATTGTCTTTGTAAATACATGGATTATATTAAAATATCCCTTTAAAACAACATATAATACACGAGAAAATGCTTGGAAATGGAAATAAATGCATGTTAAAGTAACCACTGAAGTGTTTCAATGCAGTTCCATCAGGTATATAGGAATTAGGGCTATTAATTTAAAGTTAAAGACATTAGACTCTACTATCATAGAGTCATAGACTTGGGACTTAGATAGACTAATGATAATGATTAATGATAATCACTAATCGTTTGATTTATATTTATAGATAGAATAGTTTTATACTAATTTATAGTTCATACATTTTAATAGGAAAATTAAAATCTTACTAATCAAATTTTTAGTTTTGAGGGTTTTAACTGGTGAATCATGCATTGCATTATCAGCATGCCGCATTTTCATGTCTATCACTATCTGATTTGTCATGAATCACATAAATAAATCATACATGATGATACATGTCACATTTGTAACTATTATGTTACATAGTTACTATATCCTGTCCTGTGGGTGGGGTATTACTATTGGTGAGGTAAAGACTACTCTTAAATAATATATGCTATTTGATATTTAGGGATAATTGATAATCATAGAAGTAGACAATGACATTATTGCCAATGGTTTTAAATTTAACTGAGCCTGAGTCATCACATAATTGTAATCCTTAAACTTAATGGGCACTTTAAAGTCTGTAAAGAACTAACTGTTAGAAGTGTTTGGGGGATGCTCCCCTGGGCCTGGTGCAAGTCAATCCCCCCCCCCCCCCCCCAATACAATACAGTGAAAATATAAATAACTATAAAAATATTGACATTTGTATACAGTGGAACCCGCTTATCTCGACCTCGGTTAATTCGCCAACCCTATTAAGTCGACGTTTTTGAAGTGGAACCACCAAATTCTCTCTTTGTCTTAGCATTTTCTCATCGGTTATGTCGATTCTTTTATGTCGCCAAACCCTAATATCTCGAGCACAAAGAGGGCCAAATTTGCCACTTAACGTTGGTTATCTCGATCCCCGTGACCAATCGCCAGCTTTTGAAAAGTTAGTTATCGATGCCACTTCACCATCTCACTACCGTATTTTCGCGTATGTATCGACAACCCCCATCTTAGCAGTGCATTGTTGGTTGTCAAGGAAATTTGTGGCATACGAGACACATGGGTAGGGGGATTGGTAGGTGTGTCAAAGGTTATAAAAATATCACCGCAACGTATCGTATTGATCGTGATGGTCATATTGTTGCTTTGTGTGTCACAGTGAACTAGCTATCTACGGGTGAGAGGAGGTTGGTTCAGCCGAGCGAAATAATGACGCCACAGCACGGAAAGACATGTTGGCGGACTACAGTGTGTTGTGACCATGTCATGTTAAATATTACCACTACAGCGATCTCTTTATGAAAACACAAAGCAATAGTATACACAGTGACGTAGCAAGCTTAACTCGCGCCCGGGGCACAATACCTTTTTAGCGCCCCCCCTCTATTAGAAAACCATACAATATTATATTTAAAATATACCATTTGGCGCCCCTTTGTGAGTAGCGCCCGGGGCATGATGCCCCCCCTCGCTACGCGACTGAGTATACGGGCATACGATAACTGCGAACATGTTGTTAGCAAACATGTATGTACATTTTTATAGCATGCCGATCGCTTCATCAAACAAATAACGGCAACGCTGTTGTGTAAAAAAAACCTCCAAAAGCACGTGCATGTACATTCTCATTTATTAACGCACATCATGTACATAAAGACATTTCAAGCACATGTTAATATATTGCCGCCATATTGGTTTTCGTTTATTTCGATCCTCGGTTATCTCGAAGCCTTTTGTCATATCCCGTGGCCGTCGACATAACCGGGTTCTACTGTATCATGTTTTAAAAAGTAAAGAGTAGTAAGTGTATTTTTCAGAAGCCATCACCAAATAAAAAATTGAAGCAATGAAATACACTTCAATTGAGAGCTTATTTATGCTCAAGATTTTGTTCATTCAAAATGTATAATGATGTTAGTGCTATTTCTTTAAGGTATTTTAAATGGGCATGGGTAAAAAAAGATTTTAAATGAAAAGTCATTTTAAATTTGAGTCTTTCAAATGTGTATTCTTCCATACTACATTTTCCCCTTTCTTATAATTGTAGCAAACTTCTGAAATTGATGACACAATATGGAAAGACTCGAGACTCTACACTTCAATAAACATCAATGCTATAACTGTAAAAAGTTCTTTCTATTTGAGCATGCATTAAAAGAACACACAAGAAACCATTCATGTAACAGTTTAAAGTTTCTGGGAGAATTACCAGTGACTAAAGAATTCAATTTAAAGACTACATCTGAGAAGTCTGACACTTTGGAGCCACAGTGTGACCAAATATTGACTAATGGACTCAATGCACCAGATAAAAACCGTGTTTTATCTAGGGATTCTAATAGGATAAATATCTTTGAAATTTTTTCCAGTGTCATAAATCCTGAAGAAAATTGTTCAGACTTTGAAGATCATATAAGTTTAGATCATCTGAAAAATTTTATCTCCTCACCAAAAACAATAAATAGAGCCAAAAAAAAGAACCAAGAATATAAAACAGGAACAAAGTCTAGTAAAACTAATCATTCTTCAGATGAACTTCTGGCATACTCTACAAATCAGAATGGTATAGTAAAAACTGATAGCAAGTCAACTCAAACTTTGTTAAAACTAAAAGAGAAGCAAACAGAATTGAAAAGTTCACAAATAAAGAACCTGAAACTAAAAATAATCACAAGTAAAAAAGCCCAATTGCAGAATAACAAACTTAGCAACCAGGCTGGTCAAGTTATTATCAATGGAGATACATTTACAAATACATTTACAAATGATAAGAAGAAAAGCTTAACTGTACATGCAGATCTGGCCCAGCATTGTGAGTCGCCTCTAGTCGTTAGAGGCACCATTAAAAGGACTAGGGAAGAACAATATATAAACTCATCATGTAGTGAGGTCTTGGTGAATAATTCACAGATAAGAATTTTGGAAAATTGTGATCGTACAAACAGTTCAGACACTGAGTCTGCCACTTCTGACATAGATTCAGACTATGATAAATCCATTGACAAAATTCCTCCTCAACTTATTTATATTAATGGAAGGACATACTTCAATGATCAGATTGCATTTGTCAAGAAGAAAGTTCCACAGGGCAAGTTGAATAGCTCTTCTTTCACTCAGAATAGTGCTGGCAGTGTAGAAGCTTCAACTAGAGCTCAAGCTGAGAGAACAGACTCTTCAAATGTGCACGGCTCTAGTAAACATGGCAGAGGTACTAAATATCTAGCCACTAAATCTTCTTGGAAATATTATAAAAAGCTCAGATCCCAGAAAAAAAAGAAGAAATTTGCAGACCTTGAAGTTAAAACACAGGAACAGACCAGAAAGAAAGAAAAACAGCAATTTAAAAAGCAAACAGCTATTTCAAGAGAAAAGAATAAACGGATCATAGTACACAATGGTGTTCCAAAGTTTACAAAATCAACTGAAAGGAAGAAAGACTCCTCTGCTAAATCTTCTTCCAAGGAAACAACAGATGAAGATGAATTACTGAAGAAAAATGTAAAGGCTGTGATTTTAGAGGTCATGCAAAATTCAAAAGTTAAAAAAAATTATAATCCTTATAAAGACATTGGAGGAGTTCAAAAAGAAAATACATTCAATCAGAAGTCCTTACATGAAGAAAGTAGTCCCAGAAGTAAAGAATGTTTACCAAAAAGTAAGAACACAATAACAAATAGTTCCACAAGCTGTAGTGCAGCCAAGAAAAACACAGATGCAATTGAGAAGCTGCCCAAAGGACAACAAATTAATAATGGTAAAGCATCACGTTCAGATTTTTCTAGCTGTCACCTGTGTAATATCCACTGTGAAGATAAGACAGAATCGCAAACAAGCCTGAATTTACCCAAGGAACATGTACCTTATGGTTATATTTGTGTCATTTGTGGCAATTCTTTCTTCTTCAAGGACTCTCTAAAACGTCACATGGAAACTTGCCATCAGCTTTGCTCTTCACAAGATAATTGGTCAAAAGAGGGTGCCCCACAAATATGTAAGAAACACCAACAGATAATTGAAATTATAGACCTTGCTCTTCGCTCTATGCTTGAGCCCTTTCAAAATAAAACTGATGCACTCAATCGAAAGAGAAAGTTCCTTGACAGTAACAGGGAAAATGTAGTGGGATGCAGTCCTGATACATGCATAATAGTTGAAGATGAAGATTCAGAACCACATTGTGATAATACTGATTTGGAGACCTCATACATTGATCTGCTAAAGCCTTATATGAGGATTTACAGTGACGCCGAGCTGCTTTCACTCTCTAGTGATGACTTTTAGACCACAGAAACTGTCAAATATCAGGTTATCATTTTCACCCCTTTATCTCCCCTTAGAATGGGAGGTTAATCAGGGTAAACAATAGCTTTTTAAAATGTTTGTTGAAAAAATACATTTATGTTCTTTAAAATGAAGCAATCAATAACATTTGCCCTTCTACTCACCGAAATATAACTTTTGACACTAAAATTAAAAATATAAAGAATCCTCACTTTTCAGACATCTTAAAAGTTTTGTCCAATTTACAAATATTTTTATTTATTTGTTATCACACACACACACCTCCACACCACCCCCCCCCCCCCCCCCCCCCCCAAATGCAAACAAAAAATAACATGGAACAAGTGGGTTTTTGAAGTGTTAAACTTCCAAATAAGCAGTGAAGAGGGAGATTTGTAAAAATGTTGGTTTGCCAGTTTGTGGTTATGTTTAATTTTCAAATTGTTTTTATTTGCTTATTCCAATTTTTAACTTCATTCCTCAATTCCTGTATTATGAAAGCTTTTTTGTTTCAAGGTTAGAAAATCTCATGTGGTTTGTATCATCAAATGTGCACCAGTTAAAGTTAAATGAAGTAAGCACCTGAAGATATATCAAATTTACTTACAGAATAACATCGTTGAACAACTTGCCGAAACAAATAATAAGTTGCTGTCTTTGATGTTATACCTATAACATAGAAATTCATTTTAAATTATGTTTAAGAAAAATGCATGTAGTACTGGTGACTGTTCATTCTTGTTCCAGATGCTCACAGCCAGAAATTAATATTTTGATTTATATCATAATTTTTACTAGTACTAAGTGTGTTTTTAAAAAATCAAAACTAGTTACATCAAAAAAAAAAAAAAAAAAACTCATTTTTTTTCCTGGTGTTACAATTTAAAAGCAGATGAATGATTTTCTAAAGACACTATCAAATGATAATTTGTATCTCTTATATTTATTTTTAGCTATATTTTTTTGTTTGTTAAAAGTTTAGGCTTGATTTGAAATATTTTGTCAGTGGTGTTAATAAGAATGAATTTGTGTTGTAGTCAGGGCCGGATTTACAGAAAGGCCAACTAGGCCGTGGCCTAGGGGCCCCGCGAAATAAGGGGCCCCAAAATTGGGAGTAGTATATAAAAAAAAATACACGTTTTTGAATTTAAAAAAACTTGGCAATATTTTTTATTTTTCAAAATGGGGCCTCAAATTTTTTTTTTGGCCTAGGGCCCCTAAAATTGTAAATCCGGCCCTGGTTGTAGTGGAAAAAATATCTTTTGTCTTTTAACAAATATTTCCCCCTTATACTTACCAGCTCGCAAATTGCATTCAAATATTCAAAAATTCAAGTTTAAAATATTGTTTCCCAGTCTCTTGTAAGTTATTATGTTGACTGAAATGGCGATGAAATATTTAATAATGTATTGCCTTATTTGATAACTCATGTTGTATTTTCATTACAACTCATAGATAAGGCTGCTCTACTTTGTTTCTTTGATTTAAAAAAAAAAAATGAGGTAGATCATTTTTACGACTGGAATTTCAATTAAGAAATTTTTTTTAAAAAATGGTTTTGGTATACTGCAATGTTGTCATAGAGTTTTAAAGATGTGCTATTTTTTTTTTAAATGAATGAAATGTATAATCTCATGATTTCTATTTCGATTTATGCTTGTAACCTATGAATTGCTCAATAACAGATTGTGAAGGCTGTTTTTTTTAAATTTTATACCTAATGGAATCGTTTTTTATTTTAGAGTCCACAATGAAGCAATTAGCATTTTAAAGCCAAAAGCTCATTGTTGAAAGCAATTTCATGAATAATCTGTAGCTTCCTATTCTAATTCTACCTCAGGATTAAGAGATGAGATTCTTTAATTGATCTCAATTCATGGAAATGTTTTTCTAATTACATTTTACAAAGGCTGCGACTATTCGCACCCGGGTGTACCTGACAAACAATCGGCAGAAGCGGCACTGAGCGCGAGTTTAATGGCGGCGCTGGGTGTCCGGGTCCATTTTGATTAATGCTATTCGGATGTCATTTGGGGAAGTTTATTTTAGTTAAACTGAAGAATTAAGTTTACAAACATATATTCCACTCAATTATCTCTCATTTGATACCTCATTTTTGTCTCACAAAGCCAACAATAATTTTTTAAATAGTTTTTTTAACCCCCACCTCTCACTTCTGGTACCCGGCCACTCCGTTTTACATATTCATTTTACGTATGTAAAATACAACACAACACACGAAAACTTGTGATTAAGATAGCAATTTTTTAAACAGGGCGATATAAAACCAAACAAGTTGATGTCTCTGGCAGATTTTTAGCTGTTCTAAAACTGGTTTGGAGCAAGGTGGGGGGGTCAGATTCTCCCATGACAAATAAACTGAGATTTTTAGGTATTTTTTCAAAAAATATTTTTATTTGCATCACACCTATTTAAAGTTTTATCTTGTGTTTGTTTTTTTGGGCTTGTGACATAACATGGACTGTAGTTGGCAAGGCCCAGATTAAGCCTTTCATAAGCTTAGGCACATTAGATTTTGTAGGGCCATTATTGAGCAAGAAATTTTTTTTGTTGGTTGACAGCAGCAAAAGAATTTAATTTTTTTTTATTGAGATTTATATTTTTTACCCACATACATCCATTAACTTTAACAATGTACAATAAATATATTTAGAATACCGTACTTTTAAAAAAATATTTAAAACATATGTAAAATTTACAATGGTGCCCTTCTGCTCTACTTCTCGGCAAATGTGTCTAACCTTTCAGAAAGTTCATGGAACAGAGTAGTTCACATTCAGTTGACAACAGAGTAAGGCTAGATATCTTCTCTTCAATTGTCAGATTATTGATTGTTAGAAATTGTTCTTAGGTTTCATCTTTGAGAATGATCTTTGTCCCTCTGAAATGGCACCAAAGATAGAGAGGGCAATGCGTAAAGAGATATTTTCTCCCTCTGAAATGGAACCAAAGATAGAGAGGGTAATGCGTAAAGAGATATTTTATCCATCTGAAATGGCACCAAAGATAGAGAGGGCAATGCGTAAAGCGATATTCACATTTGGAAAACTTTTAACTGGTTTGTTTTCAACCTGGACCTTTAGCATTTTACGGACCGTATCATCTCATGAAGTATTCATGAAAATAGGACAATTTCATCTACCAAATGATCTCACGAGTGCCATTGCATTACAGCTGAACTGAGCGTCCTTAATATTTTTTATCTGTGAGACTATGAGAAAACTGAATTTTTCATTCAAGCCTGAATGTGCTTTCTTTCATTTACCTATTCCTCAATTATTTTGTCAACAATGACATTAAGGTTTTAATTTGAAAATGCTTTCTTGGTGTCATCACAGCTTCCACTGCAATGGCTTCATCAGCCATCTGCTTTCTGATACATTTCTTGACGCCAGATTGATCATAATCAGATGTCACTAAACTTTAGTTTCCCTTTCATAAACTTCAACCCCCCCCCCCCCCCCCCCCCCAAAAAAAAAAACAACCAACAAACCATATGAAAATAAGAAGGAAGAAAGAAGGGAATCATGAACTTGACCACTGTGCATATCTCCATTCCTGATTCCTGTAATGCCTTGCTCACCTAGTTGTGCATATTTCCATTCCTGGTTCCTATAGTGCCTTGCTCACCTAGTTGTGCATATCTCCATTCCTGGTTCCTGTATTGCCTTGCTCACCTAGTTGTGCATGTCTCCATTCCTGATTCCTGTAATGCCTTGCTCACCTAGTTGTGCATGTCTCCATTCCTGATATGCCTTGCTCACCTAGTTGTGCATATCTCCATTCCTGGTTCCTATAATGCCTTGCTCACCTAGTTGTGCATATCTCCATTCCTGGTTCCTATAATGCCTTGCTCACCTAGTTGTGCATGTCTCCATTCCTGATTCCTGTAATGCCTTGCTCACCTAGTTGTGCATGTCTCCATTCCTGAAATGCCTTGCTCACCTAGTTGTGCATATCTCCATTCCTGGTTCCTATAGTGCCTTGCTCACCTAGCTGTGCATGTCTCCTGTCCTGATTCCTGTAATGCCTTGCTCACCTAGCTGTGCATGTCTCCTGTCCTGAAATGCCTTGCTCACCTAGCTGTGCATGTCTCCATTCCTGATTCCTGTAATATCATTCCAAAAAACACACATCATTGCTGTATCAAAATTTTGCAGATTCATCAACAAACCGTTTGCTTCATGGTCTGCCATCAGTTTCTGGTTGTTACTGTTGCTAACGTCTTTCAGAGTTTTTTGAATTTCCTGAATAGTTCTGAGCAGGAGCTTTTGAGGTGTCACTGGGTGCCTACATGTTTCTGATACATTCTTTACAATGTTCAGTTCTTGGTGTTTTCTGTCAACTTAGTCCACCTTTGTTTTACTGTGCCTGCAAAAGTCCAAAGTAACTCACAGCTTCTTTTCACCATTCTGCGGCTGTTGAGCCAATGAGATTTAAGGCTATGTGCAGCACGGGGTGCTCATTATGCAAACTTTTAAACTTCACGTAATCGAGCTTGGATGCCGGAATATGAACCGGACATATTGCTAGCAATTCTTAGCATTATCCTAAAGACTGTGATCTACAGCTGACAATGCTAATTTCTTTTAACTTGATGATCCTCTCTCCATTACCTCATATAAATATATGCCATCATGGTGTTTGAGAGAAGTAAACCCAATAAACCTTTTCACTACATTTCCATCATGGAGACAATACCCGATTATCACTGTGAGTGGATCAATGTGAGTGATATCAGGTGTGGAGTCAATGTGAGGGATAACAGGTGTAGAGTCAATGTGAGGGATAACAGGTGTGGAGTCAATGCTCACACCGTAGTACTTTGTTTCTTTGATCTCAGATACAAATTTAGATTCCACCTTTTCAGCCAAAATGTCAATACATTGATCAGATGTAGTGGATGACAAACATGACACATTGCCATTTCCTGCATTGCCTTACCGACGAATATACTCATTGAGAAATGGTTCAAATGTTCGTGACAAGTTCAAGGCATCCGAGTTGGTTACAATTTTTTGGTAATCCAAATACTTCCGAGCCTCCGCGAATAGCTAACCCCAACCTCTGCCAGAAAGCATAAAACTGTAATGATTGGCTTAAATACTTCAGTCCATTAAATCCTTTCTTTCTCTTCCTGAATTAACTGTGCTGCATCGGTTCTCATGCTGTGCTGCATCGGTTCTCATGCTGTGCTGTATCGGTTCTCATGCTGTGCTGTCATTTCATTTTTTCTATATATTGCTCTGTTATATTTATGCTCCTTTGAATCTTCATGTCCATTCATTCGAGCAGTTGTATTTTTCCAGTCATTGGCTCCACACTGAAATTGAAGTTCAGTTGGCAGCAGTGTATGTAGAAGTAGCTGGGGGGGAAAGGAGTCTTGCACACACAGCAATATACTTTCACAGGAGATGGAGAGTAAATGAGACAGTCTCTGTTCACTTTTTGTCAATTGCCGGTACACTAGTGGACATTTCTTTCCTTGCATTCCTTTTCTTTTCACCAAATTGTCTTATTGAAGTATTGGTATAGTAAAAATCTGCATCTATATCCTGAGATGTTTTGATATTTAGCATAGTGTTCAATTCAGCAGTAATCTCCTTTTCTACAGGATCATTGGAAATTTCATGGCTCTCAACAGGAATTAAAACATCTGGTGGCTCATCATTTATTGGCAGTGGTGGCGGTGATGGTGGCTAAAGTGGCAGTGTAGGTGATGTCACAGATGACAACAGAGGCACATCACCTATGACATTGTCATGAAAAAAATTCAACAAAAATTCCTTTTATCTGCTTAAGTTTGTCAGCTCTTTTCTTCTTCTTCATTCGCTTTGTAGTCCTAGTTTCATTATGTAGATTGTATCCATCTGACATTGTGCTCTGAGTTCTGATATGACAAAGAAGAATATATTGAAGTATTTTTGCCTACATTTTTTTATACTGGTATTATGTCTTTTTTTTTTTTCAATCAACAAGTTTATTAGTGCCATAATTAAAGATGAATTGATATACAAAGTTAAATTTTAAAGAGAATTATTTAATTGGATTTCACAGTAAGCTTCCTAGGCTAACATTTTTACCAAATAAAATATTCTGATGCCATACAATTTTAGTTGATTATAAATTATACTAAACTACAGAAAATTGAAATTGATTTATTTTTGCTTTAAATTTTATAGAATATTATTTATATTGATAAGACTTACATTTACATTATGAGGAAGTTGTGTACAGGGTTATCCCGGTGTTCCAAACTTATCATTTTGACTTGACTTAAATAATGACTTTTATCCTTTGATTAACAAATGTCTTTAACTTTAATATTAAAAAATAGAATAATTGAAGAGCTGATTTTCAAAATGCTGTTTATCCATTTTGGGGGTTTTGAGATTATTCAACTTTTTACAAAAAATTAATAAAGCGTTTAGAGGATTAAATCATTTTTAGACACGAATAAAATAGGAATATAATGTGTTTAGTATATAGAATTTACCATGTCCTAAACGAACCTGGTTTGCTCTACAAAATGGTTAGGTTTTTTCATTTTTTAAAAAAATGGTGGATACCGCGTTTTGAAAATAAGCTCTTCAATTACTTAAATTAGAGAGGTTGGTCACATGACAAAAAACTTACTAAAATTTTGCTCAAATGTCGTATTTCAACTTTAAATTTAATATAAAGTAAAATAAATAAATATGAATTAAACATAGTTTTGTGTTCATTAGTCATGTTAGAGATCAAACATACATTCTATATACCATTATATTATATTGTTGTGAAATGTTCTTTCAGCTGAAAAAAAAATTCAAGGCTTTTTAAGGCAAATGCACATAGTTAAAATTAGGTACCGTAAAATCCAGAAGTTATGAAAGATGTACGGTACTTTGCATGATTGGGTTTTGCTGAATAGGGTTTGTCATTTCTCAGACCTGAAAGTGTCACAACGCACTATGTAATCTTACTATCAGTGTTTTTCTGCTTATTGTTCTTACTGAAAAATAACGTTCCACGTGCAGTTTTGTCATAGTTAGATATTATCTGCCTACACAGCTTTGCATGCTTGTAGTTAAAATGCAGAGGACTTAAAAATTGGTGCAAATAAGCCTAAACGCATTCTGAGGTAAGCATGTGGGAATCTGTCCATTGATAGATAGTGATCAGTGATAGTTTATCATAAGTTTTTTTATTTTGTTTCAGAGTCAAAGATGCCATAACTTATACTACAGGCAGAAGTTGGGACATAGATATTAATGTTGACAACGGAAAATATTTTTGTGTTAAAAAAAAAGGCCAAAGAAGAACAAGCCTCCACCTCAGGGACAGTCCAACAAATGTTCCTATCTTGCCAATAACTGGCTGAAAAACCTTTCCATCATCTTTGAGACCTCCATGTTTTAATCAAGGACATTTACATCATTATTTCCAGGAATCTCATCTTTGAGACCTCGGTGTCTTAATCAAGGACATTTACATCAATATTTCCACAAATCTCATCTTTGAGACCTCAATGTTTTAATGGACATTTACATCATTATTTCCAGGAATCTCAACTTTGAGACCTCAACGTTTTAATCAAGGACATTTACATCATTATTTCCACGAATCTCATCTTTGAGACCTCAATGTTTTAATGAAGGACATTTACATCATTATTTCCACAAATCTCATCTTTTTTACCCAAATGTTTTAATGAAGGACATTTACATCCTCATTTCCACGAATCTCATCTTTGAGACCCCCATGTTTTAATGAAGGACATTTACATCATTATTTCCACGAATATCTGTTGTAAATGATGATTCAATTAGCGTAAGTGTGAGTGCAGGTAAGGATAAGGATGTTCAAGCGACCAAGCCACTTGATCCAGGGATGTTTTACTTCACACAAGGCCATGGTGTCAAAGATTATTGTTTATTGAAACCCTTTGCCTTTGTGACAGCTGCCTTTCAGGTGTCACAATTTTACAATGTCACTGTAACACTTTCTACCAATATAGGGTTTATTTTAGACGCCAGCCGCAGTGAATGTGTTGCCTCGGTTCAGTGAAGCCACGTTGCTGGAACTCCTCTGGTTCCAGCCTTGTTAGACCACATTGAGAAGTTTTGTTATGTACCTACAATTGTTGTATCATTACCTGGTACTGTGCTGGTGGAACAGGGGTTAACAAACAAAGAAAAAACTCAAAAGACAATTTTGAAGCTGATTATAGTGTTGATGCCGAGAGGGTCAAATGCTTGATGACCTTTAACCCAATGCCAAGGAGGTCAAAAGCTTGATGACCTTACACCCAATGCCAAGAGAGTAAAAAAACTTGATGACCTTAACCCAATGCCAAGAAGGTCAAAAGCTTGATGACCTTTAACCCAATCCTAAGAAAGTAAAAAAAAACTTGATGACCTTAACCCAATGCCAAGAAGGTCAAAAGCTTGATGACCTTTAACCCAATGTCATAATCAGTTCAATTTGAGTTGTAAACTGAGACCAACAAATTTGTTTCTGCATTTGTCACCAACAATGTTTTAAATCTCATCACATTATGTAAAATCTAATGCTCACCACATTATGACTTATGACAAATATCATGCTCACCACATTATATCATATATCATGCACACCACATTATGACAAATCTCATGCTCACCACATTATGTCAAATCTCATGCTCACCACATTATGACTTATGACAAATCTCATGCTCACAGCATTATGTCAAATCTCATGCTCACCACATTATATCATATATCATGCACACCAAATTATGTCAAATCATATGCTCACCACATTATGTAAAATCTAATGCTCACCACATTATGACTTATGACAAATATCATGCTCACCACATTATGTCAAATCTAATGATCACCATATAAAAATTATATCAAATCTCATGCTCACCACATTATTTTAAGTTAAATCTTATGCTCACTACTTTAGGTAAATATAATTTTATATAAATATTGATGATTATGAAGTGGGAGATGGCAGAAAAGACATTATATCTTTTTTTTCAGCTATGTTGTGATCTGTTAAATTTTTTGTCTTTAACTACAGTTTAATGTGACAAAAACAGTGATTTCCTACTCAAAAACTGAAACTCAAGATATCAGTGAATGGCCAACAGAGCGATGAATTTGAATAACATTACCAGAAACAAAAGCTTTTTCTCATGTTGTTGACCCTTCAAGAATATTTAATTTATAATTTG
Source organism: Omphiscola glabra (assembly GCA_964017045.1). NCBI lineage: Eukaryota > Metazoa > Mollusca > Gastropoda > Lymnaeidae > Omphiscola > Omphiscola glabra. The sequence continues at coordinate 9,703,830 of OZ024804.1, read as the reverse complement.
ACAAGTGACAGTGACAATGCCCAGGGCTCTAACACTTACACCTATTAAACAAAGGGGCAATTAATTTCAATGCTTAGGGCTCTAACACTAACATACTAAAGGGGGGACTTAATTTCAATGCTTAGGGCTCTAACACTAACATACTAAAGGGGCACTTAATTTCATTGCTCAGGGCTCTAACACTAATATACTAAAGGGGCACTTAATTTCAATACTCAGGGCTCTAACACTAACATACTAAAGGGGCACTTAATTTCAAAGCCCAGGGCTCTAACACTTACAAACTAAAGGGGCACTTAATTTCAATGCTCAGGGCTCTAACACTAACAAACTAAAGGGGCACTTAATTTCAATAATGCCAAACTTAGCAGTTGGATCAGATCCAGACTAGGATCTATAAATATAAACAAACCATTTAGATTTGCAGCTAGTTCTGGTGATTTTTTAATGGCTCCCAAAACCAGTTTTAAATGCTTTACAAATCCTGGAGATATTGCCAGCCACTTTATAAATGCAGATTTTGTTGTATGGCCATCCGAAGTAAAGGAATATTTACATGAAAGTATCGAACTTGACAATGAGTTTTGGAATATGGAAACAAAAACGTACAGATTATCGTCACTGTTGACTCTGTCCAAAATATTTTGAGACGTGAGGCTTGGCCTAAAATATTTTGAGATGCGAATCCCAAGAAATGTGATGCTTCAGAAACAGTAGAAAAAGCCGATCTCTAGCAAAGATTTTATTACCACTACTAAGTACTAATAGTACCCTTTTGTCTTTTCTAAATACATGAATTCATAATAATGTATGCTTAATTAATGTCATATAAATGAACAGAACAATTAAATAATGTTAATGTGTTAGTTTGAAGAATGAAACACAATTCTTGGTTATTCATGAAAGTAAGAAATATTTTAATTTATTCTAATAATAATGCAACCAGATCAGCTGTACTTTTACATGTATAATTATAACCTCAAGTTTTGAAGAGGACATATACATACGGTATATAAATAATTTAATGAATCACTTTTTCACATTTTTCATTGTTTGATTCAGTTTTTCCAATTGTTTCTTTTATAATATTATTAGCAAACTACGATTTTGTATTTTAAAATATTTTTTTTAAAGTTGTTGAATATCAATGACAATAATTCCCCGCAGGGACGTAACCAATTAAAATCAGTTGAATCGCCAGTATCATGATTATTACTTCCGTTTAAGAGATACTTTTTTTTTTCCCCCATACTGGTACGAAATATTTTCCCAATTATTGCAACCCCATCTGGAATATCTTCTCAGTCATGAATTTGAATAACATTACGGTTACCAGAAACAAAAGCTTTTTCTCATGTTGTTGACCCTTCAAGAATATTTAATTTATAATTTGACAAGTGACAGTGACAATGCCCAGGGCTCTAACACTTACACCTATTAAACAAAGGGGCAATTAATTTCAATGCTTAGGGCTCTAACACTAACATACTAATGGGGCACTTAATATCAATGACAATAATTCCCCGCAGGGACGTAACCAATTAAAATCAGTTGAATCGCCAGTATCATGATTATTACTTCCGTTTGAAGAGATACTTTTATTTTTCCCCCATACTGGTACGAAATATTTTCCCAATTATTGCAACCCCATCTGGAATATCTTCTCAGTCATGATTTGACCACAAAGCATTTTTTTTAAAAAAAGATAAATAAAATGATGACACGAAAAGGGCATGGTAGATTTAAGGAGCGCCATCTTGTTTTTTTATTATAAATTATACACCCCTTCCCGTATTTTACTATTTTTGCACGTGAAACGTTATTGTTTTGTCCGATCTAGTACCGGTACCGTATATATATATTAATAGGCATAATAGTTAAAAAAATGTGTTATCTATTTTATAAGTTTTTTTAAAAAAGCCTATTGTTATCTTTCTTCTGTAAATTAAATATTTTTGACCCCCTTTCTGTCAGAAGTGATTAGATTGTTATTAATACCGGTACCGGATATTAGTATTAATTTTTCATACTGGCACCTTTACCGGTACGGTAAATTAAAAAAAAAAAAACTGATTTTCAACTTTAAAATTATTAATTTTTTTTTTTACTTGTGTTTGAAAAATAAACCGCAGCACATTTTATTTAAGAAAATAATTTACTACTACACCGGTACTTGACTTGTAGTTACAACAATTTATTTCGTTTTCTGACATGTCATTCACGTGTATTATAAATTATATACAATCACAAAAGTGCAATATTTATCACGGAAATAGTCAATTTGACACGAGCTAACGTCCCTGCATAAGTACCTCACCGTGCATTACACAATGTATTCCTAATCTGAAGCTTTGAGAATGTAGGCTACACATTTCGGTTTTGTGTGGCATTCTCAGATGTTTTGAAGATTCAGAGTCACATATTTCAAGAAGATTCAGAGTCACGCATGTCAAGATTCAGAGTCACACGTGTCAAGATTCAGAGTCACACATGTCAAGATTCAGAGTCACACATGTCAAGATTCAGAGGCACACATGTCAAGATTTAGAGGCACACATGACAAGAAGATTCAGAGTCACACATGTCAAGATTCAAAGTCACACATGTCAAGATTCAGAGTCACACATGTCAAGAAGATTCAGAGTCACACGTAAAAAATAAACCTCCTTCGTGCTGAGATCATGCACCATTACTACTAATCTTGTTTTGAGCGCCATTTTGTTTGGACCTGACATCATGGGATGAAACATCTATGGACGTTATAAAGTCCCCAGTGCCATCGTTGCTGTATTCATCGAAGGGCTTTGAACAGTTGGCATCAGTGGAACTTACTCTTTGTTTCTGGAAAGAGAGAGAGAGAGAAATATAGAAGGAACACAAAATGAGAATATTAAGGTAACGGTACCGGGAATAATATAATGCTTGTCAGAGTTTGTGAAGTTAGTTGGTGAGCACTCGTCACCCCGCTTAGTGGCCGAGCAAATTTACTAGCGGTAGGCTACTCTTTAAATGAAAAATAATACTCTTTTCAGCAAATTAGGGTCCAACCATACAATCTTACACGCTGTCCCTTGTTGCACCCGTATATTATGTACACCCTCCATGCATACATACAAATGTCCCCCCCCCCCCTTTTTTTTCCCCACAAAAAAACAATCAAAATGTTTACTTTATATAAAATTGTGACACTGACACACAAGATAATACAAGACGTCATCGTAAACAGGTCATTAAAGTTAAAGTACGGTAGTAAAATTACACTCGTACAAATTTATTTCACTTACTTATATTAAGTTATATTGCAGGTTTTATTTGCATCTTATCTTAGGGCCACAGAAGACGGCACAATTCAAATTCGTTCTTCTTATCACTAACACGGGGACTGAACTCTTTGTATCTTATCTTAGGGCCACAGAAGACGGCACAATTCAAATTCGTTCTTCTTATCACTAACACGGGGACTGAACTCTTTGTATCTTATCTTAGGGCCACAGAAGACGGCACAATTCAAATTCGTTCTTCTTATCACTAACACGGGGACTGAACTCTGTATCTTGAGGAATACTTTCAGAAGTCATTAAAATTTTTCTAGTTGAATTTTTGTGTGTCTTTGTAAGAATTTATATGTACCGGTATGTGCTGAAATGAATCTGTACGTTGTCGTAAAAACAACAACAAAACAGTTCCATTTATTTACACCAATAAAGGAAATCTTATTTTAATCTTATTTGTGGACTTCTGAATCGCTGGATAATCATTGCAGAATTTGAGAATAAAATAAAAGTACGTACATTTTATACCAGTGACACCACCCCCCCCCCACACTTCTTTCTTTCCACATTTCACTCACATCTCTCCCCCCTCCTTCCCCCGGTCCTTTGTCACTATCCCTGTAGTTGTAATGAATCTATAAATATGGAAATTTCTAACTCGGTCTTATCACGAATCAATATTGACCAGGCTCAACGGTTAGCCTATAACCTTTATGTTACACGTAGTGACGTAATCATGTTGGAACTAAATTGGGCTAAGTAGAATCAATGATCGATTGTCATAAATTAGCAATCAAGTCAGTGCCGTGGCGTGGCTATGGTTAGTGCCGTCCGGAGGTGGGGCAATACTTTTTCCGCCCCCCCTTCCCCACCACAGAAAAAAAATATCTGCAGTTGACCGCAAATGCCGCTCCTCTATATAAAGTTTTAAAAACGTGCCTCTTGGGGGCGGGCCTACGCCAGTGAGTCATGTTCATTGAGGTGAAGATTTTACTTTTGTGGTTTTATCATTATTCGCCGAATCAGGACTGCGACGGCGTTTGACGCCACAAGAGGTTTAATAAACAATTGTGGGGGCTGGAGCTTTCTTTTTTTTAAAAAAAAAAACAGTTGTTCAGAGGTTATAGAGGAACTAGGTTATGTAAACCAGAGAAGCAATTCAGCTGACGCCGGGTATTACCGTTGAAAGGAAATGGGGGGGGGGGGGGGGGGGTTTCAGGATTTTCAAAAATGTTTTGAAAATAAAATATCCAATTCCAATACTAACTTTTATGTGATGGTCGACATAGCATATATCATACCGTAGTGAGGCAGCTTGATTAATACATGCCGTTGGGGGAAAACCCTCTAAAATTGCGCCCCTAACACAAACGCAAAGAGGGCCGCACGGGATAGTAGTCCCTTCCCCCCCCCCTCCCCCACAGGCGAAAATATATAGTGGTTAATAACAACGTCAAATTATCCCTTAACCCATGTCGCACGAATACATTTTTTGATGCACCCCTTTTTTGTACCGGAAGTACAAATAAGCTGTCAACCCCGTCCTTACCCCACAAAAATTTAGACGTCATAGTAAAATGCGTGACGGGTTTTCCTCACTGTCTGGCCTAGCGTAGACCAGTGTGCACTCACCCCATGATGCCTCCATGCTCAAACAGTTGTTTTTTTTTGGGTTTTTTTTGGGGGGGGGGGCAATTAGTTCCTTCTCCCCACCTACTAACTAAGAGGAATAAAATGTAAACTAAAAATAAACATTCAATAAAGTTAAACTTCGATGAATTTAATTTATTGATACAAAAAACAAAATCATTTAAAATCAATATTAGTTTTTAAACATTATCAGAAATAAACTAAATAATCACAGAGGATGATAAATTATCATAATGGACAGATAGATAAAATAATTTTTTAATATAAAATATTCCCCTTTAAAAGTTTTAAGTGTCCAACTTTGATTCGCATTTATAATATTAATTTTGGAATGTGCTGATCTATATCGTGGGTTAAAATTGGGAATTTTAAATCCACTTAAATTGTCAAAATCTTTCAATATTCATTAAAAATATGTAAAGCATGATGCCTCTATAAGTGTGAGTTTCATAGGAACGTGGGGCCGGTCTAAAAGCGCGGGGTCTTTGGCCAGTGCCCACTGGGCCCATGCCTTAAGGCGGCACTGCTCGCAAGAGCATTTACTGTTTGCGTAAGCTCATACACATGGTATCTTAAATGCACTTAAAATGACAACGTGTTTTATTACTTTTTATCCACCCCCATCCCCTACCTCCCAACTGGTATAATCACTGGAAACTCTAAACATAATATAAAATCACAATGATAATAATAAAATACTTGTGCAAAGCCACACTCAGAAAAACGATGTAACTAATCACCACAGTACCTGCAACGTACCATATTTATCATTGAATTATTCTACTCCCCCCCCCTCTTACCCCAACCAACCATTCATATTATGATTTGATACAGTGGTTCTCAACCTTTCTAATGCCGCGACTCTTTGATACAGATCCTCATATTGTAGCGACCCCCCCCCCAGCCAGAAAATTATAATCGTTGCTACTTCATAACTGTAGAGTATTTATTTTTCGATGATCTTAGACGACCCCTGGAAAAGGGTCACATCCACAGGTTGAGAACCGCTGGTTTAATGGGTTGCGTAATTGACATTATGATCATCGAGCGCCTTAGGTCCCTTAACAAATGATTTGCTTTTTTTTTGTTCTTGTTGTCGGTAATGATTTTTTTTCCCCCATATCTATTCTAATGCCTGATATTTGCCCAACCCCTAACACGCTACAGCGCCACTCCTACGATGGCTTGTTTGTTGAACAATCAAAATTAAGTACCGGTAGTTTTAAAAAGTGTAATGCTATACATAATCGGGCCTACTTGTAGCATGGTTATTCCAGACGGCAGCTGATGATGAACATTATGGTTGAAATTAGCAAAGCTTTTATCGATTGAAATGTCTACGTATTGTTTTTAAGAGTATTAAGCGATCAGCTTTTTGTTTGGAGACTACACGAATCAGCACGTTAGAGCCGGGAAATAAACGTATCTTACAATCATGGGAAACCCACGTATTATAATCCCACGTCAACTCAGTCCGTTATATTGATTATAATTTTAGCCGCAAATAAATGAGCCGAATTTGTTAATGGACAGGACGCAGACTCTAAATAATAATCTCTATTCTCGGGGTCAATGACTCACGAGCATCTCAATTCATCACTGATTTTTGCAGTAGCGAATGGAAAACATACCAGATTTTTTTCTTTTTTACATTTACAAAGTTACTAAGGTTCTTATTTGTGTCAACATTAATTAAAGTATTTTAAAATCGGGGTGGTGGGTGCAACTCCCCCCCCCCCCCCCAAAAAAAAAAAACCAACAACAAAAAACCCACACACAACAACATCAAGAAACCAACATTAAATATGATTCCCATTCAGTGAGGTAGCTAGAGATTGAAACTGTCGGGACGCCCATTGACTTTACCGCCACAAATTACGAAACCCAGAAGACATACAGAGCACACATGTAATACAAACCATGTAATAACAAATTGTTTTTTTCCCCTTCGGATTCAATAAGACAAACGAATGAAATAAAACCATTTGGTAAGAACTTTGGAGTATTACGAAGCCTCTACGATTTAATTGATGGAGAGAAATGGAATGGCGGTTTAAAAAAAAATTTCCGAGGAGATTGTTAGGTAATAATTTCACGTCCTTATTATTGCTCAGAGATTCTGTCAACTTACCGATTTTCTGGACAGCCACGCATTGCGCAGGTGGCTGAAGTAGAAATGGTCAAAGACGACTCCTTGTCCGTTAGAGAGTCTTCCATCTCTGATACAACCAAGAACCTAAAATTCAACAATTAAAATTTATTATGAATTTGTGGGTTTACTTTTTGTATTTGAAACACTTTTAACATTCGACATGCGGGAAAACCAACATGTTGACATTATTTCGGCATGTTTTAAATAATGCTCAATTCACCCGATTAAATGTTCATCCAATTTTTTTTAACGTACTAATTTATCTTACTAAATAGTGCGTTCAAAGAGAAATTTGACGAAAATTCGACTGTGTGAACTTAGCATGCGACTTTCAATCGGGTTTCCCCCTTTAAATTCGGAATAATACTTTACTATAAAATTTTTATTTGGAAATAAATTAATTTTATATTAATTATATTTTAATTTCAATTTATAAAAGAGTAACACCTTTTTTTGTTGTCATAACTGCCCAGAGGGACGTCACACAGTTCTAAAAAAGTACTGATGTGAAGAGTTTGCATACTGCACAATTTAATTTTTAACATGTAGACTGTCGTAGCTTAAGATCCTTTCGATCTGTACAAATTCTGACTTAAAAAATTAAGTGTGTTTGTTAAAAAGTATAAAAAAAAACAATATACACTTTTTTTTGCTTGCTTTACTACTTAAATATCGTTATCAGAAGAAATTACATTTAGATGAGAATGTCGTAAAACTTGCTGCGAGTATAAAATAGGTTCATGTCTCAGGAATAAATGATAATTGTCTCAAGGAAAAGGCATAACTAAAGCTTCACTGTTTCAACAATATTTTAATAGTAATATTGGGCCCGCAAAACGTATGCTTTTCTGTAAAAAAATGTGTGTCGATTAGAATATTTGTCCGTGAATTTTATGCTTTGGATCAACAACCCAAGCACATACATATAGGGAGAGAGAAAAGGGAAATATAGTGAGAGAGAGAAAGCGAGAAAGAGAGAGATTGAGCGAGAAAGAGAGATACATTGAAAGAGACAGAAAGAGAGAGATTAGTTGTAAAGATACGAATAATTTGTAATGTTACGAAATCGCAGGCCCATCACATTGAATTCCTGGAATATTTAAGCCACCCGTCTCCACCTATTTCCACATTGGAGTTATGGCGTATCTAAGCCACGCGTCTGACGTCGCCACACAATAAGGTTGCCATGTCGTTTGTCTTCAGTCTTAATCTCTAGTTTAAATCTCTAAAGATCAAATACTACTTCGGTCTCTGTTGTGGCTGTCATGTCAACTTGTTAGCCGTAGTTCACCTCTTACCGGTACAGAAGTGGCCGCAAGGCCAAGGGCGAGTAAAAGGAAGCTGGCACAATGACAAAACCAATGGCTGACAGGCTTGTAAGGGAGATAAACGTCCATTAGTGTCCAGTAACCTGCAAAATGAAAAAGAAAAAGATGGGAAGATAATATCAAAGAATGGACGGGATTAAAATTAGGCTATGCTATGCGTAGGGCAGAAGACCGAGAGGAATGGAGAAGAATAGTGTACATGTCATCTGTGGCGTCCCAACGGTCGAAGAATGACTACAGGACCTGATGATGATGATGATGAACCTGCAAAATGATTGAGATGCTTTAATTATCACACAAATACTAGACTCTATCTCTAGGTTTTGATTTCAGAGTCTTACCTTCCCTAAGCGTCAGTTCACACGATCAAATTAGCTTCAAATTTTGCGTCAAATTTGTGTATGAACGCACTATTTTGTGCGTGGTTTCTTTTTCTTTATTTTTTTAAAGACAAAAATGGGAATTTGATCAAACAGTAATTTGAAGGTTGTGACAAGGCTTCTTACAAAAATTGCATCAAATGCATGATCGAAAATTTGAATCGTGTGAAATGACGCTTACTTAGATGAGTTGCCATCCAATTTTAACGAGTTCCCTCCACCCGGGGTGCTGGTGATATTGTTGCTTCTGCTGGGGATTGGACTCCATGTCCACTACCTTGCTTTAGACTCAGTTCAGACTAGTCGGCCACTCAGCACCCTAAATATATAATAGTTATTGGGAAACGGACGAATCGCTTCTTTGTTCCTCACAGACTTTGTAGGGGGGGAATCACTACCTGCCGGACACATGTTGGGGAATCTCATTTATCCAACAAGTTACTGTTCCAATATACTGCAGTCCACATGTGCAAATTTAAATTTTGCTTTGTGCAAAGTCGTTACGTAACTAGTATTTGTTTCTAACTCTGTGACTAAACTTTGATTATTCAACGCCCTTCTGATCACAAAACCTCTTACAAATGCCCGCACCTCTTGCATTTACTTTAAGGCGCTCGTAATTTAATACTTAGATTTACTTTCAACATTACCTTTGTGTATGTCGTCTTGGTAATCCTTCTTCTGTCCCCCCGAAAAAATAAAATTAATAATAATAATAATAACAATCACATACTCTCTTCAATGCTTTGCTAAATAGTTGTTTTTAATGTATTCCAAGTAGATTGAGAATATAACTTCATTCAAAATTGTACAGTGTAAACTTTGGGGCTATCAATAACTTACCTCTCCAATGGGTTATGGCTACAACTGTGTATAGAATTGTTATCACATCCTCAAATGCCAGGTGGACCAACCAGTGGACGTTCTCCAGGGAAATGGACGTGCGTCGTATTGGGACCTGCAAAGATGGCGTTAATGAAGAAATGGGGTCAGTTGTAAAACAAGTAAGCGCATTTTTACACCCCCCCCCCCCCCACACACACACTTTCCAAATATCGGCGTTGTAAGCGATGAGCATGGAGAGATATTCCTTCAAGACATTTTCACCTTGGAAACAGGGTATCAAGGCCAATGCAATGCCATAATGAGTGGTGATTTCTGCTGTGACAACAGTGTTCCACCCACAAGAGCAAGTGCCTAAAACACTTTTTGAATCGTTTAGAGTTACGCTGGAGACGAAACTTTGAATTTTTTTTTTTAAAAACCTATTCATAACATTCTTTACTCTTAAATTTTATTGTAGTGTTTAATAGATTTTGGCATGTTCTTTTATTAAAGATTTTCTTTTGAGTTTTTAAAATTTCATTTTGAAGACAAACATCAAAATTTATAGTTTTAAATATTTTAAATTTTACATTTAATTTCATATTATATAAGAATAGTCTTTTGTTTTGCTTTTATAAATTCTCTAAGTATAGTCACACAGTTAGATACAAATATTAGTACTGTAAAGAGTTTGCATAATGCACAATTTAAATGTACACATGCAGGCAGCAGTAATTTAAGATCCTGACGTCCTTAACAAAATCTGAAATCAGATCTGGAATCAGCAGACTCGATTAAGTTATTTCTCTATTGCACAAGCAATGTTCCATGCAGCAGGCGAACATCTTTTGAGTTACCCGGTGTTACCATTTCAGACATTTGGGGGGGCCTCTTTTTTCTTTCCAACCCCCCCCCCCATCCCCCACCCCTCTCCCTTCCCATTCCACCCCATCCTCCACCCCTCTTCCCTGACATTCCACCCCCCATCCTCCACCCCTCTCCCTTCACATTCCACCCCCCATCCTCCACCCCTCTCATTTCACATTCCACCCCCCATCCTCCACCCCTCTCCCTTCACATTCCACCCCCATCCTGCACCCCTCTCCTTTCACATTCCACCCCCCATCCTCCACCCCTCTCCCTTCACATTCCACCCCCATCCTCCACCCCTCTCCTTTCACATTCCACCCCCCATCCTCCACCCCTCTCCTTTCACATTCCACCCCATCCTCCATCCCTCTCCCTTCACATTCCTCCCCCCATCCTCCACCCCTCTCCCTTCACATTCCACACCCATCCTCCACCCCTCTCCCTTCACATTCCACCCCCATCCTCCACCCCTCTCCCTTCACAATCCACCCCCCATCCTCCACCCCTCTCATTTCACATTCCACCCCCCATCCTCCACCCCTCTCCCTTGACATTCCACCCCCATCCTGCACCCCTCTCCCTTCACATTCCACCCCCATCCTCCACCCCTCTCCCTTCACATTCCACCCCCATCCTCCACCCCTCTCCCTTCACAATCCACCCCCCATCCTCCACCCCTCTCCCTTCACATTCCACCCCCATCCTCCACCCCTCTCCCTTCACATTCCACCCCCATCCTCCACCCCTCTCCCTCCACAATCCACCCCCCATCCTCCACCCCTCTCCCTTCACATTCCACCCCCATCCTCCACCCCTCTCCCTTCACATTCCACCCCCATCCTCCACCCCTCTCCCTTCACATTCCACCCCATCCTCCACCCCTCTCCCTTCACATTCCACCCCCATCCTCCACCCCTCTCCTTTCACATTCCACCCCCCATCCTCCACCCCTCTCCTTTCACATTCCACCCCCATCCTCCACCCCTCTCCCTTCACATTACACCCCCATCCTCCACCCCTCTCCCTTCACATTCCACCCCCATCCTCCACCCCTCTCCCTTCACATTCCACCCCCATCCTCCACCCCTCTACCTTCACATTCCACCCCCATCCTCCACTCCTCTCCCTTCACATTCCATACCCCATCCTCCACCCCTCTCCTTTCACATTCCGCCCCCATCCTCCACTCCTCTCCCTTCACATTCCACCCCCCTCCTCCACCCCTCTCCCTTCACAATCCACCCCCCCCCCCCTAACGCCCCCATGGTTTTCAAGCACAATCTCCAACTCATTAAAGTAATAAGTCGTAAACTATTTGAAAGTTTTATTTGAGAACGCCATCGCTCTAATGGATGCATGTTATTTTTTTTTTCAGTAAACGTAGAAGTTTGTGTTAGGTCGAGTGGCCTCGCGAGTCCCTTCACACTGCACTACAAAGTGTCTTAGACGGTAGAACCCTACCAAACGAAATTAACAAATTATGAAAAGAAAAATTTTGCATTCCCATCACAAATAAGGACCGAGAGATTTAGAATTCCTGTGTATCCCAAACTGTAATGTTTCACCAGCGTGTTTCACCAGCGTGTTTCACCAGCGTGTTTCCTCAGCTGTTATAAAACAAAAGTACCGCGCTTAAGGTCAGTGTTGTCATAACGCTTAAGGAAGTGACGTTTAACGACACGTGATGGCTGAAGTTTGTGCCTGAGAAATAACTGTACAACAAAAAAAAATGTCTTATGTTCAAATTGTTCTAGTTTAAAAATTGTTATTTGAATCAGAATGTTTGTCCATTGCTGAAAATGAATATGATGCGCAATAGAATTAAAACACATTTCCATTTCTTTGGATCAATACAAGAATCTAATCTTATCTTATTTAGAATTAGAGTTCTAAAACTTCGTTACAATAAAACATGTTTATTTTTGCCAAATTTATATATCTCTACATTCACTATGACATTTTTTTTTTCTTCATTGTACTTTGAAAATTTAACTTTAAGTAAAACGAAAGATTTTGCAGAATGAGTTCACTTTGTTTTTAAAAAAATGAATTAGTACCTGGGTGAAGAAGAGTACAACAGCCAGCCCATAACTAATAACGAGACTCCACACGCCACTCATAGATTTGACATCGGGCGACAGTTCCATATCAAGCACTTCCCACAATCCTCGCCATACGGATATGCCAAGGGAGTCAATCACAACAACGCTGAACAAAGTGTCCCCAATCTTTGTCCATGTGCCTGACTAAATGAGATCAAAAGTCAATTACAAAAGAAAAAGAAAGAAAGCGAATCAACGTTTTATATATATCTTAACTTCTACAGCTACAAACCCCCCCCCCCCCTAAAATTAAAGTCTATCACCAGCAATTTTCTGGTGCGGGGAGAACGAGAAATAGTTAATACGGAGCGGCGCTGGAACGGATCTGCGCCCAAAAAAATTAAACAACCCTGCTGCGAATCCTTTGCCCAATGTAAGAGAAGAATCCATTTTGTAAAGGGTTCGAAGAGGGTTGGCTAGGAGTTTTTTTTTCATTTTAATTCTTTGATTCAATACTTGGTAAGGGGTCTTGCGCTGTTCCCAAACACGCCTAAAAAATGAACTTGTCTAGTTTCGGCCAAGAGTTTCGTGCTCAGAACCGCTTCTGCCGATTACTTGTCAGTTATGAAGAAGGATGCGGTAAACCAATGGGAAAATGGCATCGAACATATTTCCAGGGATTGTCATCGGATAGGTAAAATTTGGAGGGTGAGTGGTTTGTTTTAAATTTACAATTTTTTAAATGAACCTTAACGGAAACTGTCTAAAAATGTTAATGTCAGTCCACAAACGAAACAATAATCAACTTACTTTAGCGTCAAAGTATTTTCCTATAAAGAAATGCTTCTCCACGGGCACATCCATTCGTACAGTAGCAGGGGCCGAGGCTGTTGCTTTGTGGCTTCGCAAGATCACCAGAAGCGTCGTGGCAGAGGCGTATGTAACAGCTGCGTTCATTGTAGACACACCAGTGTACTCGTCCAGGAGCACCCAGACACAACGCCACTGATTGACGCACGCCCAGCACATGACGTAGCTGAACGCCTGCGCGATGACGAACTGCACGGGCTTCGTTCGGTTAATGGTGAAGCTAGTTATGCCTTCTTGGAAGAACGAGGCCAGGAAGTACAAGGTGTATCCCACGGCGCCGGAAATCCAGCCCGAAATAACGGGGTCGACAGGAAGTAGGTAATTTTCAGGGATGTGCCACGAGTTACACCAGTAGACAGTGACCAGTGGCCCCACCCAGAGGTACGCCAGAGCGAAATCGAGCAATCTCCATAATCCAAAAGGCGGCAACTGGCAGTCTTGTTTGGGGAGATCTCCATGAGTCGAAACATCCCCACCGTTTGAAGGTTCAAGAATTTTAGTCGAAAACTTGTCGACATTTTCTTTCGAATCGACATATTCGATATTTTTGTGATTAAATAAATCAAAAATTATGTTGGCGTTTAATTTTTCGCCTCTTCTTTGCGTTTTCAGAGGCGAATGTTCGAACACGGGCGCTTTCGGTACTGAACACGATGGGTGCGCCGAGGCGTTATCGCAAAGCAGATCTGTTGATTTGTACATCGCTGTTGTCTTATCCTCCAAAAAACTGCCGTGAGCTGATGGAGGGACGAAATTATACTTTGTTGTTTGCTGACATAAATACTCCTTTGAAGGTTCTCCTTTTGCGGTGAAGCAATCATCTGACAGCTGAGAATAGCTCTGGCATTTTCTTGGCTTCAGCAGTGGGTGCTGATTTTCATCAGTTGAAACACCCTTGGGACCACAGCTGTAGAAATGTGTTATTCCAGCAGGGTAGGTCAAGGACAGCCTGTTTCTGACATTTCTTGGAATTCTAAGCGTTCTCCTGAGAAAACTCCGCGACGAATTTCTGACTCCTGTGGAGATCTCGGCTGATGATGAAACTTTTCCATCAGAACCGGAACCAGCGGAGACTAAACGTCGATACAACTCCTGACTTTTTTTGGTTTTTTTATGTTCGAATTTCCCCGGCTTGTATAAATCGTCCTTGTCACTTGCAAGTGTGTTATAAGAAACTGAGAGCACGCCCCGCCGAAATGCGTGCTCGCATTCAACACAAATATCTATGGAGTTTGCATTACCATCCTTTTGTTCTGAATTGTTCAAGAAGCCTGACTCACAGGAGCTTAAATTTATAGCCTTCGTCCATTGACCCTGATCTTGGAGTTCCTTATCAAAGTTGCCTAATACATTCCGAGCCCAAATTACGCTTGAGTGGTCTGACGAATCGCGGCTTATCGGCGGGCACTGCGCCCGTTTTGGTGTATCATCACCATGTAACCACTTGACGTTGTCCTTATCACCGACCTGTGTGTGTTCGCAAGTCACGCGACAAGGGTCTACTTCAGCGTCCGGTGCAGGGCAATCACAACTAACGGGACACCTGTTGGGGAAACCGGGGGACTTCTCTTCTTGTGTCACATCTACGGGATCAAAAAAGCATGGGATCGATATTTTTTTTATAAGCGACAGAGGAAAAAAAACAGTTTTTGTGGGATGAAGGTAATACCTGCGCATCCTTGTGGTAGCAAGGTTATGACAAAAAAAATATATATATTGTAGTCGATTGAAATTTATAACAACCAAACAAATCCATTAAGAGGATATCATCCGAAATGATCAATATTACAATCGAGATTCTTTATAGAAAAAATCTGAATTATTCATACCTATCCGTGACGAAGGCCCTCTGGTTAAAGAAACTCGTAACTTCTAGTTAGGGATTTTTTATCGAACATATTTATATTAGACAGATCGTTATGGGAGTCGTTTCAATACTCAGGTAACTATAACAATGTCAACCGGTGTTCACGATGGATTGATGGCAACCGCTTCAAACAGTTATTTAGATTTTTGGAGCTTTTATTATTTATTCATGTGTATAAATTGGTAAAACGCCGTTATCCCCCTTCAGTGAACTTTTGGTAGCTGGGTGTAAATATCTCCAGTGTAACACGATGGCGGTATACACTAGAACTGACTTCAGCGTACAGAGACCGACACCCTTATCTCCCTTTAAAACCCGACGCCGATTCAGCATTAAAGGTATCCGGAAATTTGTTTGAAAGAAATATCGTGGACGGAAAAATGATAGACGGGAGTTTGGTCGAACGGAAATTTGATCGAATTTAATTTTCATTTCACACGATCAAATTTTGGGTCAAATTTAGTTTTGGGCGCATGATTTTGTTTTACAATACAGTGTAGTGCGTTCAAAAAGAAATTTGACGAAAATTTGATCGTGTGAACTGAAAAAAAAAATTCGAACAAACTTTCGTTCGACGAAACTTCCGTCGATCAAATTCCCGTCGACGAAATTTCTTTCAAACACATTTCCGGTAACCACCATCAAGCCATGCATCACAGGACGGACACAGTCCGCATGGCTAACCACGTCTCACGACAAAGAAGTCCAACCACGACAAACTAGCTTACACCTTCCATTCACCATTAAGCCATGCATCGCGTGGCGGACACAGTCCGCATGGCTAACCACGTCTCACGACAAAGAAGTCCAACCACGACAAACCAGCTTACACCGTCCATTTATCATTAAGCCGTGCATCACACGACGGACACAGTCCGCATGGCTAACCACGTCTCACGACAAAGAAGTCCAACCACGACAAACTAGCTAACACCTTCCATTCACCATTAAGCCGTGCATCACACGACGGACACAGTCCGCATGGCTAACCACGTCTCACGACAAAGAAGTCCAACCACGACAAACCAGCTAACACCTTCCATTCACCATTAAGCCGTGCATCACGTGACGGACACAGTCCGCATGGCTAACCACGTCTCACGACAAAGAAGTCCAACCACGACAAACCAACTTACACCGTCCATTCACGTCGAGTTAAATAATTACCGGGTAAAGCTTTTTAATAACTGCTTAAAATCAATAGCCTTTCTTTTTGGGTACCTTTTAGATTGAGAATGCAAAAATTTTTTTGAAAAATGTAATAACATTTATTACAAGGTAAAAGGCAGATTTATTTTATAAAGTCATACAATGATAACAATTAAAAAAAAATAAATAAATTAAAAACAAAAAACAAAAAAACAACGCACCTTAACTAGATAAATTCTTGCTTAAGATAATAATACCGGTACAATAAATATTGTTACAAAGCCAGTTAAACCAGTTGTCAAAGTTAAACTAAAGGTATAGTGTTGTAGTGTGGAGCGTGATGGTTGAGAGACATTATTTATACAGTACATTCTGCCATTTTGCACGACATAAAAAAAAATAAAATAGAAGCTCTTATCAGTTCAAAAAGCTCATAGGATCCTGACCCCGTGTTTGATAAATTGCTGAGTCATCTTAGTTTACTCACTTCGTTGATATGGTTTGAGTGGCATAACAACTCGGCCGAGCGGGTGACTCCAGGCGCACGTGGCGGAACCTCTCTCTCCTGTGACACACATTTTAAAATAATTAATGATTGGTCAATGTAAATCATATGGAGACTTTCCCCACAATAAATTTAGTTACGAGAGCTTAAACGGTGGGATGAAGATATTCACACAATTAATTTAGTTACGAGACCTTAAACTGAGGGATGAAGATATTCTCTCAATAAATTTAGTTACAAGAGCTTAAACTGTGGGATGAAGATATTCACACAATTAATTTTGTTACAGGAAATTAAACGTTTGAATGCTTCTCCGGGAAATATTTCCTTCACAACAACAATATCAAACACATTTTTGAAACATATAAATAAATGAAAAATAAAAAAATTATAACCTATAGTTGTAACAAGAAGAATTAACTGAACACATTTTGACAAAGAAGACACAAATGGAAATAAACAACAACAACAAGAAAAAAGACAAATAGAACGTGTTCCGGAAATTTGTTTGAAAGAAATTTCGTCGACATAAAATTGATCGAACGGAGCTTTGGTTGAGAGAATTTATTTTGATTTACTATATAGAATAGTGCGTTCAAAAAGAAATTTGACGAAAGTTTAATCGTTTGAACTGAAAAAAAAAATTGACCAAACTTCCGTTCAACCAAATTTCCGTAAAATCACATTTCCGTTCGATCAGACTTCCTTCGATCAATTTTCGTCGACGAAATTTCTTTCAAACAAATTTCCGGTAACCCAAATAAAGATCACCTTCATTTTCAGATGGATTTATTTTAGAGTGAAATTCCATCTTTGACCTGCAAATGACGCCAGCACAGCGCTGCTGTCACCCTTGCTAGAACAAACTCTTGATAAACTCGGTCGTAAGTGTGGCACAGTAAACTCGACTCTTAGAACAATCTTTATCTGCTCGACATGATGGAAGCATATGACGTTTTACTTCACATGACTTTTTGCTTCATATGACGTTTTACTTCAAGTCTACAGGGACAAACACAAAAACGAAATGTGGTCAGTTCAAAAATATATGGTTCCCAGTGATAGTTTACGCCATTATTCAATGAATATAAATCAAGTAGTTTGTATGCCGGGAACTAACGCCCAGGGAGAGAGAGAGAGAGAGAGAGAGGGGAATAGAGAGAGAGATAGAGAGAGTGAGAGAGAGGGGGAGAGAGAGTGAGATAGAATAAGAGAAAGAGGAATAGCGAGAGAGAGAGAAATCCCAATATATGAAACGGCCTTTTTATGTTGTTGTTATTGTAGCCAGAGCATTCAATTGCCTCCCCTAGTATTCACTTACTTACCCTAGTATTCAATTGCCCCCCTAGTATTCAATTGCCTCCCTTAGTATTCACTGCCTCCCCTAGTATTCAATTGCCTCCCCTAGTATTCAATAGCCTCCCCTAGTATTCAATTGCCTCCCTTAGTATTCAATTGCCTCCCCTAGTATTCAATTGCCTCCCCTAGTATTCAATTGCCTCCTCTAGTATTCACTTGCCTCCCCTAGTGTTCAATTGCCTCCCCTAGTATTCAATTTTAAGATTGCATTTTCAACATTAGCACATTAATTTTTAGCAAGAAAAAACTTGTTTAGACGATGTTGCATTTATAGAAAATGAAGTTGCATCTCCATTTATAATTATTAATACATTTCCTTCATACATTTCCTCGCTAAATTTCCTCCCTATATTTCCTCCCTACGTTCTCTCCTTACAATTCGTCTCTGCATTTCAAGAAAGAGTAAATCTTGTCCGTTTAGCTTGGCTGAAATCTAAATTATTAAATTTATGGAAAACAGAGGTCATTTTGGGACGGGTAAATAGTATTCATCTGCTATGCAATGAATTTATATCCGAAGGTGAACTAAAATAGATTTCGTGACCCATGGGAAAGTACCGGTACACCAGTGAGTACGTTAAAATACACGCAGCATGTTCTACTGTCTACACTCTCATCAAGAACATCTTCACTCTCAGCAAGAACATCTTCATTCTCAGCAAGTGAATCTTTTCTCTCAGTAAGAAAATCTTGCAAAAGATATTTTGTTTATTTTGTCTTGTTTTGAAAACACACGTCAGGGGCATGAAAAAAAAGGGGGTGGGGGGGGTGGGGGCATATTTATAAGAGTGATAATTTCTCAAAACTCAAAGATTATTACAGGCGGGAAAATGTTCCTATAGATAATTTTTAAATAATAAATAAATTTGTTTTGTATATATTATTTCGTTTAAAAAAAACATTTCAATTGCGATGGAAAATAATTTTGACAACGATATTTTAAAATCCGATCAATTTACTGACGTGAAGATGTCATTTTGGATAAATAAATTGTTTTTTTCCCCTCCTTTTCCAAAACCACAGTCCCGGATTGTGAACACATTGTGGGTAGTGGAAAGGGGGATATAAGATTCTTTTTTTTAACAATAAGGAAATACATAATTTATTTTTCATTTTCCGCAAAATTTAGTTATTGTAAAGGGCGGTGTTAAGTATGGTAATTCACTAGTAATTGTTGTGTATTATTGTGCGCGTTGTGTTTTGAGAGAGTTGGTAGCTAATGGACGCTTTTCCCGCCACTTATTTGGTGACGTATGTGAATGTTAATTAGACGTATTGTCTAGACTGTCTTTGGCGTTCATACATATTCGTTGGCAGTCCTTGAAAGAAACTTGTAGTGGATTGATGTACATTATTTCTCCTTCTTATAGCGAGCTGCGTTAAACATGTGTTAAATAAAATGCACAGTCTGATCGATGCTTTCTATATTAAAGTTGACATTGCTTATGGAAAAGGAATTGTGTTCAATTCAGTGTGCTTGATTGATTGGATACTTCTAAAGCGCTGATATCCATGCTACCTTAGCATACTGCGCTCTGGTTTCCTCAAATCTATTTAAACAAAAAAAGTCTTTAAATGTTTCCTAAATGATTTTCTATCCTTTTCAATACTCAAAGATTGAGGTAAACTATTCCATAAATTTGGCGCTATCGCTTCAAAAGAGCGCACTCCGTACGACTTTTTCTGTGTTCATCCACACTGGGAATTTTCAATAAGGACTGAGTTGAGGACTGCAGGTTCTTTAAGGTTACATGTTTATAAAGCAGTTCTTTCAGATATTCCGGTGCAGAGCCTTCTATGCAGCTGTACGCTAAGGACAGAATTTTATGATTACGACGTATGAACTTGTAAAAGAATTTGATGGAAAAAAAACTCATTAAAAAATAATATGGATTGTGGAAATTTTGTATAAGATTTACGCTATTAAAAAAAACAACAACACAAGACTGTTGTAGAAGTAAAAATTGGTAAATGGATTCTTCTTGAGATACAGAGGCGTAGCGTAGGGGGCAGGGGGTACAGATGTACCCGGGCGCCAGCCAGTTAGGGGCGCCAAAATGTGCTTTGGTATTATTTTATTGAAAAAATAATGGGTTTGAGAGTTGAAAAAAAGGAAAAGAGGGCGCTTTAAAATGAATCTTGTCCTCGGGCGCGAATCTTGTCCCCGGGCGCAAAACACTCTAGCTACACCACTGTTGAGATATAAGAATTCTGTGTTTTTTATGAATTTCCGAACAAAGTCGTTCAGAAGCAAGGCAAATGTGTGAGAAAATAATTTTCTAATGAATATGCCAATATCTAAAAATCTGTTAATGTTACAGATATTTAAATTGGTACATCTTTTTTTTTTCCAGTGACAGAAATATATGTTGGTTTGCCATGTTTCAAAAATATATTTTACATATAGTTCAAATAATGGAAAAAAATGTTGGGTACAAATATATATAAGACACCTCTTTAAAATTGAGTTAAATAGATGGATTTACTATTTTCCTTCATCAATAACTGCTTAAGAAGGATTCTCGGGATTCATTGGCCCGACAGAATCAGCAACCAGAAACTGTGGCAGCGGACAAAGCAAGAACCTGTAGAACAAGAGATCCTCCAGAGAAGATGGAGATGGATTGGCCATACGCTCAGGAAACCTGCCTCCAGCATAACTAGACAAGCCTTGAATTGGAACCCTCAAGGAAAACGGAAAAGAGGCAGGCCTAAGAACACTTGGCGCCGTGAAGTGGAGGCGGATACCAAGAAACTTGGCCACACTTGGGGGAGGCTGGAGAGATTGGCTCAGGATCGTGATGCCTGGAGGGCTCTTGTAGGCGGCCTATGTCCTAATCACAGACGTCGATGAAGATCGGCTGCTGTTCCTCGAGGACGAAAAGGCAAAAGAGAAAGAGAAGAGACTATTTTCTACATTAAAAAAGAAAAGTTTAAATATTAAACTGCAAACATTATTTTTAGAAGAAAGCTTTGTTATATCAAAAATTTTACCAAAATTAATCTATTAATGTAATCATAAGTAAAGTATTGAGTGTTAATATCATTTAAAAGTAAAAGAAAACAACAACTTTGCTTCAATCAATAAGGGACAAATTTATCGATTATCAATAACTAAATTTTTAACTTGTAAAAAAAAAAACAACAAAAAAAAAACTTATCGGCTTCTATGTTTACAAATAAAGTCTAACTCATTAATAAGTCTACAAACAATAATTGACTCTGAAGTCTTCTGTCAAATAACCGCTTCATTAATTAGCCTTTAACCAATAAATGATTCAGTTATAACTGTGCATCAAATAATAGATCCTTTACTCTAAAATAAAAAAATAAAAAACACCAAACAAACAAGCATATCATTAATTCTACAAACAACAAACAATAAACTGACTCACCCTACAACCAATACCTTCAAGTAAGCCCGACGGTCAACATTTACTACCCACATACCCTGTCATTTCCACATTACGTTGAATCTGTGTGACCTTTTGCAACCGCCCCCTCCCCCCCCCCCCCCCCCCCCAAATTCGGACCACATTCTATTTCGCGAAGTGACAAGGTTAACCCACGAAAGCCCAAAGCGGTCACGTGACTATTGAGACTTGCATATCACCGCAATACATTTAAATATCAAATTATGTAAGAGCGATATTCGATCAAGGCGAACCTGTGACCGAAGTAACGTTTTGCGGTAGAATGAATAGGCAGAGACACCGCAGATTAGAATGTATCGTATATATACATGTACTGAATTCTTTAGTGGATCTAGCCTTTATGACGGTCCATTTCTTTGCTTTAAAATTAATGTAAATTTAAACCTTTAAATTTCTTTAAAAATATTATTTAAAAAAAAACATAGCAAGATTGAAAGATGTTTAGAAATAATGGTAAAGAGCATTGCTTTACGAGAGCGGTTCTCAACCTGTGGGTCGCGACCCCTTTGGGGGTCGAAAGATCCTTTCCCAGAGGTCGCCTAAGACCATCGGAAAACACATGCTCTCCAGTTATGAATTAGCAAAGAACATAATTTTGTGGCTGGGGGTCGCCACAACACGAGGAACTGTATTAAAGAGTCGCGGCATTAGGAAGATTGAGAACCACTGCTTTAAAGTCTATAGAAAGATTGTTTCGAAACATAAATATATGTGTTGTTGAAAAGAAATTATTTAAAAATAATTGTTTTAAAAAATACTTTAAAAAAACACAGAAAGTATTGAAGTGACCTCAGCCGATTCAAAAGGTGAATAATCGCGAGATACTTCCTTCCAGGGGCGTCTAAACGGGGTCGGGGGTCGTTTGGAAGGAAGCAGTTGAATTCAATCAGAGTTAAGGGTGAATAAATTCCCCAGCAATATCTTGAACTTCTCAAGGTATCAAAATTCATTTGGGGAAGAAAACAAATGCTTATTAATTAATTTTTAAAAAAATTGTCTTCGCTGGCGGCATTAAGCTCTAATTCAGAAGAATGGAAATTACTCAATTTTGACTGCACAGCCCCAGCACAACAATTCAGAAATATGATTTAAATTACTTTAAAAAAATAGAATTACAAGTTTTAAGAAATTGTTGGCCCTCTAAAATTTAATTTTTTTTAAAAACAACTTTTGGATTCTATTCTTTGATTTGCTGAAAACTATTGTAAGGACTTATTGAGCTATTATTATTATGTGTAAACATTGGTTCTTCATATCTTTTTTTTTAATAGTCACCAATGCTCTAACAATTTTTAAATGTCATTTTTGTATGACTAATATTCACAGCAGAGGCGTGGCTAGAGCGTTTTGCGCCCGGGGACAGGATTCATTTTAATGCGCCCTCTTTCTTTTTTTCAACTCTCAAACCCATTATTTTCATTAATAGAATAATATCAAATGACATTTTGGCGCCCCTAACTTGTATGGCGCCCAGGGACATCTGTCCTCCCCTGACCTTCCCTTAGCTACGGCTCTGATTCATAGTGAACTCTCTAATTTAATACCACGCAGAAGAGTCACATGTTCCAGGTTAGAAAAAATGTGGGGGGGGGGAGGGTGAGGGAGCAACACTTATTTGTGGTGGGGAAAGACTCCCCTGCTTCTATCTACCCCCCACCTATTTTTTTTTGAGACGCAATGCGTGGTAACGTGACCACTAGAGTGCAGTGGTATATACTGCATAGTACATTACATTATAATTCGGTGACGCACTGGGTGGTAAAATTATAGCACAGTGACGCACTGGGTTGTTAATGTGATCCATTATACTTAAGTGAGATTACACTAAGATTTTTTTTAAAGTTAGAGTTGGTTGAAAAGGGTGGCGAGACCGGGGGGGGGGGGGTTGACTGGGAGGGAAGGGACTTGTGGCTAAGTTGACTGGAAAATAAGCAAGTACTTCCAATACTTTTCGAATTCTTTCACTGTAACAGTAACAACGAAATGCTCAAACAAGGATTTTCAAGACTGAACAGAAAATATGTACGATGTATGAAAAACAAAATTCTATTTTGTTTGGTGCAATAAAAAATATATTATCTTATTTTGTATATATAACACGTGCACCCTGAGGAGGGCACACTTGTACATTCAAAGGGACACGCCTGCACCCTGAAGGTGACATGTCTGTAACCCTCTAGGGGACACGCCTGAATCCTTAAAGAGACACACACACCCTCCCTCAAGCGGAGACACCTGCACCCTCAAGGGGACACACCCGCACCCTTTAGGTGACACGTCTGCACCCTCAAGGGGACACGCCTGAAGGGGAAACGCCGCTCAACCTTAACTCACTGGCTGTAAAGTGAAAGTGTTACATTCAAATTTTGTGATGGAGATTGTTTCCACAACAAAATTTTGCATTATTATTATTATTATTATTTATTATTATTTGTGTTCTTATATAGAACTTGAAAAAGAAGGGTAAAAAAAAAACCAAGAAGATAATATGCTATCGGCTAGCATTAAATCGTTATAGTAAATCGAGTCATATCAAATAGGCGAGTTAAAAATCTCTTATATATATATTACGCTTCTGGTGTGACTCGTGGACTGCTTCCTAATAGACTGCTTCTTAACCAGTGAATTCGGTATTGAGAGCATTTTACAAATAATTCTAAATGTTTGAAAGAACGCATAGTTAAATAATGATTTCAGTAGAGCGCAAAATATAATTCCCGATAACTACGCTAAACTAAATATGAAAAAAAACAAACAAACACAACTGCGTTTGGCACGTAATATTTTCTTTTCGGAAAATGAAATCGTCTCAATTTAAGTATGGTGTAAAAAATAAATCAGTTTAAAAGTGGTTGGGACATCAGAATATATTAATATAGTTCATGGGCGTGAAATTAAAAGTGTGCAGTGACGTATCATGGGGGGAAGAGGTGTATCAAAAATTGGGATTCTTAAATGTGTGTTAATTGAGTTCATGTTTTGTCAAGTATAACTTTAGTAGATGAGAAGTTCACACATTGTTGCCGCCAATGTTTGGCGGGCTAGATCTAGTTGAATAATATTTTATATATACATATTTAAGGTCAAATAAAAAAAAAACAATAAATAAAAAATCTGGCACCGGTCCGTGGTGCAATGGGAAAATTGTCCATAGCGGTCCGACAAACTTAATTTTTTTTTTTGAAACGCTGCTCTCATGCCTGTTCCAGTCGTACGTTACGCCTGCTTCAGATCAGCGTGAGGCTCTACTGAAAATTTAAAAACAACAACAAAAAACACAACTTATTTGTAATATCATGTGCCTCCGAATTTTTTTTTCTTTGCTAATATATTGAGTGATTTAAAAAAAAAATAACAAGATTGGTCCTCTCGCAAAAAGTTTGCCGATCCGACTTCTCGACTATATATATATATATATATATAAAAATATATATACACACACATATACACGTCTGTATAAAATGCAGTCCTATTGACGGCCTTTCTTGCATATCTACACTACACCACATGCCCGTCTCATAGTCTATCGTATATCTGCACTATGTATACGCCCTGTGGCCCTGTGGTAGAAAGCTGGGGGGGCGACCGCTGTGGTTCGAGCAGCATCTTTCTTTTCCGGGTTGGTGTGTGTTGATTTTTTGGGGGGCCACTTGCAATGAATATTAATTGTTGTTTTCCGGGTAGAAAGGGGACACATGACACCAGACACATGACACCAGACACATGACACCAGACACATGACACCAGACACATGACACCAGACACATGACACCAGACACATGACACCAGACACATGACACCAGACACATGACACCAGACACATGACACCAGACACATGACACCAGACACATGACACCAGACACATGACACCAGACACATGACACCAGACACATGACACCAGACACATGACACCAGACACATGACACCAGACACATGACACCAGACACATGACACCAGACACATGACACCAGACACATGACACCAGACACATGACACCAGACACATGACACCAGACACATGACACCAGACACATGACACCAGACACATGACACCAGACACATGACACCAGACACATGACACCAGACACATGAAACCAGACACATGACACCAGACACATGACACCAGACACATGAAACCAGACACATGACACCAGACACATGAAACCAGACACATGAAACCAGACACATGACACCAGACACATGAAACCAGACACATGAAACCAGACACATGACACCAGACACATGAAACCAGACACATGAAACCAGACACATGACACCAGACACATGACACCAGAAAAAAAAAAATACCAGACACAAGATACCAGACCCTTTACATAAAATACCCGAAACAAGACCACTGACGCATGACATCAGAAAAAAAATAACAAAAAAGTTACCAGACTCAAGATATCAGACACAAAATACCCGAAATAAGATTCCAGACACATCAAAGCCAGATCAACGATAATAGAAACACAAGACAAAAAGACACCAGACAAATCACAGCAGACACGATAGTTTATTTTCGAAGCTGATCCGGGTGCAATTTTGCACGCCCAGTCCGCGTCCGGGTATTTTGGGACAATACTCAGCGCTCCAAGTCGGGCTCCGGGTATTTTGAGACAATACTCAGCGCTCCAAGTCGGGCTCCGGGTATTTTGAGACAATACTCAGCGCACCAAGTCGGGCTCCGGGAATTTTGAGACAATACTCAGCGCTCCAAGTCGGGCTCCGGGTATTTTGAGACAATACTCAGCGCTCCAAGTCCGGGTCTGATTGTTACACACACACACAATAATATATGTTCTCATTTTCCATCAATTTGTTCCTTTAAAGTTAAAGGGTAGAATTTTAAATTGCGCTACAGAAGCATTAACGATAACGAGGGCGTCAAAGTTGAAGGATGCAAAACACTAATGGATTAATAATGTAACCCTAACCCAGCGGCCCTTAACCTTTTTTAGTACCGCGGCCACTTTATATCATTTGCCAAGTTGTCGCGAACCAAATTGAGAAACAAATGTTGACAAGGTGTTATGGGGTGGGGGGCGCAGAGCATTTTTTAACGATAAAAAGGTGTTGGTACTTTAAATATTATAGGGAGTGGGGGAAGCAGAGATAAGGGCAAAAAAGGGTGTCGGGCTCTCTATGTCGAAGGGGGGTCTGTATGTCGATCCCCAGAAAATGTTTGATAAATTCACACATCTGGTCATAGTTGTGCTTGGCAGCTGCCACCTTTTAAATGCAGGGCAACTAAATGTTTAACAAAAAAAGATGAAAGTAAATTCAATATATAATTTTTCAAAAAAAAAAAAATGAAAACAAATTTCCCAACGTATTGATATTAAATAAGATGTTGATATCAACATCCATCCACAGTTTGAGAACCTCTCCCCATAAACCACAAAACATAAAGACAACACGTCAAAAATAAGCAGCTATGTGCGTTAGTGTCGCTGGTGGCTGTTAGCTATTTTATTTCTTTTCTGATACCAACGTTCACATATTATTTTAATAGATATATTATTTCATCATCATGGCGATACCATCCCAGCCTTCCTTCAGTTAAAACAACTGCTTCACTTATTAAACGATTTTTTAAAATTACATTACTATTATTGAATTCTATGAAGAACTTCAAAATTTACCACCGCACCCCCCACTCCCCCCCCCCCTTTTTCCGAAAAATATATAAATAAATAAAACAAAAATATACATTTAAAAAAAATTTGACTACTCAGTATCATCAGCCAGTCAGGATGTGAAATGAAATATTAAATTTAAATCGAAAGTTGCCACGGTCATAACCAAAGATATGCATCTAAATAAGTACACAAAATCACAGCAAGTACATTTTTTTAAAATTTTCAGTACTGTGCAATTTCATTTAGCTGACATTTCGTTTGGCACCAATCGCTGGTCATTTTTCTATCATTATTTATGTAATTCAGGTAAATTATAAAAATAATTATGAAACGAAGATGAACTGGTTCTACACATGCGCCTAACTTTTTTTCCGCCATTTGGTGGGACACTTATAGAAAATGAGAAGATAACTCTTTTTTTTTAAAATCCACCCAGACCCAGTTCCGTATTTCCCCCCCGGGTCCGGGTATGTTCCGGGTGTGCTAAAACTCGATATCCTGGTGTGCTAATACTCGATACCCGGGTGTGCAAATACTCGATATCCGGGTGTGCTAATACTAGATATTTCATGGTTTCCAGGTAATTACCCGGGTTCATTCCTAGTATTTACCCATAATAATGCTGCACTATGTCTGGTCCGGGTATGATGTATGGTGTGGTACTTCTTTTGAGTGAAGGGCGGACTATTGAAGACACCAAAAGCGTCTCAAACTCCAGCCACTCCCCAGCATGTACAAACTCCACCAAATAGCATATAATATACGCCCATGATGGCACTGGGTCTATTTCTTTTTGTATTAAGGGAATTATCGCATCCATTCATTCCTTAGCTCGTGTACTTGTATTTTTAAAAGGACCATCACGGATTCGAAGTTCTGTGTGATTTATTTAGTGAAGTTATTTTGTGCGTACATGGGTGTGTGTGTGGGTGGGGGGCAGGATCGGCGGGGGTCATTCGGTACACCATGTGTCTATATGCATACCGTAGGGGACTTTGGTGCGGTCACCTGAACAAGCTGCCATTAACAGCAACGTTTGTCTTTTTATTTTTCTTGAATAATTTCTATACCCGCAATCATCATTTCTATACCATTGCTCAAACTGCAATCATCATTTCTACACCGTTGCTCATACTGCAATCATCATTTCTATACCGTTGCTCATGCTGCAATCATCATTTCTATGCCGTTGCTCTAGATTTTATCATCGTTGAATTTGTTTTAAACATTCGTAACATGTTCACTTCTCACAACCTCACTCATGGTTTATTTCATATCTGATAAATTCCCTTAAGAGACGGAGACAATCATTGTGTCTATAACAACACAAGCGCTCTGTCTGACGTCATATTGTAGTTCACGTGACATCAGTAAGTCAAGACAATTAAGAAATCAAATTGTCTTTAAATATATATATATGAACATTTTGATATTCCTCGAATCCAATCCATGAATTTTTTATTTAATTTTTTTATGTATCTACTACAGGGGACGTTTTAAAAATTACGAGCATCCCTGGATTTTTCAGAGTGATATTTGCATGCACCTATGTAAATACGGAGATCACTTTGTTTTTAGTAAATCGCGAATAAAAAATGAGTGTTGTGTTCGAAATCCTTTTCAATAGCCTTTAATGGCTTTCAAATAGGACATCGCTTAACAATTCGTTAGAAACAAAATCCCATTTCAGGACAAAGTCATTTTAAATTATTTTTTAATGATAAATGGTTTTAAAAAAAATTAATTGCCTATTTCACACAATTTCGTAAATCTAAGATAAGTGAAAATATTTGTACATTTTGATTCAAATAATAATATGCTGAGAATAGACAGAGTACTTGGGAGCCCTTAAGTTAAAAAAGATATATTTTTTTTAAAAATCCATTGCACTCTAGTGCTCGTTTTTCCAAAAATTGACCCCTCTAAGAAATCTGGATCAGGGCCAATATATATATGACCCACTTCCAAATTTCTAGTGGCCTATTCGTGAATGATATTAATTTATACCGGTTATTTAAATGGGAGATTTCACGGTCTAGTAAACAGCTAACTCAGACTCAGGGGGTCTCAACATTTTGAGCACCATGAAACTAATAATAAAATAAGATACGCATAAGAAATAAAAATTGTGTTAATGGTTTCTCTATGATATACATTAGAAAAACATTCAGTGGAGCGTCGAACCAAAGCCCATAAATATCACAGGCCTCGGAGCGGCACGTCGTAGGTAGTATCCTCTTGGGATAGCTACCGCGCACATTTTCACTCCAATGATTAAGCAAACATGGACCACCCAAACAAAAGGCACCTGGCCAGCTGGCCGGTCAGTGGTGTTGCCCTTTCCGCACTAGCAATCGACCTTGCAGGGTCTGGATGGTACGTTAATGTCCTAACGTCACCCCCCTCCCATCCCTGGGGGAGGCGTTGGACGTCCTCTAATAGGGCTTTTTAATATTTAGTTACCACCTGGTAAAAAAGTATACGAGGTCGCTGTGACGCAACGGTTGTCTAAGGACAGCCTCATTTTAAGGTGTGAACAACAGAAGCATTAGCATGATGCTGTCACTACCCACAACTGCAGATAGATCCTAGGCTGCATGGCAAAGGCTACATTTAACACTGTAGTTGCTACAATTTTAGCATCACATTTGTCTGGCCACGCAGGAACCACGCATGGAGGTAATGTAACCCGAGCAGCGAAAGGGTTCGGTGGCAGTGCCTCTTAATGAAAACATGTCACTACAGACATATCGATTAGAGCCCGCCGGGGGGGGGGGGGGGGGTTGTGCCGTTCCCCTATTAGACTGATCGTTTTTCATATATTTTCTCCATGTCTCATGTCACATTTTCACTGTATAGCGCACCAAACACGTTGGTCTCATTAACTTCTCTGATGACAACTGATCTGTCTCACCACACATCTATCTCACCACACACACACACACGTCTGTGTCATAACGTCTTGAATGACAACTGATCTGTCTCACCACACACATACACGTTTGTGTCATAACGTCTTGAATGACAACTGATCTGTCTCACCACACACACGTCTGTGTCATAACGTCTTGAATGACAACTGATCTGTCTCACCACACACACGTCTGTGTCATAACGTCTTGAATGACAACTGATCTGTCTCACCACACATCTATCTCACCACACACACGTCTGTGTCATAACGTCTTGAATGGCAACTGATCCATCTCAACGACACGATTACCTGCGTTCCAGAAAACCGAAAGAAGGGCATGAGATTTGTAACCTCTAGACACGATGTAGGTGTGAGAATAATGTCACACATGATTGAATCCAATGAATGACAGAGGTCTTAGGTCTCTTTAAAAAAAAATTAATTAAAACTTATATAAAAAAAGTATTTTGTTAAAATCTAACTTTGAGTTGATAAGTTTAAAGGCATCGTTTCGCCACCTCTTCAGGCCGGTATCAAAATGAAATTTCCTTCAACTTATAGACGCATGTTTGATAACCTTTGTTATCTATTAAAAAAAAAACGCTGTCGGCCTAGCTAGAAACTTTTAATTCTTTTTAAAGTTCTGGGCCATCATGTATTACTTACACCCTTATGTCAAATTTCTTTGTAAATCAAAACACAAAGGTTTCTTCACGTTGGGGCCTGCACGAACCTTTTCAAGGATTTTCTCTACCCTGTGTATGCTTCTTACTGCTTCAACCTGAACGCAGTGCTCCCCGGTATAACAGAAACCTCTTATCTATCCACATTGGAGTAACTCGAGTTTGGAGCACCCGGGGCGGTCCTTTACATTACCCCCCCCCCTCAACTCACGACAAACCCACAACTTAAGACTACACATTGAAAACGAGCAGCTTATCTTAAGTGTATGTGAAGTGGACGTAGAATGCACACCCTAGAAGTCTCAGCCAGTGCTTTACCATCAATGTGTGCACCCACGTCTCATAATCGCAGGCCATGCTTGGTGGGAAAGTTTTTTGTCGTTTTTGTTGTCTCGATAAGTCACCCCTGAGTTGAATCATTTTTTAATTGTTACACATACTGATATAAAAGGCGGCGAAAATGTTACAGAATGTGTTGTCATCGGCCACGAGTCTATGCCAAGTTTTAGCGGATGACGGGAAATGGGTCAGTTAGCCGTCCGAAGATTTTTTTGCCTTCAGCACACGAACAAAAGCGAAGTTAACAAAAAGCATTGAAAAACGTCTGACTCTGTCAATCAAATAAATCCCCATATTGCCGTCACAAACCAAACAGTCCCACACATTTCTAGTTGCATACCATGGTGCCATGCTGAAAGTTATGCTGAACGCTGACAATTAATCCAAAATGTTTTGTTTCTTTAATTTGTATATATTTTTTTTTAAAGTGTAGTTCAAAAGGGATCCAAAATTAAATCTTGATCGTGTGAAAACAGATCGAACGAAACGTTTGTATGTTTGAGTATGCTCCTTAGCTAAATTATATTCAAACAGTCCTTAAAGTCATGTGATATTGTTGAACTCTGTTACCGAATATGAATCAATTTGATGATTAGATCACGTGATCCGCCATTAGCTCTATTAAAAATAACTTTTTGTTTCTCTTTACCCCTGCTCGATTAAAAAAATTGCTCTACCTTTCCCCACGTAGAAAATCCATTTTAACAGGTATCAAATATTTGATTTCTCATGTTAACATGTTTGCCGAACATTGCTGATTAAATTAAGAGCTAAGTATATAAAGAATCCTTACATGACCTAATCGGTTAAGTAATTTCTCCCCCTTAAAAAAACATCTTCCCTCCAAATTAGACATTATTCTTACATTTCAAGTTTAACATTAGGGATTGAGAGAACTCATGCAATCTTTTTTAAGGGGGCATTATTAAAATTTTTGCTCTAAGAATGTGTTCAACTATTTAGTAGAGATAGGAAGGCCATTGTAAAGTTAAAAAACCCATTAAAAAAAACCAAAGACTTCGTATAAATCCTTTATGAAATGTAAAATCGAGCAATGGGATCGGGGCGGGGGCTGAAAATTTGACAAAACATGCATTCAAGTAAAGCACATTATAAGAATCCCGATTGGTCTTCATCGCCGTGTTGATCCTTGAGCGGTCCAATCAATGCTCGTCTTACTATATTTGACGTCGGTTTAGGTTTGAGTTTTCTCATGGTATGACCTATGACGATTCCATTGGTGGATATATATGAGATGCTTGTATTGGTGGATATGTATGAGATGCTTGTATTGGTGGATATGTATGAGATGCTTGCATTGGTGGATATATATTAGATAATTGTATTGGAGATTAGTGTTTTATTTTTAGCTCCTGCTCTATTTTCACTACCTCGCGGATTGCAGTCTCGGCTGAATTTCTAGCAGAAGAACCTTTTGTCTGCTGGTTTTCATGTGTCTTTCTTATCGACACAATAACATGTTTTTAGTATCGTTTTCCCGATACTCTTTTCATTTTTTAGCAGGGTGTCACCAGGAATAAAAGATAATTATTGATGGACTGCATTCAAGTTGTGAAAATGCATATAAGGCATATATATATGCTAACCTTGAATTCATACTTACATTCGTTCACTTCCTATAATACTACTTCCGGCAACAAGAAGGAAACCTCTAAAAAAAATATTTTTTTAAACTGTGATCTGATACTTGTTATACTTCTTTTTGTTGTGTTTTCTGATGAAGGCTCTAAGCCCGAAACGTCAAACTCTTTTGTCCTGTCTATGAAATCAAGCTTAGCATACCTTGTCCTTGTACGTCATTGTCAACGAGAATAAATAAGAAGAACCCTTGAAAAATTTTGCTAACGCTATTTCGATTCTTTAAAAAAAAAAATACACGTCGTATTTTGCTCGCCTTATTCCCACAGTTTGATCTTCAAGTAACGTGCATTTAGTCACCTGAGTTTGATTTACATATTTGAACAAAATTTCCCACGAACCGGCTTTACTAAATTCATGGTTCGAGGCAAAGAGAAGAAGGAAAAAAAAAAAAAAAAAAAGTCCACGCTATGAATAAATCATGGATTTTCAAAGTGGCATTTGTACAATCGTCGCAATTTTTTTGGTTAGATATTTGAAAATCTAAAATTTTACAAATACAAAAAAAAAAAGAACCACAATAACAAAGTGAATGATACAACAAAGTGAATGATACAACAAAGTGAATGATACAACAAAGTGAATGATGCAACAAAGTGAATGATGCAACAAAGTGAATGATACAACAAAGTGAATGATACAACAAAGTAAATGATGCAACAAAGTGAATGATGCAACAAAGTGAATGATACAACAAAGTGAATGATACAACAAAGTGAATGATGCAACAAAGTGAATGATGCAACAAAGTGAATGATGCAACAAAGTGAATGATGCAACAAAGTGAATGATGCAACAAAGTGAATGATGCAACAAAGTGAATGATACAACAAAGTGAATGATACAACAAAGTGAATGATGCAACAAAGTGAATGATGCAACAAAGTGAATGATACAACAAAGTGAATGATACAACAAAGTGAATGATACAACAAAGTGAATGATGCAACAAAGTGAATGATGCAACAAAGTGAATGATACAACAAAGTGAATGATACAACAAAGTAAATGATGCAACAAAGTGAATGATGCAACAAAGTGAATGATACAACAAAGTGAATGATACAACAAAGTGAATGATGCAACAAAGTGAATGATGCAACAAAGTGAATGATGCAACAAAGTGAATGATGCAACAAAGTGAATGATGCAACAAAGTGAATGATACAACAAAGTGAATGATACAACAAAGTGAATGATACAACAAAGTGAATGATGCAACAAAGTGAATGATGCAACAAAGTGAATGATACAACAAAGTAAATGATACAACAAAGTAAATGATGCAACAAAGTGAATGATGCAACAAAGTGAATGATACAACAAAGTGAATGATACAACAAAGTGAATGATGCAACAAAGTGAATGATGCAACAAAGTGAATGATGCAACAAAGTGAATGATGCAACAAAGTGAATGATGCAACAAAGTGAATGATACAACAAAGTGAATGATACAACAAAGTGAATGATGCAACAAAGTGAATGATGCAACAAAGTGAATGATACAACAAAGTGAATGATACAACAAAGTGAATGATACAACAAAGTGAATGATGCAACAAAGTGAATGATGCAACAAAGTGAATGATACAACAAAGTGAATGATACAACAAAGTAAATGATGCAACAAAGTGAATGATGCAACAAAGTGAATGATACAACAAAGTGAATGATACAACAAAGTGAATGATGCAACAAAGTGAATGATGCAACAAAGTGAATGATGCAACAAAGTGAATGATGCAACAAAGTGAATGATGCAACAAAGTGAATGATGCAACAAAGTGAATGATACAACAAAGTGAATGATACAACAAAGTGAATGATGCAACAAAGTGAATGATGCAACAAAGTGAATGATGCAACAAAGTGAATGATACAAAAAAGTGAATGATACAACAAAGTGAATGATACAACAAAGTGAATGATGCAACAAAGTGAATGATACAACAAAGTGAATGATGCAACAAAGTAAATGATACAACAAAATGAATGATGCAACAAAGTGAATGATGCAACAAAGTGAATGATGCAACAAAGTGAATGATACAACAAAGTGAATGATGCAACAAAGTGAATGATGCAACAAAGTGAATGATACAACAAAGTGAATGATGCAACAAAGTGAATGATACAACAAAGTGAATGATACAACAAAGTGAATGATACAACAAAGTGAATGATACAACAAAGTGAATGATACAACAAAGTGAATGATACAACAAAGTGAATGATACAACAAAGTGAAAGATACAACAAAGTGAATGATACAACAGAGAAACTAACCGGTAAATAAATACAAGGGCAAACGTGTGCAAGTATATATTAAAGGCAAAGTGTATAATCTAGGTATTCTTCAGAATGCCGGACGATGCTAGTCAAATTATGACATTACTATTATTACAGTGGTCTTACAGCCTAGGGCTGGGCTGGGCTCACCGCGCTTCACATAAAAATATTGGAAATAACAAACATGACATTACAACAGTTACACATTTATTTAATTTATTTAAAAAAGACCTTTATTAAAAGAAAAAGTATCTCCCCCCCCCCCCCAACCAATTTACATGTCAAGCCATTAACGGCACCCAGCAGCATCGCTTATCGGTCAGTGGGGGTTGGGAATCATTCTGGATAGTATACTTTGAATAATTTTGTCTTGAGTGGAGTTTTAAAGGACTGGATGGTCGGTATATTGCGGATTTGTAATTGGAGAGAATTCCATTGTTTGGGGGCGCCGAAAGCAAAAGCTCGTTCGCCGTATGTTTAAGTGCGTGTCTTGGGAACAGAAAGAATACGCGTTTCAGTGTATATGCCATTATACCCTTAAACGATTTGCCTGTAACACCCATATATATATACATATATAAAATTAAAATTATCGTAAGCATACTCCGATACATGCCCTCGTTTGGGACTTGTTATATGTACTTCCACCGATTAGGTAATTTTCATGAATATTTCGAGATCTCATTAACGACATATTATTTCAAAGTAAAAAATCATGTGCTTCAGAATGTACTTCAATTAAATTACCCCTACTTTACTTATCCTCAAACACCCCCGCCTCCAGCACGAGTAAAAAATATGATCAATTTGAAAAGACGCAACAATCTTTAAA
Source organism: Omphiscola glabra (assembly GCA_964017045.1). NCBI lineage: Eukaryota > Metazoa > Mollusca > Gastropoda > Lymnaeidae > Omphiscola > Omphiscola glabra. The sequence continues at coordinate 9,667,765 of OZ024804.1, read as the reverse complement.
ACTGTTTGATAAAGTGAGACATACAATGCAAGAATTCTTTTCTAGTTTTTTTTTTTTTAACCCAAAGATGTTGAAAATTTATTGAAAAGTCTCATTAGGTGACTTGATGATGTCTGGAAGTTTGAGAAATCTTGTATCGGGTTGTGACCCGCAAGTGGAACATTTAATGTAGCTTCTATCGCTGTGCCGTGTAACAATAGAAAAATATTGACTTAAAATTAAATTGTTTGAATAAGGGCGGCGTCCTGCTCGTTAGATCTTTGTGTGTGGTCGGCCATGCTGAGTTTGTGTCAATAGCAGCAATGCCACAGAAAACAGCCGAATACATTGACACACCCGTGCCTGAACTTTCGTCCCGTATAAAATTTATCAGAAGTTTTAACGGGTTTTATTTTGGTTATACATTGTTTTGAACAAAAGTCTCGAAACCGTCTACTTCTAGTTACCGGTACACTTTGATATGGCGTTTGGGATGAACGATAACTGAAATTTATGAGGGGGAAAGAAAGACTACTTCGTTGTCATGGAGACCACGTGGTTTAGGCAGCCAACTCTCTTTGAGTGTATTAATTATTTTTTAAATAAATATTTTATTATTAATTATAATGTAAGCAAATTAAAATAATTATTACCGGGTATTGTAAAAAATTTATTAGTTGCAGTCCTTAAAAAAAAAAAAAAAAAAAAACCCAACTGTAATTAAGACTTTGATTTTATTACTAAGATTAACAGTCCCTTTGTTAGAAGGCTTCACCTATTGGTACCCGGGTACCAGAATTGAGAGGTGGGGATTAAAAAACGATTAAAAATATTATTGTTGGGTTTGTAAGACCAAATGAGGTACCAAATGAAAGATAATTGAATGTACAATACGTTTGTAAACTTAATTCTTCATTTTAACTAAAATAAACTACTAAAAACGCCGCCATTCGCAGCCGGGTACCATTAGACTCAATGCAATTCGGATATCATTTGTAATCAACACCATCACCATTCCTCATCAACACCAGGCACAGAAACATTGCAAATCCCATCTACATTCAAAGGAGCCATAATGATCAATAAATTGATCGTGGGCCCTTAATGTATAGAAGAAGAAGAAGAAGCTCTGTCCGGTGGCCCTTAGCTCTGTCTAATGACAGACACCCTGTTCTGATGAGCCGCTTGTATTTATAAAAATGTATGAACTAATTTCGGTTATGAAACTGGCTCGACTAAGCACTTTCATATTTGCACTTGTATATTTCGTGCCATCCCCACCCCCAATGCGGTCTCACCCAATGCATATGTCGAAATACATAGATGTCCATGGATGATTAGATTGTAAGTAACTGTTAATATTTCTTAACATTTTGTTTTACCATGACAGTGTCGTAAATCCTACAGCAGAAGGTGTCCCATATAACTCTTATCACCCCCCACTTTTTATAACTCTCAGGTTACCCCCGACCCCTTATAACTCTCAGGTTACCCCCACTATGACTCTCAGGTTACCTCACACTTATAACTCTCAGGTTACCCCTCTCCCCCTTATAACTCTGAGGTTTCTTCCCCCTTTTAACTCTCAGGTTACCTCCCCCTTATAACTCTCAGGCTACCTCCCCCTTATAACTCTCAGTTTACCTCCCCCTTATAACTCTTAGTTTACCTCCCCCTTATAACTCTCAGGTTACCCCCTCCCCCTTATAACTCTCATGTTTCTTCCCCCTTTTAACTCTCAGGTTACCTCCCCTTAATAACTCTCAGGCTACCTCCCCCTTATAACTCTCAGTTGACCTCCCCCTTATGACTCTCAGGTTACCTAGCCTTGGTAAATTCCTTTACTTGCTTCAAGGCAGCAGTTGCAGACTTCAGTCCGCCAAGGGTTTTTCATTTCCCCCTGTGTCCAACATCTCTGATGTCCAGGTAATTTATGAAAAAAGTAATGTCATTCAACTGAGGGTGGTGGAAGATTTTTTTTAAAAATAATGAAATAAAGGCCCGCAACAATAGTTATGGTTTCACTTAACTGGAATTTAATTGGTGTACAACTCCATAGAACATCATCAACAAAGTCAAAGGTTTTAAACCCTGTGAGGTAAGCTAGCTTGGCGTATCCTGTAGGGATTCACCAAAAACAACAATGATTATAAGTAACACTGATTAAAAACTAAGAAATATTGTGTGCAGACAGTTCTAACATAGACATTAAAAAAAAACATTTTCACATATTTATCAGAAGGTTATGTCATCAAAATCAACACCACCATGGCAACAGAAATTATACATAAATAATTAATAAATACGTAATCAATCGATCATACATTTAACCAGATGTACAGCAGAGCGTCAATTATCCAAAATACATTGGTGAAAGGGTTGTTTCAGATAGCATAAGTTTGGATGTCCTAACACTACGACAGAAAGGCAGCGTCAAAGACAGTGGAAAAAAACCCTAGCATATTCTGACCTTAAGCATATATGGTGCATTATTGTGCAGTGCATTATGGAGACAAATCATTATGGTATGTCGCAGGTCGCTTCCAAAAAATAGATGACTGGTGCATATAATAAAATATGAGGTCACTTTGCAGTTGTGTATGCCTCCACATATATTAATTAAAAAAATTCTCATGAACAATACGTTCTAGATTTTGCCTGAGTTGTGAGACAGAGTTCAGAAATGTTTTCCGGTGCTTGTACCACAGTGCTCCACCATGTTATGTGCATTGTGCAGGATAATAATATTTAAATTAAAAATGTAAAAAAAAAAAAAAAAAAAAAAAAAAAAAGACTTTCTTTCTTTCAAAGATAATTTAAAAGGTGAACTAATACGTGGAGAACAATTATCTTAAAATTCTCTTCGCAACAAAATATGTGCAGAAGGGTAGTGAGGCGCTCTATGAAGCCCAAGGATTCCAATTAAACGTAGGATAAACTTAAGAATGTTTTTTTTCCTTTCTAATTTTAAGAAAAACTTTTTTCACTTTTTAGTTCACTGAAACTTGTCTTTGAAAAAAAACAACTTTTTAAGGAGTTTTTTTAAATATTTTTTTTATTTTCTTCTTTTTAGTATGAACATTTTAATCTGTAAATTATCCACAAAAGAAGAAATTTGTTTAAACAAAAAATTCTTACAAAACCCTGGTTATAGTGAATTAGCTGTTTAATAAGGCATAAAATTATAAAAAGTAGAATTTAACAACAGCCTGGCCTCCCTTGATCAGTCTAATTTCACAAATGCACAGTGTTTGTTTTTTTTAAATCATCTTTTCTTATTTCCCTATCACTCACAACACAGAGAGAAAGTCTTTAAAAAAGACACGGACAGTTCGAAAAAAACGACGTTTTACATAATCAGTTTTCAGAAACTTGACTCTCTACTGTAGATACATATTTAATTAGTCAGACAGTCATTGAAATAGATATCCCACATTGATAATTAGGCACACAGATATTTAAATAGATATCCCACATTGATAACAAGACACACAGATATTCAAATTGATATCCTACATTGAAAAATTACATCACCGACATTGAAACAGGTATCACACTTGAGATAATTAGACACACAGATATTTAAATAGATATCCCACATTGATAACAAGACACACAGATATTCAAATTGATATCCTACATTGAAAATTACATCACCGACATTGAGACAGGTATCACACTTGAGATAATTAGACACACAGATATTTAAATAGATATCCCACATTGATAACAAGACACACAGATATTCAAATTGATATCCTACATTGAAAATTACATCACCGACATTGAGACAGGTATCACACTTGAGATAATTAGACACACAGATATTTAAATAGATATCCCACATTGATAACAAGACACACAGATATTCAAATTGATATCCTACATTGAAAATTACATCACCGACATTGAAACAGGTATCACACTTGAGATAATTAGACATGTATGTTCTATCAAAGCTAAGTGACCATACATAAACAGGTATCACACTTGAGATAATTAGACATGTATGTTCTATCAAAGCTAAGTGACCATACATAAACAGGTATCACACTTGAGATAATTAGACATGTATGTTCTATCAAAGCTAAGTGACCATACATAAATGAAGATGTGTTCAATTTATAAAACTCAATATTTCCGATGCCTGAGACAGGGACAGCCCATATTCATTGCGAGAATTGGAAAAAAAAAAAAATCTAGTTTTTTTTGTGTGGTGCCAAAGGTTTCTGTATACAGAAACACCCATAAACCACTTAGTAAGATATGTCAGAATAATTTTAACTTGCAAAGTTGCTTCAATCACTAGGGTATTATATTAAAAACTATTCAAGCTCTCTTCTATACACAAACCATGATCATATGGAACAAAATTGCAGTGTGCCAGGATGAACATAAGTATTCCTAGTGGCGTAATGCATGTACAGCCAACATGAACATAAGTATTCATAGTGGCGTAATGCATGTACAGCCAGGATGAACATAAGTATTCCTAGTGGCGTAATGCATGTACAGCCAAGAGGAACATACGTTTTTATAGTAGTGTATTGCATGTACAGCCAAGATGAACATAAGTATTTATAGTGGCATATTGCCAGTAGAGCAAGGATGAACATAAGTATTCCTAGTGGTATATTGCATGTACAGCCAAGATGAACATAAGTATTCCTAGTGGTATATTGCATGTACAGCCAAGATGAACATCATAGTGACGTATTGCCAGTACAGCCAAGATGAACATCATAGTGACGTATTGCCAGTACAGCCAAGATGAACATCATAGTGACATATTGCCAGTATAGCAAGGATGAACATCATAGTGACGTATTGCCAGTACAGCAAGGATGAACATAAGTATTCCTAGTGGTGTATTGCATGTACAGCCTTAAGCTTAAAATTTTCCATTATAAATAAATGAAGCATCAGCAGGACTAACAAAACCCATGTGCGGTCTGATTGCTTTAATGGGACTGCAGTAACATGAAATAGGTAACTGAAATAATTTCTAACCATTAAAATAAATTGAAGTAACAGACGGTTAAAACATAGTTCATTTCAAAGCTTAGATTTAGCGTGTGTTACTGCTGGAATGTCCCTGACCTCACCCGGTGTGTCCAAGTCTTTTTGCCATGTGTATGCTGGGCAACAGCTGTGTTCTACAAAAAAAAAAGTAAAAAAAAAATAAACCAACAAAAAAAAAAACAAACACAAATACATTAAACAGACTAAAAATTTTAGAAAACAATGTAAAAAAAAACACTCATCATTTGGGAGTGAATAGTCAGTAGTGTCATAACTACTCACCAGGAACTTCATAGTTGGGAGTGAATAGTCAGTAGTGTCATAACTACTCACCAGGAACTTCATAGTTGGGAGTGAATAGTCAGTAGTGTCATAACTACTCACCAGGAACTTCATAGTTGGGAGTGATGTAAAGAGTCTGACCTCCATCTACTTGTAGACTCTCTCCTGTGATGAATGCAGCAGCTGGTGACAATAGAAAACAAACAGCTGCTGCCACCTACAGGGAACAAGTACAGGGGAGTAAATCATCAAGCATTGCCCTTAAATATATTTTAATAAATGTAATACCGGAGCTGGTTAATATATATAGATATTAAACATCATCCTTATGAATATCCTGGACATTTAAAAAAAAAAAAACTAACTTCATCCACTGTTCCTAATCTTTTCATTGGGATCCTAGGCTTTGCCGATTCAAAAATGGCGCCGTCTCCATAATTGGATGCAGCAGTTTCTGAATAAATTGAGCTCCCCTGAAGTAGACACACAAAAAATAAATATGCAAACACTGCAGGCAATAAAATAGTAATTTCATTAACCGAACACAATATTTATGTCCCTGTCGTTTATTAACCTCATACTTGTGCTAAAAAGACTCTCCAGCTGTTCACCAGTTAGAAAGGTATGGAGTGTTTCCTAGTCTGGCTATGCACAAGGAAGTGGGCTGGCAAATCTGAGCTAGTGTTATTTAAAACTTTTCAGCTTTGAACACAGGGTTGGTCCCAGTGCTTATTTCTAGCTTTTAAGGTTCGAAGCACGTATCTGCCTATGGTAAGTCACCTATCTGCCTATGGTAAGTCACCTATCTGCCTATGGTAAGTCACCTATCGGCCTATGGTAAGTCACCTATCTGCCTATGGTAAGTCACCTATCTGCCTATGGTAAGTCACCTATCTGCCTATGGTAAGTCACCTATCTGCCTATGGTAAGTCACCTATCTGCCTATGGTAAGTCACCTATCTGCCTATGGTAAGTCACATATTAGTGTATTACTTACAGGGACAACACTGTTGACCCTGACACCATTGTGAACCCATTCAAGAGCCAGGGATTTAGTCAGGTTATCAACACCAGCCCTAGCAGCACCTGAATGGCTTCAGAAAATAATATATGATGATGGTTAAAAAGTTTAGCTTAACATAATAATTTCATTATACAATAATAATTATAAAATGTCATTTTTATTAATAAATAAATGTGTTTTTTTGTAAATAAGATTTACATAACGTAGTTGAATGTTTAATTAGAGAGAATAAAACAGAATAGTGAAGCTTTTGTGGTGTAATAGTTGGAGTGGTAAGGTAGGAATGGTAGTCTTAGAGAGGTCAAGTTGAACATAGTAGTGTTGGAGAGGTCTTGTTAGACATAGTAGTGTTGGAGAGGTCAGGTTGGAATGGTAGTGTTGGAGAGGTAAGGTTGGACATAGTAGTGTTGGAGAGGTCAGGTTGGAATGGTAGTGTTGGAGAGGTAAGGTTGGACATAGTAGTGTTGGAGAGGAGAGGTTGGAATGGTAGTGTTGGAGAGGTAAGGTTGGACATAGTAGTGTTGGATTAAGTCTTCTGGTAGTAGACTCTGAATAGAATGGTTGGGGTGGTAAAGTTGGAATAGTAGTGTAGGAGTATGAGTGTTAGCTAGCTTATTTTTTTTTTATCATGTCTTCACATATAATTTTTTTATCATGTCTTCACATATAATTTTTTTTATCATGTCTTCACATTTAATTTTTTTATCATGTCTTCACATATAATTTTTTTTATCATGTCTTCACATTTAATTTTTTTATCATGTCTTCACATATAATTTTTTTATCATGTCTTCACATTTAATTTTTTTATCATGTCTTAATTTTTTTTTAATTCTTATTTTTAGAAATTTCAATCAAATGATCTGATAATCTTTTATTGTATAATTTACCATAGACCTTTGTCAAAATTTAAAAAAAAAATAACCATCCATATAATGTAGCTGAATGTTTAATAGGACACAGCCCAATTGTGTAAATAAAACAGTGTAAGTAATATTTAATCATTTTAGGTCAAATTAAAATTATGATGTTTCATTAATCCTCTCCGCCTACAGGTACCCAGAAAATTGTAAATTGAGAGATTCAGGCACTTGGAAAATGTAAGCCATCAGGATTTTGACTAAACACCAAAAAAGGGGTGCTAAACCCAAATTGTTTGCCTCACAATCTGGACCAAGTTTTGCATTTACTCTTTAGGACCCTGCAGTAGAAAAGGTGCACACCAAATGGAAATGGGGGGGGGGTAATTGACCTCTTTGCTAAATTGTCCTTGACCATTGGTTTGTGTATGTTTGTTGACTGTTTGATGTTTTTCTTTCTTTCTTTGTGTTTGGGATGCAACAAACATAAGGATGACAACAGGCCGGGAGTGATTTGGGGCGGATGAGAATGGTCCATGCCAAGTTGGCCGTAGCATTTTTTAGGGGGATGGGGGGAATAACAAATAAAAAAATGAAAACTTATTATATTTAAATACACTGGACGGCTGGGTATTGGACAACACATCTGACCAATCCCCGGTGCAATGCAGTTTAATAAATTTCATCAACTAAAAATAGGTCAATGAATATTAATAAGCCTCACAAGTAAGAGAGTTGTGTCACGTGTGGCATTATTGTTTTTTTTTACCTCATAAAAGGATAACCTTTCCACATATCCATTGTAATATTAACTATGGATCCTCCGTTTCTTTTCATCCACTTCAAGTACGCTAAAATATAAAAACACAAGTACATAGCGTCACTCATGGAATAGAATACTTGTCAAAAAACAAGACAAATAAACACAGGTATCCTTAAAGTGCTTTAAGAGACTGAAATGTATGTCATATACTTTATGAAGTTACAGAATATGCTACATTTGGAATACAATCGGTGACCAGAGCCGAAGCTCTTAATTCTTATGGATCCCTGGGAACACCATCTTGCGAGACCCTCCCTTCTTTTACAGATGGAAGGTGCCATGAGGCAGCCCCCCCTCCCCCCCCCCCCCGATGTTTCGCCCTATGAAGTTATTGAAATGTCACATTAAGAGATGGCATCAGCGGGCCGTCGAGCGAGCTTAAAGCTCTTTATGCCCTCCCTGGCACCCACCCACACAAAACAGACGCAGGGTTACCCCAACACCGGCCCATGCGGGAGGACGCCAGAGACCCCCCGGGCGTGGACCGCCCCCACCAGCAACCGCTCCGGGTTTGCCGACGGAGGCCCTCCCCGCCCGGAGACGTCTGGTCGACCAAAGACGCTGCGTTTAAAACGTCCGCAGTTCCCTCTCCTAGGGGCCGGGACGGTAAATTAACGTCCTAATATCTCCCCCCACCCGTCCCGGGGAAGCATCGGACGCCCTCTAAGAGGAATTCTACAGTGGGTTTCCACATCGCAACTAATTCGCGAAGTAGCTGGGACGAAACGGTTGCCTAGGAGCAGCTTTCTCAGGGCTGTGTATTTAGAATCATCGGCCAGAGACTTCCACCACAGCCTCTCACCTCATATCCCTTAACGGCAACTTGTAATCATGATCCCTACCCTGTGTCTGCCTTTTCTTCCACATGTGAAGTTTCACAGGTGGCAGCCCTGTAGGAGCTGTTATTTCCAGCAGTTACCATGCATGTCCTTGTCTGCCACGCGGGACACGCAATGGTGGTTATGTTTCCCGGGGTTAACGTCGAGGGGGTCGGTGGCCAACGCTTCCAAATCGGCAAGCCACAACAGACTTGTCAACCGGAAGTTATTTAATAAGGCTAACAGTTTACACATCACTGATAAAAAAAATTTAAAATCTCAGCTACAAGAAAAGGATCGCTGGGATTAACATTAAATAAGTAAAATAAACTAAAATGAGCAGAGCTGAGAATACTTTAAAATAATTAATTGTTTTCACCTCTGTTCAAACTCAATTCATGCTATGGCAAAATAAATCACATATTACCCTCTTTACACATAATGAATGTTCCGGTGAGGTTGGTCTCGATAACAGCATTCCAACCTTTCAGCTTGATGTCTTCGGCCCGGCTCAAGAACTGGCCGCCACCGTTGTTCACAAGGTAGTCCAGTCTCCCAAATACTTTGAGGGTGGACTCTATGACACCCTGGACCTGATGGTTAAAATGTCAAGGGAAAACTGATATCTCATAATTTCTTTTGTGAGGCATGTTTGTTTGGTAAATTTAATACAAATTTTTAAGGCTTTCATTAACTACACAAACAACTTTTAACATGTTTAATAAACAATAGAGTTTACAGGTGATGTTCAATTTATTTAAATTAACTTATTGTTCAATAGCAAAATAAAGACATTTGAAACCATAATTTAAGACATATTTTTAAGAGTTAATAAACAGGCTAGGTTAAAAATTAAAACAGAAAAGGGTATACCTTAATACTTCATTTTGTATTTGAAATAAAAATATGATGGTGTTTATGGTCTCATCTTGACTTACATCTTCTTCTTTCCTGATATTGCATTGCTGGAATTCTAACTTTGCATCACTTTCAATTGTACGCAGCCATTCTTTAATCTCACTTGCAGCTTTTTCCAGCCTTTCAAGTTTTCTAGATGCTATCAATACATTGCAACCTGATTATAGAAAATCAACAAAAATTGAAAGTTAAGCCAGCAATTCTGAATTTTTGTTTACAAATTAAAATATGGAACAAAAAGATTAACACCTGAACAGTGGTGTAGCCAGTATTTTTGGAAAAGTGTGTGTGTGTGGGGGAGGGGGGGGGGAATTGATTAATGGATGGTGCCAAGCTACTGAGTGGGATGGAGACACAAAGTCTAGGGATAAATTATAATTGTGAGAATGCATTGTTGTCACAAACATGTCCTTGTATAAACATTAGTCAGCTTTCCCTATCCTGAAAATTTATATGTGCTTACATTTCTAAAATGATTAATTCAGGCCTGATGACATCATAGTTTGTACATGATCACAAAATTAATAAATTTCTGCTGATGCTGCATTAGCTAAGCTTTAATTGGATAAAATTTTCCAATTAGCGTTTTACAAATAAAGATAAGTAAGAGAATCAACACTTTTCTCTTTCTCTGCTGATTCCTTTTTCTATTTGGTCTCCTAAGGAGGAAAGTTTGACACCCAATAACCTCGGACCCCACGTCTCGATAAGTATTTAGAATAACAGCAAGAGAAAGGGAGAAATAGTCAAGGGAAGGTCATTGCTAGGGCCTGTCATTTCCAAGAGTCCCCACTATAAGACTTAAACAAATGTAAGCAACGGCCCAGTTAGACTTTGTGGTAGTCTTTAAGTTCGCTGCCATCAACAAAAAGGTTAGACATTTTGAGTACATGGGTTTGTGGGAGTGAGTTACTCAAGGGTGAGTCTATGATAAACTTGAGGCAGTTGGGAAAGTAGGCATTTTTAAATTTCATGACAGTGAAAACAATTTTTTTGAACCCAACCACTATTCCTAATCCACCTTAAAAAAACAAAGCCGACATCCACAGGGCTTGGACAAGGGGGGGGGGACAGAGGTGTGGTCCATCCCTGGTGGCACTAATTTTGTGGCGGCATTTTCGGTTTACTTCATATACTTTACATAGTTTATTAAAAAAAATTAATTAATTCTGTATTATTGCAGTTTTGTTAATTTAGGGCTGTAAAGTCAAGGAAAGCCCCGGGCCTTACAAATTCTAGCTACTCCACTGTGGAAATCCATTGATTACATAGACATAAAATAAAAAATTTCACTAACCCTATAACTACATTTTTATTTCATTTGTGTAGAAGCTGGAATTATAATTTTTGATTTAAATTTAATGATAAAGCTGTACAATTAATTATCTATTAATAATAGGTCCAAAATAACTACAGCTAACTGCATATAGTCTACTATAGGCTATGCAGATAAATACAGTAGAGAGTTGATTTTCCAAAGTCTTTTAACCAAAAGTGTTGGTTATCCACACTGTCCCTGTCTTTTATTATTAATATTGTAAAATGCAGTGCATATGGCAAGGAGCATTTAAGCACTACCACCGGACACAAAAATTGACCCACAGTGAAGGTAATTCTAGATAAGATCTGCACATGCAGGGATAATCCAGTTTTCAAACTTGTTTATACCCATTTTGTTAGAGACAGGAGTGAAGAGGGTGCATCACCAAAACCCCAGAGGAAAACAGCTCAAAGGCAGACCCAGGCTTTGATGGATGGATGATGTGGAAAAAGATCTACAACAACTGGGAATCCAAGCATGGAAAAGAAAAGCATTAGTTAGGTCTGAGTGGAAAGAAGTAATGAGGATGGATTCGTTCTGAGTAATAGGCCGCTCCTGATTATAAGACTATAAAATTTGATGCTATTAAAAAAAAAAATGTTGAACTTTTTTTCCACCATCAAAAATTTAAATTAAAGACTCACAAATTCAAATAGGCTACATTAAGGGAAAAAAATGCTGCTTGTACTCTGAACAACACAGTATAAGGCAGAATACACACTTGAAAAGATCAAGTCATCTATAATTGGCAATAATCTCTTTTTCGTAAACTAAAAATGTAGCTCCTAAATGGTTAATTTATCAATCAGCTGACCCTTTTTAGTTCACACCTGCTGTAGAATAAATCAATTGTAAAATAAATCACCATAAACATTTATAACTATTGGTAAGAGTATGTTTTATTTTTATTTTACACAGTAAATTCATAACACAAACTTTCTCATACTTTCTAATTCTGTGGGAGTGTTCAGCTATCTGAAACACACCCTTGCCTTAGTCTTAGTCCCATTTAGTAGGTACTTTGACACAAAATTTAAATATTGTCCGATTGCCATGAATGATACATCATTTTAAAGGGCTAGCAATAAGCTTTATAAAAACACCAATTTCATCTTTCTATCTTTTATAGGAGTGGAGTTATGATTTTTTGTGTCAATTTTTTTTGCCCCTTATATAATCTATATATTTTACCCCCAAAACGTGTGACCCGAATTTCAAATTTCTGTACTTTTTTGCCCACAACATTTTTATTTTTAAAGATAATTGCACAAAATTTTCAGGAGACATTCCCAATCTAATATACAACACAAAGAACAACAAAACTTTTACATTACATCAAGACTTTTTATTTTGGATAATTTTCTTTGCAGGTATGTTAAAAAAAATCATGTACAAAAAAATTGTAAACATTATTATTTGTAAAGGCAAAAACAAAAAAATAACATGTTCATTGTATTTTAATTAAATATATGATTAATTTATATTTAAAATAAATTGTTATATTTATAAAAGGTAAGTAGACGTCTTTTTTTAATGTAAAATTGAATGCATGAACTTTTATAAAAACGACTAAAATCACTCATAAGACAAGACTAATACGAGCATAGCAGTACCGTTATGAGATAAAATTTTAAAAGGTAATGGGGATGTTCTGCCTGTCATTTGCTATATAGACTGCTTGGTCTTGTTGATGAGTCCCACGATGTCTCTGTTGTTGTCTTTGCCATCTACATCAAAATGTGCCTCATAATCGATGGGCGGAATTCTTTAATAAAAAAATTAAAATGTTCTTGATTCTTACATACCCTGTAGATAGAACACTAAATTATAAATATAATTATAATCCTGAATGTGAACACTATCTAATTTCTTTTTAATATTATTCAATTTTTGAGTTTGTTAACAAATCTTTTCTTTTTTTTTTGTTATTTGATTATTTTGGTATATTAAATATTTGTCTATGTAAACTGTTTCACTATGTCTGTAAAAACAAACAGTATTAAAATAATATATTAAATTAACAATTAATTAACATTTATAATTAAATACCTTATTAAATTTTTAAAAATGTAGATTTTCATTAGGCTTGTAAGAATATTAGTAATTAATTAGGCTTTTATGATTTTATGTCTTATGACTAAGACTAAATGGACTATAAATAATAATAATTTTCCTTGTTATAACTTATAATTAGGCCTAGTTTTAGTGATATAATCCCATATGATTTGACATTAACAAGAGTATGACTATTATTATTATTATTGATGCAATTAATGACGCTAAGATTAATTATTGATTCTATAATTTACAGGTACTGTAATTAAAAAGAGAACCGATAAATTTGGTGGGGCTACACACAATTTTTTAACGTAATAAAACTACGGTAAAAATAATGACAACCCACTGATTCCCAATTAAAAACTTTTCAAGTTCGGTTGAAATGTTTTATTTAATTTTTTTAAATTATTAATTTGAAACTACGTAGTATTATTCAGATGTTAGGGGATTCAACAATTACGATTAAATTCATAATTGACAGTGATAATAGCCGTTTCCGGCATCTCGATCGGAAAATAAATAACTTTTAATATGGCGACATTTTCGTCCCCACCCCATGCAACTATTGGAGCAGCATAACTTTTTTGGGACTTGTTGAAGTATAATAACATAAGAATGTTTAAACTTGCTAATTAAATCTAGTTTAACTTTATCTAGATCCCATTAACCTTTTTTCACTACCTGAGGAGTATATTATTATATATGCTTACCGAGTCACTATGATAATCCTGTCCGTGACACAGAAAATAAATCGTTGCTAAAATTTCCTAGAAACACCGGAACACAAAAACTGACACGTCACTGATGAGGAAAGCAATGTTTAGTAAACAAACGTGACGTAGAAAGCAATTTTCCAAAGATACCGTATAGCCGTACGCCATATTGTAGAACAAGTTTTTTCGACATTTTTGGTATGCGCAGACTGCATGCGCGAGTGGACCTTTGAAATGCCTACATTTAGTTCGGAAAATCAACACTGTTATGCATAGTATAGTTTGCTTACTAATAGCCTACTAATCTAAATTTTTAGTGGGTGTAAATGTAAACTAAAGAAAGAAAGATTAAATGCAAAGAATGTGTAAATAGTAAAGTATTAAACTTTTACCAAAGTATAGACTATTATAATTATACAAGCTATAATTTGACTGTATTTTAGTTTAGTCTAGTAATCAAAATTACTACTACTAGTAAACTAGTTACTTAAGTTACTCATCAAAAGGAATGGATCTGAAACTGAAATAAATCATTAAATATGATTATGAATGAGAATGCTTTTTTACTCTTTTACTTTATTAAATTTTAAGTTAGTTTTAAGTCAGAAACGCTTATACCTCTAAATCAATAAATTACATTCATAATTTAGACAATTTATAGCACACACATGCAAACGCACAGCCAGGGAGGGGTCGGGGGTCAAAGGCCAACCCGCAATTAAGTTTATAACTTATTAAATAAAAGCACGTAGGCCTGTTAGCCTACTTTATTTTTAGGGTACCAGCTTTACCTAAAAACAGAAGTTCTCGCGAAATTGCTTTTCCGATTCCAGTTGCACCACCAGTAACGATAGCTACTTTATTTTTAAACAGGTCTTTACGAAAAACGCTAGCTACTTCTTCTCTACATATGGGGGTCGCCATGTTCCTAGAAACTGCCAAGCGGTGTCAGGTCAACTGTGCATCCACTTCAGTGTTTCTACAAATTTCTCCAGATGATTATGAATATACGTTAATTAGCTTCCAAACTATGTAAAAGGACTTGCAAAGAGGCGAAGGCCCCGGGCGCCCGCATCGAGCATAGGCACATTTTACTTTTAAGGCTTAATATAATGATTTTAAAATGTTAGATATATCATATAGATTACAGATTCGTGTACTATAATCTAGTCATGGCCGTCTTTACAGCAGCGGAGGCCCTGGGCACCGCAATGCTCTGAGGCCCCTAACCCTCTATATACTCAGGGCCGTGCTAAGGAGGACCACTAACCCCACTGTCGCCAGTATCAAGGGGCGGCCCATCGTTTTAAGATAGGCCCTTAATAGTGAATTAAACGATAAAATCCCATGTACACATAGACAGGGGCTGCAATACCGTCCTATTACTGCGCCCTTGGCACCGCTTTTCCCGGGAACAACTGTTTATAGTTATAGCCTACTATTCAAGTAATGTTATGAAAAGTATTATGACCTACGTAGGCCTATGCGTTTTGACCAGTTACTTTCAGGTAATTTTTCCGCGGGGGAGTATTTCATGCGTTCGGGGGAGGGGGCAGAGCATCTTTTAGCAACAAAATTAGGAATTTTGATCCCACGGCCAGCTCTGAATGCGTTGCCACCGTTTGCCCGTGCCTTAAGACGGCACTGCTTTTCTCAACTAATTTTCACATCTGAGTAAGTAGCAGTGGCGTCGCTATTATTATTACACCCCGGGACTAACAGCTTAGTCTACCATGATTGTAAACACAAATTTTACTATATATTTTGCGATTCATATCTGGGATAAATAAAACTTGTTGACAAGAGTTCCTCCCCTTTAAGAATGTATCCAACTTGCCATTCGCATTTATAATATTAATTTTTGAATGTGTTGATAAAACCGTGGGTGAAAATTGGCACACGTGCTGTCCACTGCCTTTTAAATAAAATTAAATTGCCAAAACCTTTCACTATCATTAACAATATGAATATGTGATGCATATTGTCTCTAAAAGAGTGAGTCTCTTGGTAGCGTGAGGACCTGGGCCAGTGGGCCCATGTTTGAAGACGGCACTGAATCTAGTGCCTGCTTTTAAATTAGGTAGGTCTATAGGCATACTCCACCAGGGTCTCGTCCCGAATGCCGACATCAGGGGGCTCTGAAATCGTCTTTAGATAGGATCTATTAATAGTGAATTAAACGATTAAATCACTAGCCTGCTAAGCACTTCCAAAATATACGGGGCGCCGAAATTGTCCTTAAACTGTTCCGCCCCTGGTGTAACTTTTTCTTATTTAGGGTCGCATTTCCAGGCTTCGCCCCGGGCAACACATTTTTATATATAATTATGGGCATGGGTGCTATTTTCAGGCTTCCCCCTGGTCGTCGCCTCCCTTGGCATAGTCCTTTAGGGAGTAGGCGGCTCCTTAGAGCTACCTTTTTTCAAGAGGTGGCTAATTCCAGCGAATTCGCGACCATTTTTAGGAAAACATTCAGAATGAGATTATTTAAATTTAGAGTATTAGCAGATTTACAAGAAAGTGATGAATGATTTGACAAACAGATACTTAATATTAATCTAAAATTGCACGCCAGATTAAATAACAGAAGATGGCAATTATTTTATACAGCAAAAGAAACCACTACTGACAAAGCTTCAGATTGAAAAACATAAATGGGCGTAAGCGATTGCGCGGTGATTAAGCCCTCGCCCAAGGGGATAGTGGAGCGAGTCTCGATCTGGGTAAAATAAAACTGTGTTTACTTTGTTTGTGAGTGTGTCTGGTTTACAAGAATCTGGCCTCTGGTTACCCCAATTATCCCCACCCATTTTTTTCTCTCCCCGCCACATTTCACAAAGTGGCATATTCATTGTCAAAAAATCAAAGAAAAAAAATGTCAGTACATTGTGATAGGAACGAGCGGGTTGGGCTGTCACATTTTGCCCGCCCTCTATGACATTTTTATTTGATCAAAGTGACATTACGTTCTGGTCCAATCATGGGGTTGTTTGACAGTGTTGTGTAGTTTGTCACAGAAAGCTTGGTTTATTTACCGTACTTTGTTTTATGCCAGTTTATTTAGACGAGTGGTTCTCTACCTGTGGGTCGCGACCCCTTTGGGGATCGAACGACCCTTTCATAGGGGTCGCCTCTACCTGTGGGTCGCGACCCCTTTGGGGATCGAACGACCCTTTCATAGGGGTCGCCTAAGACCATCGGAAAATGCTTACACTCTACAGTTAAGAAGTAGCAACGAAAATCATGTTATGATTGGGGGCCGCCACAACACTAGGAACTGTATTGAAGGGTCGCAGCCATAGAAAGGTTGAGAACCACTGATTTAGACTAACTTAAGTGCTTCACAGTCCTTGGCCAAGACAACCAAATGCTCACTTTTTGAAACGTTTTTGTCTTCATTAACTATTCTCGATATTAGGTTGGAATGCTGTTGGAACATTCATCATGTGCGAAGTGGGTAATATGTGCTGTTGTTGAGACCAACCTCACTGGGAACATTCATCATATGCAAAGAGGGTAATATGTAACACCATGTGATTTATTAATTTACTTTATTTTATCCAAGTTAATTTTGACAAACTTAAATGATTTACAGTCCTTGGCCAAGACACCGCGTTTTTGTTTTCAGTGTAATATCTAGGCTAGTTGATTTTAATTTTTAGTCTTAAAATATATGGAGGGGTGTGATTTCTGCTCTACTGGGGAGTGTTTTTTGTGTGGAGTTGAAGGGGTGCGTCAAAGTTCATGGCCCACCTCGGGTGGCACTAACCCCTAGCTATGCCACTGAGTTAAGCCATATTTTTTTTTATAAGTAATCAAATTGTAAGAAGAGATAGACACTGTCTTGTCTTACCCTATGTGCCACATATTGTATATTGTATTTCTAATTCTCATTGTTCAATCATTTAAATATTTACCAATTTTTTCTTCTTCCATAAATGCAAATCAAATGAATGATAAAATCAATGATATACATATATCATAGATGGGGTATTTTTTGTGTGCTTCTTTTCACTTGAGAAATACTTACTCAAATATTTAAATTGTCCTAAGTTTAAAAAAACTGTTATCTTAATCTGAATGTTTATCCATATACTGAGAAAGTATATGTACAATGTGATTGAAACACATTTTCATTTATTTTGGATCACTAAAAACCAGAATCTTACCTCATTAACATTTATTAATTAAACCTCCATAAGTTCATCAATAAACGTGAACAAAAGATCCCCATTGACACAGTGTGTTCAAGTGAGTTTTAATTTTGATTTAGATTCATCTTTAGATACATTAACAAAAGATCCCCATTGACACAGTGTGTTCAAGTGAGTTTTAATTTTGATTTAGATTCATCTTTAGATACATTAACAAAAGATCCCCATTGACACAGTGTGTTCAAGTGAGTTTTAATTTTGATTTAGATTCATCTTTAGATACATCTACTTTTGGAGTCTGTTTTTTGACATCTTCATCCCATGTGTAAGGTGGTATGCTGCTGTGTTCTGGAAGACAAATTTCAATGGTTCAAAATTGTAAATTTTAAATTCATCACAAAATAAAATTATTCCCCTCCCATCTTTTTAATATTGCCTAAAATAATAATAATGGTTTAATGATAAGTTGGCCTGATGTAAAACAATCGATGATTGATCTCAAAATGATCATAGCTTAAAAATTTGTTAGGAGAAGAATATTTTATGTTACCTGGGACCTTGTATGTTGGACATGCATAAAGACTCTGCCCAGCATCAACTTTTAAGGTTGTTCCTGTGATAAATCTAGCACCAGGGGACAGAAGAAAGCAAACAGCGGACGATACCTGGGATGAATAGAAAACAAAGGGCAATTAAGGTCAGACATTCATTAACTGACTTAAAAAGACTTCAGGACTTTCCTGTTGATTTGTATTCCACTTGCTTGGGTTCAGATTAGATATGGTACTGGTAATTAGATAACATGGTGCACAAAACAGAGCCTTGTAGAGAACCTGTAAAAGATATCTTCATCCTTAATGCTTCCTAGTTTCTCACTGACATTCCCAACCACACTAACTACACCAAAATCCTTTCTGGCCAAACACCAATATATATTGTGGGGAATGTGGGGGGGGGGGAATCCCAACTAATAAGACAGTGCAGGTGGTGTGTGGAGATTTCCCACAGGTATGAAGACCAGACACTCATCACCAGTTGTTCTGTATCAGATAACACCAGGATGGTAGCTGTACAACTGTGACAGTATAACTCAAGGGGAGGTAAGATGCAGAGGCTGGTAGCTAGTTAATAAGAAGTGTCCATTCAAACTAAGTTGTGGGGAATTTTGGGTTAAACAAGGGGGTGGGGAGTTTCAACTGGCTTAGACTGCACATGTTTTGTTGGGTATCTTCCCCATTGAGTAGTGTGGCCAATAGTAAGTTGTCTAGGAGTAGGTCCCCTTTGTATGGCTAAAGAAGACAATGGAAGAGTCTAGAACTCTGTTGCTGTCTCCTAGCCACCTACAAGACTGATGTGTAGTGTGAATTAAACTAATCACATTTCTTTATTTATAAACATATTGTGTGAAACAGTCCCCATAATGCTTAACAAAATGCCTAACACGTAATTACTGGCATTAAAAATAGAAACATATGCATCCAAAAAAATGTTTTTCCTGTAAACAATATTAAGATTCACTCCACTCCTATCAAAAATATTAAGATCCGTTCCTACTAAAAAAAACTAAGATTCACTCCTATCAAAAATGCCAAGTGCGTCTCTTGCTCACAAAATGTATACAGCTTTTATACCAAGGCTTTTAACCATCACTCTGACAGTTATACGTGGCCGAGTTAATTTCATGATTTAAGGATACAATATAGAAAGAAAAAAAATGCCCTCACACACCCAAATAATAACACAAACATCACAACATAACACAGCAGAATTACATCATGTAATCTGACAGTGACAAGTGGGACTATTGGAATGCACGCAAAACTCATAGTAACAAGTACCAGGGTGAAGAACCAGTTTGTAGTACAGATGCGGAGACAGACAGTCCAGGGAGGGAATCTCTAATTAGGGGACTGATTACAGGGGAGCTTTAGCGGGGACTCGATCAGAACTCAGCTGGAGAACTGTAGAGGTCAGTCAGAGGACAGAGCTCAGATGTTGAGTAGAGGTGGTAGTTGAGGCACCAACAGGACAGTAGAGAGACAAGCTGTGACAGTCAGAGTTGAGTGCCAGAGACGTGAGAGTGAAGCACAGTAACAGTGAAATAAAGAGAAAGGCTGTAACCATCGACGTGTTGTCTGTTACCTGATTGTGGCAGTACGTGTTGTCTGTTACCTGATTGTGGCAGTACGTGTTGTCTGTTACCTGATTGTGGCAGTACGTGTTGTCTGTTACCTGATTGTGGCAGTATGTGTGACAGAAGAAGCAGGTGTTGCTATCCAAACAAAAG
Organism: Omphiscola glabra; assembly: GCA_964017045.1. Classification (NCBI taxonomy): domain Eukaryota; kingdom Metazoa; phylum Mollusca; class Gastropoda; family Lymnaeidae; genus Omphiscola; species Omphiscola glabra. Next base: position 9,647,506 of record OZ024804.1, on the reverse strand, counting down.
TAGGAGAAACAGAACTAGGTTGTAAAAGTTGTCTACAATAGATCTATGGAGTATATGACCAATATTTTATGTTCAAAACCAGGCAACCAAAAAGCCTTAATGTTATTAGCGTACTGCGTAAAAAAAACAGCCACTCCATAACAAAAGTCCCATTTTTCACATACCTCTTCCACTGTTCCCAGCCTGTGCATAGGTACTGTTGACTTCAAGTGGTCGAAAATCTTGACATTGCCATAGTTAGCTGCTGCTGTTTCAGAATAGATTGAACTCCCCTTGATGGATAACAGGGATAATGTTTTAGACAATCAATGCATGTGATTTTCTTCAAGTTTCAAAAGTCTGAAAAAAGGGGGTGGGTGGGTGGGGGGGATAATTTTTTATTGGTGAGAGTGGAGAGGCAAAGCAATTTGAGGTGAGCAGACTTCAGTTTTCTGAACATATCTGGACTGATAAAAGATCTAATTTAATACTTTGTCAAAATTATTTGCTGTACTGTCACAGATAATGAATATTAATTGGAGATAAGTAATATGGCTAATATTTCTTATGTAACATACAGAGTGTTGGGACTTGGGAGAAACTGGCCAATCAGAGCAAGGAGTTGAATAATGGAGCTTGTTTTGAGAGTAATGAAGAGATGACCGTTAATGTGTCATGAAGATTTATATTGTTTTCATACATTATCAAGTAAAGAAGATTATGTTATACAGAAGTTAGTAATTGATTATTCATGTGATATAATTCCCAAGTGTTTTCTGATTTGATATGTATTTCTTATTGTGAATGTGGATAACAAAATATCGGTCACTATTTGAACCACTTCGCCTAGAGCATTATTTACAATGAAAATTGATTGTGACTTGTACCAGTAAATTATTTGCTGTACCGGTACAAAATTAAAAGTCAAAATGAAACCAACCGGGGCAACACAGTTGATCCTGACTCCACTATGAACCCATTCTAGAGAAAGTGTTTTTGTCAAATTATCTACAGCTGATCTGGCAGCACCTGTATGACTTTAAATATAGAATACAGTAATTTTTTTTATGAATACTTTTATTTTCAAGGAACATACATTTTATAAGAAAGAGCAGGAATTTTAATGTTAAAGAGTAAACTCATACTCAGTTTTTGGTACTGAGGTCAACTAACTACATGACTGAAATCATACTCAGCATTTGGGTACTGAGGTCAACTAACTACATGACTGAACTCAAACTCAACATTTGGCTACCAGTAGAACTAAGGTCCACTAACTTAACTAAATACATGACTAATCTCATACTGAGCATTTGATTACTAAGGTCCAACAACTACATGACTTAACTTTCATGTTTAAAGACATGTAACTTCTTTTCATCTTTTTTCCAAACCATAGAAATTATTTACTTAGTTGGAGTTTTATTTTGAATTAAAAAGAGAAAAGAAGGAGAATTTAATTGTTTATTAAAATTGTTAGGTTAAAGTTACCTCATTAAAGGAAAGCCTTTCCACATGTCTGCAATAATATTTACAATTGATCCTCCATTATCTCTCATCCATTGAATATATGCTGAAAGAAATTGAGTTAAAATTAATTTTTTTTTAATTTCTATTACTATTACTGTAAATAATTTGTGTACGCTTTAACCTTGATGAATTTTTTATAAAATATAGAAGGAGACTAGAAGCTTTTGATATCTAATTTAAAATGATTAACTTTAATTTGTAGAGACAGGTGTGAATCAGAAAGGGAAATTGATGGAAAATAAATGAAAATTCTTTCTTACATCCCAAATTCAAGTAACTTTCAAGACTTTCTTTCAATAAATTTCTACTCTCCTATATTAAATAAATATCACCAGACCTTCTCTACACATAAGAAACGTTCCAGTTAAATTTGTCTCAATCACAGCATTCCATCCCTTTAGACTGATGTCCTCCGCTTTGCTGAGAAACTGTCCCCCACTATTATTGACAAGGTAATCAATCTTGCCAAAAGTCTTAAGAGTTCCTGATATCAAATTCTTCACCTATTTGTAGAAGCAGTTAATATTTATCTACTTCTGCAAATGTTGTTTAAATTGTATTGGGACTTGCAAATGAACTTTTTCTTATAATAAGTTAACAGAAAATGCAAGAACTTGTTTGAAAAGCTTTTATTTTTGTAACACTCTTTCAAGCTCTGTCTGGAGCAGTTTATAAATAGCAGTGAATTGGATAAAATAGAAATATGTATATCATTTTTAATATTTTGCAAGATTCCTGTTGTCTTTAAGACTTTTGTAGATTAAGACATATTTTGCATAATAGCTTTAAACTCTGAATGTTAAAACAATGTTGGTTTAGTTTAGTATACATGCTCAGTATAAAGTATACATTTTTAGAAGGAGGAAAACGTACATCTTCTTCATTCCGGATGTTGCATTTCAAATACTCCACCTGGTTATCCTGTTTTGCATCTTTTAACCATTCTTTCAACTCTTTACAAGAGGATTCCAACCTTTCCTCTTTCCTGGATGCTATCATTACATTACAACCTGTTGATAGGCAGCATTAAGACAAAGATCATTATTTCAAATTAGATTTTATAATTAAAATTGGTTAAAATAATTAAGTCTCATATTTCTATCAGCACTTTAGAGACAGAGCTGGTTGGAAAATAAGGAAGGTGAGGTGTAGTGGAGAAGGTGAATAATATAGCAGTACTGATAATAAGAATATATTTTTCTAAGCATTACAAATAGTACTTTTCCTAAACTTTTGAACTCTATGGTTTTAAATTTAAAAAAATTAAACATTTGGTTCTTGTGAGCCAGATCTAGCTCATCACATGTATTCAGCTCACCCAAAATTATTATTACTAAATACGCAGGTCTATAAATAATTATTGGATAATTGATTGTTCTAAAAATAGAATTTAGCCTGCCGGTATTCAATCAATACAACACAGAAATTTTTTTTAGTGTTTATCACAAAAATTTCAACCTCACTGAGCATTCTGAAAAATGTAACTCCACAACAAGAGGAAACTGTTTTTCCCCAGAAAATTGCAACTTCAATTTCACCAGTAATGCGAAATATCCTCATCATATAGTAGTAACATCTGCAGTAGAAAATTTAAATTACATGTTCATTTGTTTCTATTTTCCATTTTCACGATTATTTTAATTCTTCTTAGAAAAGGAGCGCTAGCCATTCAAAATGGGCGGACCCATTTTGTCCACTCATTAAACTCACTAACTAGAAAAGAAAACGACATCATTTTTACAATCAAAGATGCCTGTACTAATGTACAATTATAGTATATTTCATAATAAATGACAGTAATAAATAATTATAATTATTAGAATGAGTCAGAATAGTATGGCATGGGTTTATAAAAATATACTACTGGTATTACAGTCTGTATTATTATTATAGCATTATAATCTCGGATTTTGTTAATAATAAGCATAATACCCCACTGCCCCACTGATGATGATGATGTGTTTTACAGAAATTCCTGAAAGGGTGATAACAAGAGAATAATTATTAATTAAATATGCTAAAACTAAAATAGTTAAACTTAAGTTATATATATTATATAGTTCTACACTAAAATACAAAAGATTACCATTTATTTCATTTATATTTATTGTATTGATCTGTCTAATCCTTACCTAAGCCTTACTCCTTAGTCAATGGTGATGATAGATATTGACATAGGCTTAGCCTTAGCCATCCGCAGGACTAAAATAGCTAAAGCTAAGGGCCGTATTAGCGGCTCAGTGGAACTTCCTTTAAAATTAAAAAAAAAGTAACTTTACTCTTTACTTAAATTAGCTCCTTAATTAATAATAAAAAATATATAAATATAACTTATTTAAAGTTATTTCATGAGTACTAAAGCACAAAGGCCATTACATGGTATCAGCTACTTTCACTATACCTAGGTATAGAAGTTCTCGTGTTATTCCTTTGCCTATGCCTGTAGCTCCTCCTGAAACAATAGCAACTTTACTCTGAAATAATTCTTTTCGGAAAACGCTGCTTACAAGTTTAGACATTTTTATGGGCGCCGCCATTTTGAACAATATTTGTCATGTGATGCAATAAAAGCTAGATACCGGTAACTAAATATAAATCAACAATTTAAAAAAAATCAAAGCATCCTCTCAGTGACATTGTCAGGGTTATTATTATGATTATTATTTTTACAGTGGTGTAGTACCCCAGCAAATATAATCATGACATTAACTAACAACAAATTAAATATATTTATTTAATTTAAAAAACAGCTGTAGATATATTTAAAAATATTATCCCCCCCCCCCCCCCCCCCTGTTTGGCAGAGACTTTTTGCCACCACCTTCAACGAAAAAAAAAATTGCCTACCCTCCATGTAGAGCAGCGGCTCTCAACCTGTGGGTCGCGACCACTTTGGGGAGGTCAAACGACCCTTAACGGGGGGTCGCCTGACACCAACGGATAACATTTATACTCTACAGTTATGAAGTAGCAACTTAAATAATCTTGTGGTTGGGGGGGGGGGGTCGCCACAACATGAGGAACTGTATTTAAGGGTCGCGGCATTAGGAAGGTTGAAAACCATTGATGTAGAGAAAAAAGTGTTGCCCGGGTGGACAGCCCCCTCCGTACCCCTCCATACGGCCCTGCAACCTCAAATTCTAAAATCTTTAAAAAACCCACTGACAATGCACCAACGATGGTTAATTAGAAGTCTGTCTTTATGGTTCATGGATTAACTTCTATGATAGACCTTGCTTGGCCGTCTCGGACTGCTCTATTGCACGCCTATAAATAGATCGTGTCTGGTTGATTGATCGTTTCGTGCGTTTTCAGCACCATAATATACGACAATGCATATTTAACCTGTCGATGATGTGTCTGGCGACGAACTGTTATGTAACACATATTCACTAGCAACTCTCCTTCTGCTCTCCGATAACCGTAAGTCTAAGTGTAGAATAATGGAAACATAAATTCAGGCACCGGGCATGCGACAACATACATGCACTATCGCACATTATGAATTTAGGCCCTATCATCCTTTCACCCGGGAGCCATCGGAGCCCTCACGACCCCCACCACATATATTTTTCCCTTATAAAAATGACTGTATCGGCATCGTTTTTAATAAATAATATGAATTTTAAAAATAAAACTGCATGTAAGTTATTAAAATTATGTTCTTTAACTGATAAAGATATTCTTCTTCATTTGATTTAGTTTACGGGATGTTGTAATAGAGTTCGATTATAAAACTTCCAAGGGCGAAATTAAGTTGAAAGTGGGGGGTGGGGTGGGGAAAGCAGACCATAGAGGGATCAAAAAACCGAAGTGAATTTAGATTGTGTTTGGCTGGTAGTGGAGTTAGAAAATATACTTAACGAATGACATCTGAAGTACCGTATCTGCATTAGTGACTTCGCACAAGATTAAAACTTTAAAAAAAATCATTTGAAATTATCACCAAGATCGGATTTATGACTATACACCTTTTCCTCCCTGTCAAATAAAAGACACGTGATCGGATTGTTTATTTAAATATATTTTTTAAAGAGCTTGTAATAATACAATTTTATTTATTCAAATATAATATAATTAAATATAAATATGTAGGTATAAGAATTTAATTAAAAAAATTAAAACAAAAACAACAACTTTGCGAAGGGAGTACATTGGGGCGTGAGCGGGCAAAAAAAAAAAAGGGTGGGGGGAGTGGTTCATTTATTAAATGCCCTTAACAAAATAATTTAAAAATTTTGGATGGAACAAAATACAATTTTGCAAGGTTTTCTTTTTTCATTGTAGATACCGAGTTTCTATGAAAGGTAAGTAACTGTAAAATATAGGGAGTCAACTATTCTCAGAGTTTGTTCCCCTTCGTGTTTTTTAATATGCATATTGTATTTGGTTCATATTATGTCATTATTTGCCAAATATGTTACACGTTCAAAGCTTCTTAAATCTACGGTAGGTCTGTACGACCGGCGAAGAACTGAAAAGAGTAAAAGAGGAATGATGTCGTCAACAGGGAGTGACTTAACATGTTCAGACTTGCTAATTGTTTGTAAATGTTATAAAAAGTTAAAATGTACAAACTTTTTTTTTAATAGGGTCATACATCAATAGCCTTACCAAGACCCCAATACGATAATTTATTATGTAGACTATCCAACAATTTCATATACTGTACACTCCAAAAAAAGTGTGTGAGAGCGAGTGGGGTGGGGCGATGTATTCTCAAATCAGGCATTACCCACACCCCCACCACCTGTAAATACCACATTGCAGGGTTTCCCAACCTGGGGTGCTCGCACGAAAAGGGAGTGCAAGGTAGCATTTCAGAGGTAGGTGAGGGAAAGATATTATAAGAACAGAGTAGACATCAGCTTTTAAGTTATAACATGAATGACACGGGGTGCTGATGGTTGGTGGTCTGGAGTTCAATCCCCGCCAAAGCCCAGTCAAGCAAAAATACCACCACCAGCACCCCGGGTGGATGGGACTCGTAAACCTTGGACGGCAACTCATCCAAGAGAAGGAAACTCTGAATTCAAACCCGGAGATGGAGTCCCGACAGGCGGATACACATTGATACAGCCCCGGCAGCTCCCTTGAGAACCAGCCTATATCCTTGAAGATTAATCCCAGGCCTTGTGGATTTCGTCGTTCGAATTCACACCATCGTCAACACCCCGCACCTCAAAACAACACCCCGCACCTCAACACAACGCCCCGCACCTCAACACAACGCCCCGCACCTCAACACAACGCACCTCAACACAACACCCCACTGCCTACCTTGATCTTCAACCCCCATTTCGGTTTAAAGCTATGACTAGAATAATTGAGAAATAACTGGAGCGGTTATTCACTCGAACAACATAATTCCTAATTTTCCAAGTACTTGGGACCGAGCCTTTTGATTGATAGCCTCAATAATTTTTTGGCTAGATTTTACAACAGTTATAACAGTGACTACAAAGTGGATCTGTAGGATGTCATCACCATCTTAAAAAGCACTGTTTAGTTGATATATATATATATTTTTTTGCTACTGTTAAAACGTTCATGATTTTATAACAACTTTGTAAATTATATCATCACCAAAATTTGACTGTGTTTTCCAGGTAAAACAATTAAATGGGAAAGAAAAAAATACAAATACAGCTTTTTATATTTAGTTGTGCAATGTGGCGAAATCACAAAGCCTGGGATATGTGTTAAGAGGGAAAAAACAACTCTTTCCTTAAGTCAGCACCAGGAGCGTCGCAGGAATGATTCAATGACCTACCACATACGGGGCTCCCCCTCTTAGATTGAAATCAGAGATGTTCTTGTCCGATGGTGTTGTATTTTGCGGGTCTGTGCTATGCTGGGGATGGAACTCCAACAGGCACATTGTTGATCGCACAGCCATCCAGCCACTGACCCGATTCCGAATTCTACTTCCGGTTTCCCCATTCCAATCTTTCAATCCTACCCCGACATCTTCAATAATGAAACAAATTTAATAACATTTCCTGACAGTCCTCGACCCACCTTCCAAGCCCGCCCTGGCCACTACTCATACAATTATCCACTACGATAGGGCGCTTCAAATTGTTTCTATTCTCGTGCGGTGGATGTTCTTCGAATTTTCTCCCCTCACCCATCTCCCTCCCTCTCTCGCTCCCTCTACCTTGCCCTCCCTCGATCCCTCACTCCCTCCATCGCTTCCTACCTGGCTGCCTCCCTGTCTGTCTGTTTATCTATCTATCTATCCTTATCTCTAATTCCTCTTTCGCTACAAATAGTTTTGAATCTTCCTCTCATAATGCCCTTAAAATCTTTTCAATTCAGAAAAAAATCTAAACGCTAAAATCGTCTAAAACACTGGTTCCCAATCTATGCTCTGTGTAGCCTTAAAAGACCAGGGTACATTTCTCAAGGGCTCTGCGGGCGCTCCATCAAAGCCTAAACACAATTAATGTGCTAGAAATGGGGGTAGGTTGTATGGGGTTGGTTGAATAGGGTAGGTTGAATGGGGTAGGTTGTATGGGGTAGGTTTTATGGGGTAGGGTGAATGAGGTGGGTTGAATGGAGTAGGTTGAATGGGGTAGGCTGAAAGGGGTCGGTTGAATAGGGTGGGTTGAATGGGTTGGGTTGAATGGGATCCCTCATAGAGATTGACTCCAAAATGGGCTCTGTGATTAAAAAGGATTGAGAACAGGGTTTCTCAAACGAGATTCGGGTTTCCCGCGGGAATCTTAATAAACAAAAGACTTCCTGGGAAATTTTACCCTCCCTGGTACATACTTCTATAATACATTTTTTTGGGAGGGTGGGGCTGGTATATTTCATCAAGTCACAGATTGTCGTTATAAAGGGGGGCCTGTAAAATCTGAACTTTGGTGTTACGTCTCATGGGCTGGGAACCTGTGCCTTAGTAACTTATTATACCATGCTGTTTATGTCTCCAACTACTTTTACACCAGGGATCCCAAGATGAGTCTCTTTGATCCCGTTTTCCCGGTATACGCGAACCCCCCCCCCCCCCCCCGGGAACTATGGACCCTATATGGGAACCACTGCTCTATCATAAGCTGAAAGAATGAACAAGGCCAAGACACAACCCTATCCCAGAATTCAACACTGTCCCAATGCCACTTCAATTATTCCGTTGGAAAAAAAAATATTTCCATTCTTGTTATCAATGTGTTAATGATAATAAAAATGTTATCATATTCAGACTTTGTTTTAAGTGTGTTGGTGTTTTGTTATATAAAATTTGGTGTTTTGGTAGGGTGTTTTTTTTATGGGTTGGGGTTGGGAGCTGGTGAAGGCTACTGTTCCGACCTTCCATGGGGTTGGTGGCTGGTGAAGGCTACTGTCCCGACCTTCCATAGGGTTGGGAGCTGGTGAAGGCTACTGTTCCGACCTTCCATAGGGTTGGGGGCTGGTGAAGGCTACTGTTCCGGCCTTCCATGGGGTTGGGAGCTGGTGAAGGCTACTGTTCCGACCTTCCATAGGGTTGGGGGCTGGTGAAGGCTACTGTTCCGACCTTCCATGGGGTTGGGAGCTGGTGAAGGCTACTGTCCCGACCTTCCATGGGGTTGGGAGCTGGTGAAGGCTACTGTCCCGACCTTCCATGGGGTCGGGAGCTGGTGAAGGCTACTGTCCCGACCTTCCACTACCTGTGAGAGTTTGAGAGTCAAAGAAATTTAATACCATTTCCTGACAGTCCTTGTCCCACCTTCCCAGCCCACCTCGGCCACCACTCATACAATTACGACATTACGACAAGGAACTTCAAATTGTTTCTATTCTCGTGCGCTGGATGTTCTTCGAATTTTCTTCCCAAAAGAAAGTAATTGGAAAAAAGCGATTCTTTCTCCCCCCTCCCCCCTTCTGTCATGTTTGGCCCACTCCCATTTAAATATCTGTCAATCATGAGAAAAATCTATAAACAGACCACTGCGTGGGAGAAGTACAAATGGGGAGTTTTCGTTTATTTTTTGATTTGTGTTGGGTTTTTTTCCAATAAAAGAAAACGTAACTTTTTTTTTTTTTACAGCAGCTTGAATCCACACGAGGCCCCCCCCCCCCCACCCCCACCACACCAAATCAAAGCGACGGGCATTTCTTACACACCATTTTATTTTGCATACAAATTAAAAAAAAAAAAGAAAAATCCATATGATTTTAATAGATGTAGGCCTACACCAATATGTGCACATTTAAAGAGCAGGCCTACATATTATTATAGGCATTTATTTTACAGACGGTACTATACTAACAATAATTTTTACTTAACAATTCCAAATACTCTTAAAAAAAAAAAAGAAAAGAAACCAAAAAAAATTTTTTTTTTTTATTTACTAGGCACAAACTTTGTTTTGTTGTTTTTGTTGTTGTTGTTTTAAAAATAGTTCTATGTTTGCTTTATAATTTGTTTTTAAATTGTTTTTTTTATTATGTCTGTCTGATTGTTTGTTTAAAAGATTGGCATGTTTATTGTGAAGCCATTAGTTTTGGTTTCAAACAAAAACTTTAATTAAAAAATTGGCCGAATTGCTGGACATGAACATTTATCTTTTAAAGTATTGTATGCAGTAAAAAAGCGCAAACTTGAGTGGTATGGTCACGTGACCAGGAACAAGGGCTCGCCAAAGAAATCATGCAGGGCACAACTAGAGGACGAAGAAGAAGAGGAAGACGGAGAAAAAGATGGGAAGATAACATCAAAGAGTGGACGGGATTAAAACTAGGCGATGCTATTTGTAGTGCCGAAGACCGAGAGGAATGGAGAATTTCATGTCATCTGTGGCGCCCCAACGGTCCAAGGACTAAAGGACATGATGATGATGATGATGATACAGTACAATCAGTGTTAGTAGAATTTACTGTTGGGGCACAGAATAACGAATACAGTTAGTTAAGTATATCACAATTCTGAATGCACTGAAAGGTATCGAATAACGCCAATGAAACGAATAAAACCGCATAACTAGTGTATCGAAATTAAAATAAACACATTTGGGAAATCGAATACACCAACCGGAATCAATACTGTATTATCCTTGTGTCCGGGTAAATTATTTACAGTCTGGGATACGGTTTGATTTAATCAGCCATGACGTAGATTAGTTTGGCGCAGGGATCCTCAAAAACTAATTACGCGATCCTTTGGGATCGTCTGACAGCATTAAGGCGTCTTTTTGTTTTGGTTTTAAATGTTCGTTAAAAAGTAAACTGCAGAGCCGTCTAAAGGGCATTGCTTCTATCAGAACCGCCAAGTGGGCATTGCTTCTATCAGATCTGTCTAGTGGACATTGCTTCTATCAGAGCCGTCTATTGGGCATTGCTTCTATCAGATCTGTCTAGAGAGCATTGCTTCTATCAGAGCCGCTAAGTGGGCATTGCTTCTATCAGATCTGTCAAGTGGGCATTGCACCTATCAGAGCCGTCTAGTGGACATTGCATCTATAAGAGCCGTCCAGTGGACATTACATCTATCAGAGCCGTCTTCTAGTGGACATTGCATCTATCAGAGCCGTCTTGTTGACATTGCTTCTATCAGAGAGAAAATAGGCTATTTAAAATATATGAAGTAACGTAGAGATGCACCCCCTACCCTATACAAAAATTGCCTAGTATACGATGAATAGCCCTCTCTATTCGATACGCCCATGGATGGTAAGGTCTATGAAATATCATGTTGATGGGACAAGGCTGTGAAAAGAATAGTTTGGAATGCATCGCCAATACGGATCAAGGCTTAAAAGAGGGGGGGGGGTGGTGTTGGGGGGTGGGGGTTCCATCCTTGTTTCCAATAGTGTAAGGCGTACATAGGGGCCGTAGTGATGGGTGGGGGTGTGGGTGGTGTTTTCCATCCTTGTTTCCTATAGTGTAAGGCGTTCATAAGGGCCGTAGTGGGGGTGTGTGTGTGGGGGGGGGTTTCATCCTTGTTTCTTTTAGTGTAAAGCGTTCATAGGGCCGTAGTGGGGGGGGGGGGGTGATCCGCCCATGGCGGCATTCATGTTTAGGTACTCTAAGAATACTTTCTATAGATGATTTGTATGTTAAGTCTGTATGTGCAATGTGGTTTTCGTTGATTAGGGGGCGGCAAAACCGAGGACCGCCCCAAGCGCTACAAACTCTAGCCACTCCACTGGCTGACCTTATCTCACAGCGAGGAGATCTCCTAGCTCAGTATCTCTAATGATGCTCACATTAAGTTGTGATTTTATCATACCTGATTATCTGGCTCCCTTGGTTAATGCACCCTCGTATATAATAAAAAAGCTTAGCCATCATGTGACTTTTGGAGTCACCCCCCCCCTTTTTTTCCTGCCACAGTTCGGTGTCTGTGTCTCCTGACTTCATCAAAGTTCAATTTTTAAAAAATTTAAAATCCCGATTTTCGGCCCCTTAAATATCCGAGGCCCCCCCCCCTGCGGCCGCAGAGGTAGCAGGACCACACTGTGACGGCTCTTATAAAGACTAGCGACATTTGTTCCTCTAGATCAGTGGTTCTCAACCTGAGGGTCGCGACCCCTGTGGGGGTCGCACGATCCTTTCCCAGGGGTTGCCTAAGACCATCTGAAAACAGATATACTCTATACAGTTATGAAGTAGAAACAAAAATAATTTTAAGGCTCTGGGTCGCCACAACATGAGGGATGTATTAAAGGGTCGCGGCATTAGGAAGGTTGAGAACCACTGCTCTAGATGTTGACCAGGCATACTGTACACATGTCTTATCTTTCTTAGCCTGGTCTTTTGGCTAGTCGCCTCCAACGTTTGGCAGGTTCATTTTACCGGGTTTTTTTATTGTTCTTGCAAATGATATATCATACAATTATAAATGATATATCATACTATTACAAATGATATGTCATACTATTACAAATGATATATCATACTATTACAAATGATATATCATACTATTACAATGATATATCGTACTATTACAAATGATATATCGTACTATTACTAATGATATATCGTACTATTACAATGAGATATCGTACTATTACAAATGATATATCATACTATTACAAATGATATATCATACTATTACAAATGATATATCATACTATTACAAATGATATATCATACTATTACAATGGAGGTTACAATGGATGTCTAATTCAGTGTAATCACTAGTTTTAATTTTGAATAGAATGCATGAGATATGCTCAAACTTCAGACAAATTCTATCATAGGTTCAAATTCTCTTATTTTATAAAAAAAAAAATGTTCACGTGTTCAAGATTTCTTCAAGGGGAGTTTTATGTATTATGATATATGGGCCTCAAGGTAGAGCCATCCATTAGACTGGAGCCAACCTTTAGACTGGAGCCGACCATTAGACTAGGGCCGTCCATTAGACTAGAGGCGTCCATTAGCCTAGAGCTGTCCATTGGCATGCAGCCGTCCATTAGACTAGAGCCGCCCATGAGACTAGAGCCATCCCTTAGACTGTAGCCGTTCATTAGACTGAATCCGTCCTTTAGACTGTAGCCGTCCATTAGCCTGGCATCTAACAGGAGACATAAATTAATTTTGTTCTCGCTCAGAAAATATATAAATGCCCTGAATAGTTATATTGAACAAAGATTTTTAAATGCCTTGTCCGGAAACAAGGGCTGCTAAAATGAAATCGATTTACGTGTAAAGTGGATTGTAGGGTTAACGCCAGATGAGATTGCACATTTCATCCTTAATATTTTTATAGCTTTGATTAATTCATTTGAAAATACAAAAAACAAAAAACAAAAAAAAAAACTAAGTTACAAATTATGTGGTTTTTTTTAAATAAAAAAAATATTCTTATTTTAAAAAACTTTGTCAACTATTATTGCTGACGCAATAAGTGGAATGAAAAAAAAAGTGTTCGTGTTTTAAAGAAATTGATGACGTAATAATTTGGAATATAAAAATTAGCGTAAAGCATACATATAAGAATGAGCTATACTGACATAACGCTAAAGAACCGAAAATATTTTGATACGTTCAGACTCTCAAAAACAATCATAGTTACTTTCTAATATTTTACGGAAATCGAATAAATTTAAATGCGCAAAAAGTATTATATTTCCGCTTTTATTTTAGCAAAATTGTAAGTATTATTATTATAAATTACAAATACATGTAAAGTAACGACTAAGGAACTATTTTAAGCATTTTATCCGAATGTAAAAGTTATGAAAAAAATTTAATCAAAATATACTGTATTGTGATCTAAGAATTGCATCTTAATCACATTTATCGGGAAAAAATCAAACATATGTTATGCTTAGTGTGTATTTTAGTGCGTTATTAATATTGCAAATTAAAGATAAAATTAATTTGATCTAAATAATTACGCATATGACGTCATAGTACTATTGCCTATTTTAGCCACAGCTCTAAGTTTCTTTGATTTTATAACGATGCGTAACAAAACTGATAATGTATTTCCCCACTCTATAAGTAAAATTAATAAATTAATATAATAGATTGCTTTTTAAATTGATAAAAATTTTAAAAATAAAATACAACTTTAGCTTTGTATTTTTAACATTTAATACTATACTACTTTTTACTCATTCCAAAATATACTTTTATGAAATTTAAAAGTATTAAAGAAATTACCCTTTGAATAAACTTTTAATACGAAAATGCCGTTTAATGCATTCAGTGCAGCGAAAGTACATATCCAAAAAGCACCCACTAATGCACTTATCACTCATCCAAATAAGAACAAAGCATCTAAAATGCAAAAAAAAAAAAAAAAAATAATTGCGTAAGTAAGTGGATTACAATCCCGTGGATGAGTTTATTAACTTCTGTAAACTCTGTTTGGGGCGGGGGAGGGGGGGGGAAAGAAGCAATACGGTATTTTCATTTACGCAAGGCAGCACACTATACGTCACAAAATGAATTTGACAAATAATTAACAATCATAGGTACATATATATGGGGGGTTAGGAAATAAGGTGTGTATAATTTGACATGGATGACAATTTCTTTAAATCCAATGATTTTACAGTCGTGAAAAATAGATGCTATATTCTCATTTTAGCAATTAAGAAAATCAATGACGTTAAAAAAACCTAAGTACATTTACACAATTATTCCCATGAATATCAAAAGATGGACAGACGGACGGATGGATGGTAGACAGAACGCTTCCTTGAATAGTTGCACAAAAGTTATATTTTTTTCGGTAAACTATGTTTATCTATATATATATATATATAAATGAATGTATGTATATACGTCCGGTATGCGCTCCCATACAATTCATCTGATTGCGATAAAACCTTTGTGAGTTGTTGTACATACGCCTGTGGGATGTTCACGCGTCGAAAACCGTTCCAATTTATTTGTGTATGCGCCAGACGGAAAGAACAAAAAATATTCTCTATTTAAAAATTACTTAAAAAAGTAATTAAAACACAACAACTTTTTTTCTTTGTGTGGCATTGCAACGCATGCCGTGTTCTCGTTAGTTTCAAAATAAATGAGGGTGGCTATAAATGATGACTGTGGAAACGAAAGACGTCGTCAGGAATCTCTCAGGGTGATGATTTGCATTCAATAAAATTTGTAACCTCAAATTTTAAGTTCACTGCCTGACCCCGTTTTTTTTTTAGAAAATAACGTTGCGTAACGAACATACTTGTTGTGTTGCCTCAACGATGTCCTCAGATAAGACAATGAGACATTAGCCAAGTCTGTGACCATTGTCTATTCGCCAAGTATGTGACCATTGTCTATTAGCCAAGTCTGTGACCATTGTCTATTAGCCAAGTCTGTGATCATTGTCTATTAGCCAAGTCTGTGACCATTGTCTATTAACCATGTCTGTGACCATTGTCTATTAGCCAAGTCTGTGATCATTGTCTATTAGCCAAGTCTGTGATCATTGTCTATTAGCCAAGTCTGTGACCATTGTCTATTAGCCAAGTCTGTGACCATTGTCTATTAGCCATGTCTGTGACCATTGTCTATTCGCCAAGTCTGTGACCATTGTCCATTAGCCAAGTCTGTGACCATTGTCTATTAGCCAAGTCTGTGACCATTGTCTATTAACCATGTCTGTGATCATTGTCTATTCGCCAAGTATGTGACCATTGTCTATTAGCCAAGTCTGTGACCATTGTCTATTAGCCAAGTCTGTGACCATTGTCTATTAGCCAAGTCTGTGACCATTGTCTATTAGCCAAGTCTGTGACCATTGTCTATTAGCCAAGTCTGTGATCATTGTCTATTAGCCATATCTGTGACCATTGTCTATTAGCCAAGTCTGTTACCATTGTCTATTAACCATGTCTGTGACCATTGTCTATTAGCCAAGTCTGTGACCATTGTCTATTAGCCAAGTCTGTGACCATTGTCTATTAGCCAAGTCTGTGACCATTGTCTATTAGCCATATCTGTGACCATTGTCTATTAGCCAAGTCTGTGACCATTGTCTATTAACCATGTCTGTGACCATTGTCTATTAGCCAAGTCTGTGACCATTGTCTATTAACCATGTCTGTGACCATTGTCTATTAGCCAAGTCTGTGACCATTGTCTATTAGCCATGTCTGTGACCATTGTCTATTAGCCAAGTCTGTGACCATTGTCTATTAGCCATGTCTGTGACCATTGTCTATTAGCCAAGTCTGTGACCATTGTCTATTAGCCATGTCTGTGACCATTGTCTATTAGCCATGTCTGTGACCATTGTCTATTAGCCAAGTCTGTGACCATTGTCTATTAGCCAAGTCTGTGACCATTGTCTATTAGCCAAGTCTGTGACCATTGTCTATTAGCCAAGTCTGTGACCATTGTCTATTAGCCAAGTCTGTGACCATTGTCCATTAGCCAATACCACACAAACGTATCCCCCCCCCCCACTCGGTCCATGCCCCCCATGATCGGGGAATAAGAAAGCGTTTACGCCCATAACGTTAAAAAATGTGTAAATAAAATTGTTGCCTGTTTGTCCTGGTATAGATTTCCGGTGGGAAGGGTGGCGGGTGGCGGCGATCCCTCCTAGTCCTGGGGTCCATTGAGAGAAACTATCGATCCATGTGTTATTCATGAGCCCCGACACTCCCCGCATCTTCTAGACCGCCTCTCTTACATATGACCCTCTCCGCCTCCCTCTCTCTCTTGGTTCCTTTTTCCACTATCTCCCCCACCCCCTCCACTCCATTTTAAAACTCGCCCCCTCTTCCATTGCAGACAATGATGTCACAACTAAACATTGGATGAGTCATTGGGTGTGCTCCACCTCGCAGAACGATCATGCCTACCAGTGAAGCCTTTAAAAAAAATGGCGTTTTGGAAAACATCCAAGATGAAAAAGACGGTGCACTCTTCTAACTTGGCTCAACTGGACACGAACCGCTTATTTAACGCGCAATTACTGAGTTTTTTAAATTTTTTGTTGCCTATCTTCCATCGTGCCCATCTTCCAGGCATGAGAAAATATAGTGATTGTGATCAGGGTAGTTCCGTAGGGTAGGCTACTGTATGTACTTTTCGATATAATTTCGCAGCAATCAGCGGACTTCAATATAATGCAGAAAAATGTGTTCTTGATAGTATCATTCATTTTAACTCTGTCACTCCAGGCTTCTATATTCTTGCTTTATATGCCAGGATGCATATTTTATCTACAGATCAATGGCCCACATTTAGGTCAAAAAGGGTTTGCGTCATGATTCTATTAACTATAAAATATACCATTTTATATACCCCTTTTTTTAAATAGATACTAATTATGCATACTCCGAGATCTAATTACGTTTACCTAAACACACAATTTACATTCATAAATATGCATACACAAGATAAATTTGATTTATTTTTATTGTGACTATGTCGATGAATTGTCAATCATTGAATTGTGTCTGTCGATGAAGGGTCTGTCGATGAAGTGTATTTGTCGATGAAAAGTGTCTGTCGATGAAGTTTATTTACCGATGAAGTGGCATCGATGAAGCGTTCTTCGGTGAAGTGTCTGACGATGAACTGTCATGTAACCGAACCACTCTACATCATGACGAAAACGACAAGGCCAGACAAGTGACAATTACCACTTTTTAAGAATTGGATGGAGGAGCTGCTTGGTAAAATAACTTATGGTTAATCCGACCCAATCAGTGACACAATGTTGGAGATATGCAATTATTTGGCATGAACTTCGTTAGAAGTTTCGCTGGGCAGTCAATAACTGAATCTAGCTAGCAACTTCAGCCAGGGCAAGCGACGATAAGCGAAGTCAACCGAGGCTTAGTGTAACGTTGAGCTATTAAATGTTATTTGAACCGGTTAAAGGTCAAACTCACCTAAAGATGTCCGACAGAGAGACAAAAGCGAAGCTCCTGGTCACGGATACTTCTTGCTCCGAGAGATCATGTTGTCTTTCAATATAAAAGAACATTATCTTATTCAAAAGTCAATTTCTTTAAGAAAAATTGCAGGAAATATAAAGCAAAGGGTGAGCGAAAACCTGAGAGAAGACGAAACAATAAAACAACGAACATATTGTTAAGAAGCCTTCGTCAGAAAACACAACAGAGAATTTTTAAAAAATGAAACAAAACGTACAGCATCTACCTTCTTAGAGCCTGTTTGTTGACCTAATTTTACTTCGACGTAGAGATGAGGCGAAAACCACTCGTCTCCCCCTTATTTTAGCTTTGATATCTTGTATGTCACCGATTAAATAAATATGTAACGCTGTACCAATCCCACCCCTCCCTTGATTGGGGAAAAGGTTGTTTACATTTATTTGTTATAAAGAATGCTATCGGAAAAAGGGGGGGGGGGGTTTGCGATTTCTATAATGTATTTTCTGGAGGATTCTAATTTTCTTCCTATAAATAAGCTGGCATGTTTCCCCAGCCGGATGAGAGATTATTGCTATATTTCATAGACATTTACGAGACTTACAATAGGAGTCTTACAAGATTGTAATTCTTTATGTGTGTGTGTGTATAAAAGTATTTTTATCTTTCGGGGATTCCACTTTTTCTGTGCCGTTCACATAGTTTTTATTCGGTCTGTTTAATTTGTATTTAAAAAAAAACATTAAGAATTATAATTTAACTGAATATTGTTAATATCACTCGCTTTGATCTCGTTTTTTCTTTGTATACTGGTTTTAAGTCCTCTGTTACTTATATTGTTCACAAAAGAGCCACATGTTAAGCCTGATAGAGCTTTGCACAAACGTATAACGGGAGGCACCTCCTTTATCCGATACTGTGTCGGAAACCGAAACCTGCAAAGTCTACATAAGATCGGATGCACCGACTCGTAGTGTCTTTGGGAGAAAGGGGGGGGGGTGGGGTCATCAATTTTTCTCTGACTATTATTATTACATCATCGTTATCTACCAGAAAAAAATCTACAATCCTATTTAAAACAGTAACAACAACAACAACCCCCACACCCCGAAAAAAAAAATTAAAAATTAAAAAAAAATAAATTATATTATATCGAAAAGTACATACAGTAGCCTACCATACGGTAATACCCTGACCGCAATCACTATATTTTCTCATGCCTGGAAGATGGGCACGATGGAAGATTGTTAAAGGGGGAAAAAAAACAAAAACAAAAACAAACAAAAAAACTCAGTAATTTCCTGAAGCAAGACAATCCATATCTATACAGTTTAAATATCGTTATCCTGGATCATGCCCAAAATCCTCCCATATATCTTGTTACTCTGGGACAATCCGTAGATCAATGAATAAAACGACAACGATTTACATTTTTTTTAAAACACTACCAAAATGTTATAGAAATATGAGTGCACGACCAGAAATGGAATATAATCTAGGCCAAATACTCGTCTAAATTTGTGTTAAATCGTCCATCAATTATCTATAAGCCAGAACCAGTGTTAAAGTGCCAAAGAGATGCAGCATTAAATACAAACGAATCCCGCTTTAACGTGATAGTTGGAGTCAATAAAAATCGGATCGCGTTACATCGTGGTGTTAACAATATTCCGATCTATTAGCTTTGTGATTTCTTAAGGTAGACAGATGGGGGATTTCATTATAGCGATTTTGTACAATTTCTTCGGGCTAGTGAATGGGTTTGAATTTGGACAATTTTTTTTTAGTGAGCCTGTTATGGTGTTATTCAAATATATAAATATTTATGTTTTTAAATTCACCTCTTTCGGGTAACTTCGGGATCAAAATTTTCGATTCATTCTATGAAATTTTTGGAGCCACACCTCGACCACTTTAAATCTGAATGCAGGCAATAGCTGAGCGCGCTACAGCGGGGTGGGAAACGAGGGGGTTCCACTGTACTATTACAATGATTGAACGTTAGCCGTGGAAGGTGAGAACCGCTGGGTACAGATATAGACTGGTCCAGTTACCTCGTCAGACAACGCTAACACCAAGGAACGGTTCGTGACAATGACAAATGAGACCGGCCCGTCTTAAGTATAATTGGCACGAACCATTTCAAGGCAGGACGGTTTGGCGGGGGGAACGTGGCTGGATCATGGAACCCACCCCGTCGTGTTTGGCGCGGCAAATGGAAAGCTCGAGTTCATTGAACAGCTGAATTGGAAATGTAGAATCGATATTACAAACACAACCCGTGGTGTGAGCACAGAGGCGTAGCTAAGTGGGGGGGGGGGGGGGGATGGCCCCGGACGCCAGTCTAGTTAGGGGCGCCAAAATTATGCTTTGATGTTATTTTATTGATGAGAATAATGGGTTTCAGAGTTGAAAAAAAGAAAGGAATGCGATTTAAAATGAATTTCGTCCCCGGGGCGTCAAACACTATAGCTACGCGTCTGGGTGAGCTGGTATAAAGATAAGGACTCGATCTGTTTTAGCTCAGTTTTAACGCAAAAAACCCCCTGTTGAACGCATGTGTTAAAAGCTCAAGCATTTTGCTTTTGTTTGTTTAATTATTTAGGCGATTCCAGAAGTTGATAATTTCTACATTGAAACAAAGGACGGTTTTCTGGTACAGAGACGTATATAGAATATATGCCTGGCGGAGACTGGGCCAGTTATTAGTACGTTATTTAAGGTTAATTCGAAATGGGTTTAAAATAGCCTCCTCCCCATTTCCTCTTATTTCCGCTTTCTAAATGGGCGCACAATACCTCTAACAGTTTAACTAAATTCCCCGTTTTTTTCATAATAGGGAGTGACATAAGAATACACGCGACGAGGGTTTCAAGCTTAGGATTTAGTTGGACTTTAGACGAGACCATTGGACTTTAGACGAGACCATTGGACTTTAGACGAGACCATTGGACTTGAGACGAGACCATTGGACTTTAGACGAGACCATTGAACTTGAGACGAGACCATTGGACTTTAGATGAGACCATTGAACTTGAGACAAGACCATTGGACTTCAGACGAGACCATTGGACTTTAGACTAGACCATTGGACTTAAGACGAGACCTTGCGTCTACGAATAGGTATACAGGACCAGTTTTTCTAGTTATTCCGTCCAAAAAATGTTAGCACAGCTCAATTTTATTTGACATGCAAAGGCTTTTTGAAAAAAAACAAACAAGAAAAAACAAATTCATCATAAAGAAGTTTTGTGGATAGAAAAACAAGTGCACTGTTAGACAAGATGGACATGATGTATTCTGGACCACCCGCCAGGCTGGGGGGGGGGGGGGGGAGAGTTGTGTACTTGAATATCTCAATCGTTTCCAGTCATGTTTTTGTGTCACATTCATAACCGTTCTGGTCTGGACGGTTTGTGCTATAGTCACTGAAATCAGTGACGTCACTAGGGCTGGTGTCCCCCGGTGCGGTAAGCTCATGCCCCTTCCCCCCCAAACCCTTCACTTTTTCGATTTCCCTCTATGGACTTCCTCCGATTCGTCTTGCTCATGACATAACATATAATACTTTTTACATAATAAACTGTAATAATGTTAGTAATGGATTCTTAAAGTAACAAAGGACAAGCACACAACGCTAGATGTTTCAGTACCGTACACTCACAAATAAACCTCTTAAAAAAATATATGCTAGAGATGGGGGAATGGAACCCTCTTTTTTAGAAGTTCGGGTTCGTTTTGGCCACCGCTCAGGTTCGGCAAGCAGTTAAACTCCACAATCAATCACTCAAGTTCGGAAAACACTCAAGTTCGGCAACCAGTCGAGCCCAGCAACCACTCAAGTTCAGCAACCATTCAAGTTCAGGAACCACGGCACGTTTAGTAATTATAGCACATTTTCTATTATTTTGGTTCTACTTTACATAAAATAAAAGATATTTGTAATTTTTTTAAAAACATGAGCGTTTAGTATAGAAATATAAAATACACTAAAAAAAAAAAGAACATCCATTTTCTTATGCTATCAAAGTACACTAGGATTTATTTAGCCATAAACAAGGGCGTTGAGAACCGCTGCTCTCTTTGTCGTTAAAATTTAATGACAAAAAAATAGGAAAATATAAAATGGTATTGGGTTAAATTGTAATGGTTTATGCTCATTGAAAGGACAATAGCGGGCACGAAATGGCTTATCAATCTTCTCAGCTAGAATACCTGCCAGCTGCGACTCCTGCGGAAATAGTAGGACAGGAAATAGCAGGACATGAAATAGTAGGATAGGAAATAGTAGGACAGGAAATAGCAGGACAGAGTATGTGTGGAAGCTTGAATAGAAAGACAGGACATCTGAGACAATGTGAATTGGATTTACACACAATTCTACAATTTTTAATTATTTTTTTTTAAGCGATACCAGATATATGAAAATTTATTTGTTGCCCCATCGATCAGTATTTACCAGCGGGCTACCCCCGGCTGTTACAAAATCTAAATGATCACCTTAAGTCAATACTGTTGCTAAGTGAGTGAAGTCCCATAGTATATTGATGGCTGATTTTTTGCGTTTAAGAAAAACTGTACATGTCTTGTGCTTATTTTAATGGGGTCGCGACCCACAGGTTGAGAACCGCTGCACTAGTACCTTATTTTTACCAGGCAAACTACCTTCATATTATGTAGTATTTTTTATCTTCCTATATCGACTTGGAAAGAAATTTATATACATCAATAGATACATGTGTTAACATTTAAAGTTTTTAAAATTTTATGTTTGCAACAACTCATTGTTACAAGTTGTTAGAAAAGTTGGCTTGCAAATTATTAATCACTGAATTAAAAAAAAAAGAATTTAAGAAATCGCCCTGAGTGCCGTGTTGGCCGTAGTCTGCCAACCTCTGACCAAGACAGCGCTCCCCAAATGGTGGTCCATGGAACAGTCAATACCACATGAATATTTATGGAAAAAGACACACACACACAAATTTAAAAAAAATTAAATCTGGCACCGGTCCCTGTTTTATTTTCGAAACGTGTGTTTTATTTACTCTCTAATTTTGGGTCTCGGTGACAATTAGTGTGCGTGTTTAAAGGATGTTCACACTGAAACAGTTATATATAACTCCAATTACTTAAGTGACAGTTATTGTTTTCTTAAACAAATGTATTGCACACATTTATTTATACGCCGAATCTCACCTATTTTTAATATGTCGGGAATTTCACTCAACTGGATAAAAATGCCACACATTAATCGACCCCAATAAAAAAATTGTTTCGTAAAATCTTTATAAAATGTAATGTCGAGCAATAGGGGGGGGGGGGTTAAATTAGACACAACATGCATACAAGTAAAGCACTTTATAAAATCCCAATTAATGCTCCCCCCCTCTAACCAGGCTCGCAACCGCACATATTTTCCTGCCCATGAACAATATTAATATTCTATTGACCCACCCGCCTTTACACCGCAGATTTATTTCACCAACTGTTTCAGAACAAAGAAAAGAAAATATTACGCACCAAACGTACTTGCAATATTTATTTTTGTTGTTGTTGAGAATCTCATTTAGCGCATTTATTGGTAATTTCATTTCGTCAAATCGGCGGCATCATATTTTCTTAATCTTTCATTTATAAAGGGTGATTTTTTTTTTTTTGGGGGGGGGGGGGTTTGGGGGATGGGGCTGAAAATTTGAAAGAAGGTTTCGTCATCGGCTACGAGCCTATGTGCCAAGTTTCAGATAGATGGGTTGACGGGAAGTGGGTCAATTACCCGTCCGAAGATTCTGACATCCAGCCAGAAACACACGGGGGAAAGAAAAGCGAAGTTAACGTAAAGGATTTTAAAAACAAACAAGCAATCGCTTCACTTTTTAAATATTCCTTAAGAGGTACAAAAAAAACAAACAAGCAATCGCTTCACTTTTTAAATATTCCTTAAGAGGTACAAAAAAACAAACAAGCAATCGCTTCACTTTTTAAATATTCCTTAAGAGGTACAAAAAAAACAAACAAGCAATCGCTTCACTTTTTAAATATTCCTTAAGAGGTACAAAAAAAACCAAACAAGCAATCGCTTCACTTTTTAAATATTCCTTAAGAGGTACAAAAAAAACAACAAGCAATCGCTTCACTTTTTAAATATTCCTTAAGAGGTACAAAAAAAACAAACAAGCAATCGCTTCACTTTTTAAATATTCCTTAAGAGGTACAAAAAAAAACAAACAAGCAATCGCTTCACTTTTTAAATATTCCTTAAGAGGTACAAAAAAAACAAACAAGCAATCGCTTCACTTTTGAAATATTCCTTAAGAGGTACAAAAAAAACAACAAGCAATCGCTTCACTTTTGAAATATTCCTTAAGAGGTACAAAAAAAACAACAAGCAATCGCTTCACTTTTGAAATATTCCTTAAGAGGTACAAAAAAAACAACAAGCAATCGCTTCACTTTTGAAATATTCCTTAAGAGGTACAAAAAAAACAACAAGCAATCGCTTCACTTTTGAAATATTCCTTAAGAGGTACAAAAAAAACAACAAGCAATCGCTTCACTTTTGAAATATTCCTTAAGAGGTACAAAAAAAACAACAAGCAATCGCTTCACTTTTGAAATATTCCTTAAGAGGTACAAAAAAAACAACAAGCAATCGCTTCACTTTTGAAATATTCCTTAAGAGGTACAAAAAAAACAACAAGCAATCGCTTCACTTTTGAAATATTCCTTAAGAGGTACAAAAAAAACAACAAGCAATCGCTTCACTTTTGAAATATTCCTTAAGAGGTACAAAAAAAACAACAAGCAATCGCTTCACTTTTGAAATATTCCTTAAGAGGTACAAAAAAAACAACAAGCAATCGCTTCACTTTTGAAATATTCCTTAAGAGGTACAAAAAAAACAACAAGCAATCGCTTCACTTTTGAAATATTCCTTAAGAGGTACAAAAAAAACAACAAGCAATCGCTTCACTTTTGAAATATTCCTTAAGAGGTACAAAAAAAACAACAAGCAATCGCTTCACTTTTGAAATATTCCTTAAGAGGTACAAAAAAAACAACAAGCAATCGCTTCACTTTTGAAATATTCCTTAAGAGGTACAAAAAAAACAACAAGCAATCGCTTCACTTTTGAAATATTCCTTAAGAGGTACAAAAAAAACAACAAGCAATCGCTTCACTTTTGAAATATTCCTTAAGAGGTACAAAAAAAACAACAAGCAATCGCTTCACTTTTGAAATATTCCTTAAGAGGTACAAAAAAAACAACAAGCAATCGCTTCACTTTTGAAATATTCCTTAAGAGGTACAAAAAAAAAACAATTAATAAACTTAAAATTGTTCAACCATGATTGTGTATGAACTTCAGCCATAGGTCCACTGTATAGCATCACAAGAAGCAAGATCAGAATAACTTTGTTGTTTTGTAGTCTACAAAGCTGGTCAATTTTTTTTTTTTAAATATTCGCTCTCGGCACGGACGTACCTGACCTGACCTTTGACCCCAAACGTCGGGGTAGATAATAACTTTATTGCATTGGTTTATTCCATCCGTGGAGAGAATGCGGGCGGGCAAGTTAACAATGGGGGTCGATGACGTCATCACGAGAGCCTTCCCCCAGTGTGCGTCAATGCACGATATATTTTTTTTGTCTCCATGATTTGGAATTCAAATGATGCTGATCTTATCCATGGCTTATCCACAACGATGCTGAATCACATTCTGGATAGTTTTACTTTTTTTGAAATGGATAGGTGTTGCCCACAAGGGGGAGACTACTTGGCTTGTTTGGTTGTCACTAATGACGACCCGTTCAGCTTTTTGTTCTTCTCGAATTTTTCTTTCCATAAAATCGTTTTATTTTCTTTCTATAATACCCTTCCCGCGATCTGCGGTGGTAGGCAAATAGTTCATGAACTCTAGTTTCCCAACTGTCTAATCACTTTCCACAATTATGTTCATTCTTCTGTCCCCTCGCTCTCTTCCATACATACATTCTCTTCCATACCATCTCTTTCCCACACATCATCTCTTCTACACATACTATCTCTTACACACATACCATCTCTTCTACACATACTATCTCCACCACACATACCATCTCTTCCATACATACATTCTCTTCTACACATATCATCTCTTCTACACATACTATCTCTTCCACACATACCATCTCTTCCACACATAGCATCTCTTTACACAAACTATCTCTTCCACACATACGATCTATGTCACACACATATATCTTCCACACATAACATCTCTTCCATACATACCATCTCTTCGACACATGTCATATCAGTCTCTTTAATTTGTCCATTTGTCTCCTTTTCTCCTCTCTCTATATTTCTCTCTTTCTGGAAAACTTTCCTCAATATCTTATCCTTCTTTGCTACCAAATCCCTCTTGGCTTCCAAATCCCTCTTGGCTAACAAATCCCTCTTGGCTACCAAATCACTCTTGGCTACCAAATCCCTCTTGGCTTCGATGGCTACCAAATCCCTCTTGGCTTCGAAATCCCTCTTGGCTACCAAATCCCTCTTGGCTACCGAATCCCTCTTGGCTACCACATCCCTCGTGGCTACCACATCCCTCTTGGCTACCACATCCCTCTTGGCTACCAATTCTTTAACATTACAGCCATGCTTGAATGTTCTATGCATCTGTGATTCCCAAAGTGGTGGTCGGAAAACCTGCAGCGGCCCTGAGGACTTTTTGTCAATGTTGTCAATGTCATCAATGTTGTCAATGTTATCAATCCTGTCAATGTTATCAATGTTGTCAATGTTATCGATGTTGTCATGTTATCAATCCTGTCAATGTTATCAATGTTGTCAATATTGTCAATGTTATCAATGATGTCAATGTTATCAATGATGTCAATGTCATCAATGCTGTCAATGTTATCACGGTTGTCAATGTTATCAATTCAGTCAATGTTATCAATGTTTTCAATGTTATCAATGCTGTCAATGTTATCAATGCTGTCAGTGTTATCAATGTTTTCAATGTTGTCAATGTTATCAATGATGTCAATGTCATCAAAGCTGTCAATGTTATCAATGCTGTCAATGTTGTCAAAGGACATGCACTAAGCATGCGACTATTTCTTAAACTATGTCGAGGCTGAATACACAGACCTACTTTATCTTACAGAAGTCAAGTCGCTTTCACGTGGAAATGTTTTGAATCGAGCGCGGTCTCCCCAAACTGAACGTGTCACGTTTTTCTACGAGTTGATCAAAAAGCATGTTCTCCCAGATAAGCTGGCAGAATTCTCGCCCCGTCTTTTCGTCACTTTTTGGCTATGTGAATGCGTTGAACAAAGATATGCAAGGGGGGAAATATCAATATAATTTTAGCCGGAGACAAGACTTCAGCCTTTGGATGAAAGCTTCAATGCTGGAAACCGAATTAAACAAGGCGGCAGCCCAGGGCCGGCCCTAACAATTGCGGGGCCCTATGCGAAACGGATTGCGCGGGGCCCTGTCTGGGTAGGGATAAGGATAATAAGTGAAAATTAAGATTTTGTATTATAAAATAAATTCGCGCGGGGCCTATGAAAGTGCGGGGCCCATTGCGGCCGCATAGGTTGAGTGGCCTAAGACCGGCCCTGCGGCAGCCAAGGACGGGTTGCGTTCCAGCTGTGTGAAGGAAACGTTCTTCTTGTATTGTCCTTTCTATATATTTCAAGCTTCCACATTCCTTGTTCTACAAACTCCTTGGCAGTCTTTTCAGAGGTAGTTATTTTGTTCTTGCTGAAGATCGTGAAACTAAAAGGTTGGATGACATCAGGGAAACAAAAAATACGGGCATATCACCGAACTTTTAGAGAGAGATTCTCTGATTACTTTAGAGATCTTGATTCACAGAATCTCAGTTGGATTGTAGATCCATTTACTTTACGCAAAAGCTAATTTACTAGAGGAACCAGAAGACCTTCAAGATTGACAGAGGCAGTTCAATTGCCGATGTGCCAGAAGACCTTCAAGATTGACCGAGGCAGTTCAATTGCCGATGAACCATAAGAACCTTACGATTGACAGACACAGTCCACTTATTGGACTTCGTTCCAACAATAAAGCAAGTACTTATGTGACAATAAAGCAGATCTGTTTTGTTTTGTTGATGGTAAGACCTGAATTAAAATTTCACACGAGGAGGCAGTGGATAAGTTAATGCCTTTCGAACTTCTGACATTGTTTCTCCAGTCTGAAATCATTTCTCCAGTCTGACATCATTTCTCCAGTCTGACATCATTTCTCCAGTCTGACATCATTTCTCCAGTCTGACATCTTGTCTCCAGTCTGACATCATTTCTCCTATCTAACATTATTTCTCCAGTCTGGCATCATTTCTCCAGTCTGAAGTATTAAAAAGAAATCAATAAAATCATTTAGTTCCACGAAGAGGCTTTTATTAATTTTT
The DNA here is from genome assembly GCA_964017045.1 of Omphiscola glabra. Taxonomy (NCBI): domain Eukaryota; kingdom Metazoa; phylum Mollusca; class Gastropoda; family Lymnaeidae; genus Omphiscola; species Omphiscola glabra. Next base: position 9,619,273 of record OZ024804.1, on the reverse strand, counting down.
TTCTATGCATGTTATACTTTTATGTTTCTATGTATGTTATACTTTTATATTTCTATGTATGTTATACTTTTATATTTCTATGTATGTTATACTTTTATATTTCTATGTATGTTATAATTTTATATTTCTATATATGTTATACTTTTATGTTACTATGTATGTTATACTTTAATATTTCTATTTATGTTATACTTGTATACTTCTATGTATGTTATACTCTTATATTTCCATGTATATTATCCGCAAACCTTCTGTAATCCTTTTTCATTTCAACAGTCTATTATTTTTTTTATTTTTCCACTTGGGCCGGATTTTGTGGGGTGAGGGTTGGAATGGGTTAAACGACGATTTAAAACAAATATATTTTGGGGTAGAGGCTAACAAAATGTCGCCGATCCATGATATAGAATAATTTTTTTAAATCTTTATCAGTCAGCGTCACTATTCCAAACCCTAGGAATAAAAAGAAAACACCGAGATTACCAAGAGAATAAAAATCACCACTTTAGATTGGAATTTTTTTTTTGCAATAGTTTGTGTTTTAACTTTAAGACTGTCGAGGAGCGTCACTACGATGGTTGCATTAAGAGTGCTTGTTTGAGACCAGCAGCCCCAAATTTAAAAAAGAAATAAAAAAGGTTTGGGGGGGGGGGGTTTGAGAAAAGAGTCTGTTTGCCATAACGTCTGAAGACTACTCGGTCATAACGTTGAATGTAAACACCGTGACGTCATATCTGGCTATTGACGACTGCCCATCGGAATTGATCGATTCCAGGACCACGGAGCAATCCGAACGGATCGATCCGAACGGATCGATACCACGCCCCTATACCAACACGAGTATCGACTACGGGAAGTGGATATAATAATAGTGCTGGGAACGGGTTAAGTGTGGAGGGGGAAAAAAGAAGTAGGGTGGGGGTGAATTGCGATAGTTTTCAATTCTTTATTAAAAAAAGAAAATAGGAACCATCCAATTTTGTCGCCCGGCTATTCACGTAGAATCTATTTATAGCATGCTTATAATTAGAACGTTAGCCGTCTCTCTACTAATAACGTTGACATTTCAGTGGCCTTGGGCTAACTCTAGACGTTTTCAGATTAGCCGCGCCGTAATCCATTTCTATCAGTCGGCCATGTCAGTGCAACGCGTTGTGTTATTCTCGAAATGGCCCGATATAAATACACCATTTAATACTAACTATGGATGGCGGTTCAATGCGCGAGGCCACCCCCCCTCACACCACCAACCCCCCCCGAAATCTCGAACCTCAAACAAAACTGGCGTCAGCGTCAAAGTTACTACGTCACATCCATGCGTCATGTCGGTCCAATTCAGCGTAATAAGGGGGGTGCGGAAGGGGGCAGACTTCCCCGGATGGAATTTTTTTTTTCTTGTTATGGACGGGCGAACATTCTCCGCGAACTGCAGAAGTTTTTTGTAAGAGAAAGAGGGAGGGGTGGCAAAAATCTTGATTCACCCCTGGCGGCACCAACACGATCTGCGCCACTGTCTACTGCTCTTAATAATTTAATTCTCACTCTTTCTCCCTCTCTCTTTTTTGTTTTTCCATTCTCTTTTTTATTCTCCTTCTTCCCTCTCTCTCTTTCTCGCTATCCTCTCTCTTTCTCTTCTCTCTCCCACTCTCTTTCTCAATAATCTAGAGCACAATGTTCTACAAACGTCACACGCTTAGGAGACACATAAAGACGGGGTGAAACAATCTCTAACGCCGTCATGTTGAGCATCTAACAGTGTAGACATTCTAGTGCAGAGGTCCCCAAACTGTTTTGTCTCGTAGACCCCTTGCCACGTTCTTCGGTTTTGGGTAGACCCCCTGCTTACCTGATATTGATTTTTTGCAAATTTATTAAATTCAAATGTATTTTTGACAGCCGTTATAGTGCTACTCACTTGGAAAGCTTTAAATTTATTTTCATATATCAGAAAATCTACTTAATAACTTAAAGTTTAATATGAGTCTTCATCACGTTTCATGAACATTTATGTTTTTTCCTAATTTTTACTTCATAGGTACTTTTATAATTTATGTAGGAAGATATATGTCTTTATATTATAAAGTAATATTATGTAAGTAAATAGGTACTATCTGTGTATGTGGATTATTCCATTCATGGAATGCCAGGCTTGAAGTCACGACCTTCTTACAGGAGATCCACTATCGTTGACCCCCATTTTCATTTCATGGACCAATTTTTTTCCCCGTTGATATGGACCCCTTGCAAGTTGTCGTAGACCCCTGGGGGTCGATATAGACCACTTTGGGAATCACTGTTCTAGTGGATAACTAGAAAACCATCGTCCCTTGCTACATAATAAGAGCAGCACTGATTTTGTTTCTTTGTTTTCTTAAGCAGCGAAATATTAATTACATATAATTATAGCATTCTAACGATCAAAATCCATCCCATCTGCTAGATATAGCCCGCCGAACATTGGTGACACCAATGCGTGCACTTCCTATCTGCTAAAGTTACTTGACAAAATATGAACTCAAGTAACTCACATTTAATAATCCCAATTTTTGCTACACCCCTTCCCCCAAGATACGTCACTGCTCGATTTCCCAAAAGAAAATATTACGCGCCAAACGCAGTCGCGTCATTTAGCAGTTAACGGGAATTATATTTTGCGCGCTATTGAACTCATTATTGAACCACAATTTCTTTCAAACATTTGTAATTATTTGTAATATACTCTCAATACCAAATTCGCTGATTAGGAAGTAGTCCAAGAGTCACACCAGAAGCGTAATATATATAAGAGATAAAAAAAAAATGTGCACTACTCCATGCTAAAATATCGTCATGCAATTTTAAATTGAAAAGAAGAGCATGTACTTTCAGTAATAATCCTGACTACAGTTTAATGGTTTTTTTTTTTATTAAGAAAAGCAGTATCGATACAACATTCTTTTCTTTAAAAAACACCCTTCCGTTTCGATCAATTTCTGAGCTCCCAGCAGATAGCAGTTCCCCCTTTCGTCGCCATGATGGTATCCCGGGTCGAATATTCGTCTATCCCGTTGTCTCTCTCTCTCTCTCTCTCTCTTTCTCTCTTTCTCTCTCTCTCTCTCTCTCTCTCCTTCTCTCACTCTCTCTCTCTCTCTCTCTCGACCTATATTTTCTTTGCTCACATATCTTTTTGATAACCTTCTTGTTTAGTTAAAAAAAAACAAAAGAAAACATGACTGGAAGGAAACAACTCTCTGACTTAAAGACATCCCATGGTTACACTATGAGTAAAACTTCGATCTAGTTTGTCGTCCCCACTAACTCGTCCACCAGCTCTCCCCCAACTCTGCCCTGCTTCTCCCCCCCCAACTTTTCCTCCAGCTCACCCCTCCAGTTTACCCCTCCAACTCTCCTCTCCAGCTCACCCTTACAACTCCCCCCTCCAACTTTTCCTCCAGCTCACTCCAGCTCAACCCTCCAACTCGACCCTCCGAATTTTCCTTCAGCTCACCCCTTCCAGTTCATCCCAACTCACCCCTCTAACTTTTTCTCCAACTCTCTCCTCCAGTTCTCCCCTCCAACTCTCCCCTCCATTTCACCCTCCAGCCCTTCCTTCCAACTTTTCCTCCAGCTTACCTCTCCAACTTTTCCTTCAGCCTACCCCTCCAGCTCACCCATCCAGCTCACCCCTCCGGCTCTCCCTTCCCGCGTAACGGTCTGTCTTCAACTCCTCCGCACTGTCATCTATCGTACACTCCCCGCAGGTTGACGACTCCGGGTTGGGAAGAGGGGGGTGGGTGGAATCACGAATCAACGACAGCGTGAGCACACGAGGTCTTGCGTCAATGGCATATTTTTTCCTGGGGAGCCTTCTACACACATTTGTGGAGAGGAGTGGATAACATTTCTGTACACAGCAGGATGTGTGATAGATGAATTAAAATTCATGAGACGTGGTATGTGCGTTTATTTATCGATCCACGGACACGTCGATGTTTTCGCCAGATAACAAGTTCTATAACTCCGATTATGTTCATTGGATTACTAGTTCCTAGTCGAGTGCGCCGACTGTGTTCATCGTACCACTGTTGTAAAATGACGAAATACGCGAGTCTACTGGTAAAGATAACTCATTAAAAACTTAATTAAGATGATATGTTCACCGAACAAACATAAACATGTCTACCGTAATAATCCTAGAGGTGTATATTCTCTGGTTCGATGTTGTTCCTTTTGTCTTGATACATGCATGAGTTTAATCAAAAGCTTGTGGAATAGTTTTGTTTAACCTCATTGTTAACATAGAGTTGACCATACTCAACTGCAAGGAATATTCGGGTTTAATCTCTGACACAATATTTTTAAAACTCAATTGACAACTAAAGCTAGTTATCTAGACCGTATTTAGAGAAAAATCTTGATCTTTAAATAATAAATTGTGTTTGTTTAACAAGATTTGACCACGCATAGACTTGTTTGTTTGTTTTTGAAAAACCGATAAGCAGAGTTACAATTTGGTGTAGTTTAAATATTCTCAAAAATATGATAGCATAGAAACATAGAAATTGTCATTCATATTTGTTTGATATAATATTTTCTTCATGATACTTGATCAATTTCTTTTTTAAAAAAACGCAGCACGTCCCTCAGTAAGTATGACGCCCCCATGTACATAAAACCCAGGCCGCAGCCGCCCCTTAGTAAGTATAACGCCCCACTAAACATATAAGGCACAGGTCGCACGCCTCTCAGTAGGTACGACGCTCCCGTGAACATGAAGGCCCATGGTCAAAGGGCCTATCTGTCACAACGTCCTTCCCAAATATGACAATCAAATTAAATGGCCACGATTTAGCCACCATTGTATATGTCACAAAATATTTCCTTTATCCTCTTGTAACTCACTTGCTCTCAAACGTCATGCGCTGACCGAATTTCCAGATATCGGATAAAATTTAAAAAAAAATACTTAAGAAAGGGAAAAAAATGTTTTAAATTCGATCACCAGAATGTCGGTCCTTGTTTTTTCTTTCCATTTCGCTCGAACTCTGTGTACTAATAACTTTATATTGTTTTCTATGTCCTTGGATCAATAGTGTTCCAGTTATAACATTCCAACTCGACAGTTGTTATCTTGTATTTATAATGCATTTTTAACTTACATATTTTCTTAAATATAAAGCTGTTCTGTTCATATTAGTTGTATCCCCGCCATGTAATTGAAGGGCTCTTTTATTGTTAATGACGTTGGAGGGTCCAGTGATTAGTTCGCGTTCATGGAAACAATGGATGAGCCACACACCTTATCCAAAAAAATTAACGCCTCCCCGTTTCTCTCATGTATTTGCAGATCCGTGCGCTGTAGTGGATTTGTCCCGCGCCAATATCGGACGCAGCCAATGAGCTGGCAGTGGATTAATCTGACCGGAAGTGATCATGGATTTCCAAGTGTGATAGGTTTCTATGTTCCCAATATATATAACTTGGGTAAGTCTGCACGTCTCGACTCTACGTAAATCTATTTGGATTTTGCGTTTTCTGTTAAATTATCTTTCATCTGATTCAATGGGACACATTTTTAAAAAAAAAAACGGAATCTCCCTTATGGGGCTTAAAAAAGGGTTGGTGGGTATCATTTGTTTCTACAAAGCTTATGTCCACATAAGCGCCTCATACGTTTGATGTGCCCGGGGCCATCACCCTCTTTACCACACCCTTTCAAAAGGCCTTGCCTACCCATAATGGTTGGAGTGAAAGGTGAGCACATAGAAATGTCAAGGTGATTAAAATACACGTACAATACAGATCTGTCCATAAGAAATCTCAACTCTTCATAAGGGCACCATAAAAAAAAACAATAAGTACATAAGGGAAATAAAATTGTGAATCTGAGGGTCAAAGGGCATGTATACATACGCACCAAGACCACCCTAATGCCATTAGTCTCGAAGATGGGAAGATAGGACGATGAAACGTTGAGACGATGGGGCGATGGGAAGATGGGAAGGTGGGGCGATGGGAAGATGGGACGATGGTTAGATGGGACGATGGGACGATGGGAAGATGGGGCGATGGGAAGATGGGGCGATGGGACGATGGGAAGATGGAGTGATGGGGTGATGGGACTATGGGAATATGGGGCGATGGGACGATGGGAAGATGGGGTGATGGGACAATGGGAAGATGGGGTGATGGGAAGATGGGACGATGGAATATGGGGCGATGGGAAGATGGGGTGATGGGGCGATGGGAATATGGGGTGATGGGAAGATGGGGTGATGGGAAGATGGGGTGATGGGAAGATGGGGCGAAGGGAAGATGGGGTGATGGGAAGATGGGTGATGGGACGATGGGAAGATGGGGCGATGGGAAGATGGGAACGATTTTAAATGGACAAAATTTACTTTCTAGAGCACTGCTTCGGTATATGTTTCAGATATGTTGGAACTTGAGTATGCCACACAAAAAAACTATCAAACATTTTTCATTCGTTTTAACATAGACATCTGCAGCCTAATCAATAGACATCTGCAGCCTAATCCATAGACATCTGCAGCCTAATCCATAGACATCTGCCGCCTAAAACATAGACATCTGCAGACTAATACAAAGACATCTGCAGCCTAATACATAGACATCTGCAGTCTACTACATAGACATCTGCAGCCTAATCCATAGACATCTGCAGCCTAATACATAGACATCTGCAGCCTAATCCATAGACATCTGCAGCCTAATACATAGACATCTGCTGCCTAATCCATAGACATCTGCAGCCTAATACATAGACATCTGCAGCCTAATCCATAGACATCTGCAGCCTAATACATAGACATCTGCAGCCTAATCCATAGACATCTGCAGCCTAATACAAAGACATCTGCAGCCTAATACATAGACATCTGCAGCCTAATACATAGACATCTGCAGCCTCATCTATCGGCAATAGAAGAAATTCTTCATCTCTCCTGTCTCCCAAAAAGGGGGTTATGAAAAACAACGAGAAGCGTTTTTTTTTTTAATGTTTCTTTTTTTTTCTGTGTAGTCTAACCAGTCATACCTTCAAATGTAGTCTAACCAGTCATACCTTCAAATGAAGTCTAACCAGTCATACCTTCAAATGTAGTCTAACCAGTCATACCTTCAAATGTAGTCTAACCAGTCATACCTTCAAATGAAGTCTAACCAGTCATACCTTCAAATGTAGTCTAACCAGTCATACCTTCAAATGTAGTCTAACCAGTCATACCTTCAAATGTAGTCTAACCAGTCATACCTTCAAATGTAGTCTAACCAGTCATACCTTCAAATGAAGTCTAACCAGTCATACCTTCAAATGTAGTCTAACCAGTCATACCTTCAAATGTAGTCTAACCAGTCATACCTTCAAATGAAGTCTAACCAGTCATACCTTCAAATGTAGTCTAACCAGTCATACCTTCAAATGTAGTCTAACCAGTCATACCTTCAAATGTAGTCTAACCAGTCATACCTTCAAATGTAGTCTAACCAGTCATACCTTCAAATGTAGTCTAACCAGTCATACCTTCAAATGTAGTCTGACCAGTCATACCTTCAAATGAAGTCTAACCAGTCATACCTTCAAATGAAGTCTAACCAGTCATACCTTTAAATGAAGTCTAACCAGTCATACCTTCAAATGAAGTCTAACCAGTCATACCTTCAAATGAAGTCTAACCAGTCATACCTTCAAATGAAGTCTAACCAGTCATACCTTCAAATGAAGTCTAACCAGTCATACCTTCAAATGAAGTCTAACCAGTCATACCTTTAAATGAAGTCTAACCAGTCATACCTTCAAATGAAGTCTAACCAGTCATACCTTCAAATGAAGTCTAACCAGTCATACCTTCAAATGAAGTCTAACCAGTCATACCTTCAAATGAAGTCTAACCAGTCATACCTTCAAATGAAGTAGAGTGGTGTGAAAAAGTTCGAGAGTTCCTTTAGAGGCTATACATTTGAAGGCGTTATTGCTCCTGATCAAACGCGTACGATACAGTTGGGAAAGTCGAGCCCCAACGTCATGAAAAAGAATGCCTCATTGCCAAGCATGAAATGGAATTTAGATTGTTATAGCTATTGAAAAGAACAGGAGGTATAAAGAGGTAACATGTTTTTCCCCTTGAAGTGGATCGGCTCGGAATGTCTGGCAATGCGCACCGAGATTTGCGCACGTACTCTTCTCTGTTTTACAAATGTTTTGCACATCGATTAAGCGTCAGTTCACACGATGAAATTTCGCGTCAATTTGTTGTATGAGCGCACTATTGTGTGCGTGGTTTCTTTTTGGGGGAATTTTATCAAATAGTAATTTGAAAGTTGTGACAAGGCTTCATACACGAATTGCATCAACTGCTTGAAGGAAAATTTGATACAAATTTCTGGAATCTGATTGTCTCTTGAAAAGCGGTAATTTTATAATACTGTCAGCTACGTTTGCTTTATGAATGGTCAAATTAGGAGAGTTAAAAAAAAAAAAAAACTCTTTACATTAACTTCGCTTTAGTTTCTGGCTCGCCGAGTGGCAAAAATCTTCAGACGGCTAATTGACCCACTTTGCATCAACCTATCGGGCTGAAACACACATGTACTCATTGACGATTACAATACATTATAACAATTACAAAAACATCATCAATAACAACTACATCTACATTTTTATTAAGGCCCGGTTCACACGATCAAATTTTCCTTCAAGCATTTGATGCAATTCGTGTATGAAGCCTTGTCACAACTTTCAAATTACTATTTGATAAAATTCCCCCAAAAAGAAACCACGCACACAATAGTGCGTTCATACAACAATTTGACGCGAAATTTCATCGTGTGAACTGACCCTAAGGATGTATGCGAAAAACCTTGTTTTCAGGGGCTGTTTGAATTTTTCTATTTTTTAAATTTAAGTAGGAAACCGGAGTTCAAACATTGCGTCCATTTCATTTGATGTGCTGCTTTTTCAGTGCGGAATAATTTGACGTAATAAAGTTAATTGTAATAATGAGCTTAAATGCCTTTAAGGCTAGCAGTGAGTCACGCGTAATGATAATGATAAAACAAGGATAAATTTAAGGATATTGTAGATTCTTTAAAGACATATTTATCTTCTAAAGGGGTAACGTTTTTTTTTTAATAGGAATTTTTGTGATATATAAAGAGGAGCAAAGCGAAAAAAATTAGAAATTGAATAATTCAGGTCATTTTTAAACTGAAAAGAAATAAATATATAATAACATTTGAATAGGTAAGCATAGATTTAGAAATGTTGGAGCGCGGAGCACATGCTGCCGTCACACTGACGATACACACTGCCGTCACACTGACGTTACACACTGCCCTTACACTGCCGTCACACTGACGCTACAGACTGAACAAACATGGGGATAAAGCCGTGGCCGTTGCTCAATTCTGTGTTCAATTTCGCAAAACCGCTCGTTCCCGTCGCACCGCGAGGCTGTGTACATATGCAGAGAAATTCCCGTGAGATGGCGCTCCACGCCAAAGGTCACCAAGAAGGTCTTTGCTCGATAACTGATAGAGTTTTTGCTGGTGTTGTTGTTTTGTTTTGTTTGGATTAAACTCATTAAAAATTAATACTAACTTAGCTGGTCGCAGTCGCATTGTCTGAGAAGTTAAAGCAAAAATTAAACCTTTTTAACAACACTTGTACGATGAAAAAAAACAACAACTAAATTGTTCATCAAATTTGTCAACATGGGTTGGAGAGTAGATCGCTCTGGTAAAGGGGGCATAACTCCGTCACGTCGCCTCATATTCCATGAACTTTTGTGACCTTATCAGTGTTTAGGAACGCGTGTTGAAAACAATTTTATGCCGCCTACCGTAAACACGTTACTATTTCATTAGAATCGTTACATATTCTATATCATGGTCCAGCATGTGAATAAATTAATGAAAGACAGCGTTCAAGACGTGTGAAGGAAATTGGCAGAACAAGGTATGTGCAAGCTTGAAATATAACGGCAGGACAATAAAAGAAGAACGTTTTTGGGTAAAAACCTTCCTCAGCAGACATGACAAAGGAAAAAAAAAACAACTTTAACTTTATCAGCTGGTTAATTAGATGTTGGAGAGCTGAATGTGTCCCCCTCATCTACTAATCTTTTGAAACGCTAAGCGTTCACCATATTGGCCTTCTGTAGGTCTGCGGTGGTTAAAAAAACCATTTTATTGCCCTTGACACATAACTCATTGGCCACGCACCAAGGAAATCCATTGAACATCTCAGACATCTGGCCACCAATGGATATCTCAGACATCTGGCCACCAATGGATATCTCAGACATCTGGCCACCCATGATCATCTCATATATCTGACCACCAAAGAACATCTCAGACATCTGGCCACCCATGAACATCTCAGACAGCTGACCACCAATGTACATCTCAGCCATCTGGCCATCATACAAAATCTCGGACTTTTAACCCCTGATGAAGATCGCAGACATTTAAAATCAGTGAACCACCATTGGTAATCTCGGATATTTAACCACCAATGAACGTCTCGGGACGTTGCAGTGCATCACAAATGAAGAGATCTGTTATAATTTATTCAGCAAAGACATCACATACATTACGGCATTAACTGACATCTCTGACACTTAATCACCAATAATCCTCTCTGGCATTTAATCACCAATAATCCTCTCAGACATTTAATCACCAATAATCTCTCTGAAATTTAATCACCAATAATCCTCTCTGACATTTAAGTGACATTGAAACTCTCGGACATTTAACACCCATTGTTTCAATACAATCTTAAATGACGAGATTTTGTGGATGGTATGTACTAGGAAAGGGGTGCATTAAACACAAGGCGTGAGGCGTCCATCAAGCGCCGGGAGTAAGTCGTCCAATAAAGGTCGGGCATAAGGCCTCCATCAAACTCCGGGCGTAAGTCGTCCATCAAACCCAGGGCGAAAGTCGTCCATTAAAGGTCGGGCGTAAGGCCTCAATCAAACGCCGGGCGTAAGGCTACCCTTAAACACAGGGCGTAAGGCGACCATTAAACACCATGCGTGAGTAAGGCATCCATTAAACACCATGCGTGCGTAAGGCATCCATTAAACGCCGACCTTAACGTGTCCCTTATTGAACTCACTCAGCAAGACTAGACCGAAAAGGCCGTAACCCAGTAGAACTCCCATAATCATACACTTGACAGTTGAAACCGCCCGGTCACGCAATAAGTTCTTTGGTTGACCCTAGAAACCGTGTGATTGAATGGCCTATTGATCCCCCGTTCGTCCCGAGGATGCTTTACAGTTATTTTCAAATCTATACAATAACGCTGATCGACTGAGCCCGCTTCCATAGTAGGATCATCTTATTGATTCCATGCATTATATTCAAAAACCATTTGTTACTGATATTTTGTTCTATTTATCTACCTTAAATATTTCAATAAAAATGTCTTTTTAAAAAAAAAATCCTAAATTATAGTAACTTCGCTTTTGTCCGTGTGCTTGTACAAGGCAAAATATTTAGAATGGCTAATTGACCCACTTCTTCCCGTCACCCCGTTGAGCTGAAACTTGGCACAAAGACTCGTTGCCGACGACTACACATTTCTTTCTAATTTTCAGCCGCGAGCCCCAAAAAAAATCCGCTTTATCACTACCACGTGCCACCGATTTCACGAAATGAAATCTTCGATAACAGCGCTAATAGAGATTCTTAAAAAATATATCGCATGTGCGATCGGTGGTAATATTTTCTTCTTTTTTTTTGGTTTTGTTTTACAGAAATAGTTGGGGTAATAAATCTGCGGTGTAAAAGCGAGTGGGAGGCGCTAGAAGATTAATACAGTTATGGGGTGATAGAAAATATGTGGTTGCGAGCCTTGCTGGGGGTTGGGGGGGGGGAAGAGAGCACTAGTTGGGATTCTTATAAAGTGCGTTACTGGTATGCATGTTTTGTCAAATTTTCAGCCCCGACCCCCATTGCTTGTGATTAAATTTTCGAAGTGGCTATTCGTACCCGGGTACCAGAAGTGAGAGGTCGGGATTAAAAAAAAAACTATTTAAAATATTAGTGTTGGGTTTGTAAGACAAAATGAGGTATCAGATGACAGATAATTGAATGGACTACATGCTGGTAAACATAATTCTTCAGTTTAACTGAAATAAACTTTCGATCAAATTTCCGGATACGTGGATTCGATTGTCTTTGAGGGATGGACACACTTTTAATGTAAGGATGGTTGCACGTTTAACTAAGGGATGGATTTACGTTAATTAAGAGATGGATACATGTTGAGAGGTGGATACATGTTGAGAGATGGATACATGTTTGAGAGATGGATACATGTTGAGAGATGGATACATGTTGAGAGATGGATACATGCTGAGAGATGGATACATGTTGAGAGATTGATACATCTTGAGAGATGGATGCATGTTGAGAGATGGATTCATGTTGATAGGTGGATACATGTTGAGAGATGGATATATGTTGAGAGATGCAGTGCCGACCCTAACAATTGTGGGGTCCTATGCGAAACGGATTGCGCGGGGCTTATTCTGGGTAGAGGATAAGGATAATAAGTGAAAATTAAGATTTTGTATTAGAAAATAAATTCGGGGCGGGGCCCATGAAAGAGCGGGGCCCATTGCGGCCGCATAAGTTGCAGTGGCCTAAGGCCGGCCCTGAAGAGATGGATACTTGTGTATTTCAGAGATGGACACACGAATAACTGACTGGATGGGGACACTTGTGGTGGTGGGATGAATACATGTGTAGTTGATGAATGGATGCACGTGAGGGGAGATAATGGAGTAGGCGAGAAAGCCACGGGCCGAATTATTTAATGGACTTGAGTTTGTCGAGTGACCCGGACAGGGCAGCCCATGAGCACACACGAGGAAAAAAAAGTGGGGGGGGGGGTGATGTGATCATTGACTGACACGTAGCAGCGGCGCGGAGCAGTGAATGGAATCCCCCCTGGACGAGGTTGGAGCACCGTTGGTGTTTATGATTATCATTGAAGGATCTGTTTCATGGCTGCTGTGCTTGTTGTATCGGCGTGGTCAGTTATAAGGCCCATTAAGTAACAATTTTGAATATCAGATATACGGTCTATGTGAACATAAGCGACAACTTGCGCATTGACCAAAGGAATGATTTTTTTAGGGGGTCAATTTAAAATTGTTAAGATTGTTGCCATTGTTCAGCTGCTAAGCTACACGCAGCTCTTAGAGTAAAAAAACAAAAACCGCCGCTATTTTCATTAGTAATCCCCCTCTCACCACACACACCTTTTTTGTGTGTGGTTATATCGATGAAACCATAACATTTGTTTTAATGAAGTTGCCAAACCTTTGTGTTAGCAGTGGTTCTCAGCCGTCCTAACGCCGCGACCCTTTCATATAGTTCCTCATGTTGTGGCGACCCCCAAGCTACACAATTATTTTCGTTGCTACTTTATAACTGTAGAGTATATGTGTTTTCCGATGGTCTTTGGCGACCCCGGAGAAAGGGTCGCGCGACCCCCAAAGGGGTCGCGACCCACAGGTCGAGAACCGCTTTGTTAGGGCATCAGAAAAGAACCGGTGCTTAAGATAAATATTAGATATACAATAGTGTGTGAACTTGTTTGCATATCTGAAGGAGACAACTGAGATATATTATGCCAGTATTACTTTTAAAGATAGTGTTGTTGTTTAGAGCAGCTGTTCTCATCTTGTGGGTCGCGACCCCTTTGAAAAGAGGATCGGTGCTAGAACGACCTTAGGGGTCGCCTAAGACCATCGGAAAAACAATTATTTATGAAGCAGCAACGAAAACAATTTTAAGGTTGGGGGGGGGGGGTCTCCACAACATGATGAACTGTATTAAAGAATAGTGGCATTAGGAAGGTTGAGACCCACTGGTTTAGAGAAAAATCATCAGCCATTATTAACGAAAAAATTCTGAATTATGCAGGCCTGCGCCAGTCCCCCATTATTATTTCATCATTCTTATAGGCAATTATGTGTTAAAAGCACTTCTTAATCCCAGTTGGTGTTTTTTGTTTTCCAACCTGTGCACTTTAAAGATATTTTCGTAACACGTGTTTAAATATGATTAAACAATGACCTTTGTAAGAAAATTAAAGACTTTGCAATGTCCTACCACACCAACCGCATTTTCTTTAGGCCCGCACAAGTTTGTCCATTAAGTATTACGACCGACAGGGCCGACCCTAACAATTGCGGGGCCCTATGCGAAACGGATTGCGCGGGGCCCAGTCTGTGTAGGAATAAGGACAATAAGTGAAGATTTTGTATTAGAAAGTAAATTCGGGGCGGGGCCTATGAAAGTGTGGGGCCCAATGCGGCCGTATAGGTTGCAGTGGCCTAAGGCCGGCCCTGACGACCGGCCTTACATTTTGAGCTGTACAGGCCTGATGTAGTACATTAAGATGTCATTCGAAATGCGTTGTCTTGTGTGTGTGTTTGTTGATATAGTTTAGTTTAGCAAAATCGTGAAAGCAAACTGTCCGATGATTTAATGCCAGAGTCTTGATGTTAATCAATATTCGCACTGCTAAGAATTGGCCGCAGGCTTCTAAGAAGAATGAACTATCTGTGCATTTTTATTTTGTGCGTTGTAAATCTCAAATTTTTTTTTTTTTACAAGGAAGTTTTCATTGATTTGGCAAAAGCGTTGTAGACTTAGATGAGTGGAAAATTTGTAGTGGTAGATTTGTAGTGGTATAGTTGTAGTGGTAGGGATGGAATGGTAGAATTGAGTATTAGACTTGGAGCTGTGGATTTGGAGTGGTAGAGATGTAGTGGTGAGATGAATTGGTGAGATTTAGTGGTGAGATGTAGTGGTGAGATGTAGTGGTGAGATGTAGTGGTGAGATGTAGTGGTGAGATGTAGTCGTGAGATGTAGTGGTAGAGCTGTAGTGGTAGACTTGTAGTGGTAGAGATGTAGTGGTAGAGATGGAGAGGTAGAGTTTGCGCGGTAGAGTTGGAGTGGTAGTGAGGGAGAGGTAGAGTTTGAGTGATAGAGTTGTAGTGGTAGAGCTGTAGTGGTAGAGTTGTAGTGGTAGAGTTGTAGTGGTAGAGTTGTAGTGGTAGATTTGTAGTGGTAGAGTTGTAGTGGTAGAGTTGTAGTGGTAGAGTTGTAGTGGTAGAGTTGTAGTGGTATAGTTGCAGTGGTAGAGTTGTAGTGGTAGAGTTGCAGTGGTAGAGTTGTAGTGGTAGAGTTGTAGTGGTAGAGTTGTAGTGGTAGAGTTGTAGTGGTAGAGTTGCAGTGGTAGAGTTGTAGTGGTAGAGTTGCAGTGGTAGAGTTGTAGTGGTAGAGTTGTAGTGGTAGAGTTGTAGTGGTAGAGTTGCAGTGGTAGAGTTGTAGTGGTAGAGTTGTAGTGGTAGAGTTGTAGTGGTAGAGTTGTAGTGGTAGCGTTGGACATGTAGTGTTGGAGTGGTAAAGTTGAGTCTTAAAATTGGAGCTGTGGAGTTGGAGTGGTATAGTCATAGTGGTAGGCATGTAGTGATAGAGTTGTAATGGTAGAGTTGTAGGGGAGCGTTTGTGTGGTAGAGTTGCAGTGGTAGAGTTGTAGTGGTAGAGTTGTAGTGGTAGCGTTGGACATGTAGTGTTGGAGTGGTAAAGTTGAGTCTTAGAATTGGAGCTGTGGAGTTGGAGTGGTAGTGATGGAACTGCAGAGTTTAATAGGCCGTGTTTCAATATTAGTGTTGGAATAGCAGTGTCGGATGGGTAGCAGTGGATTAAATATCATTCAATATATCGTTAATTTTATAAAGTTAGCGTAACTTTCGTCAGACTTCTAAATTGGTTTTTTCTCATTGAAGACCAAGCGTTTCGAGGAGAGCCCTTATCCTGGAGTTTCCCCAAAACAATGTTTAGAATTGCCCAACGCTGCTGTATTTGTGAGCATGAAATGTCTCGACTGTATGGAGATTCCTGATCCATTATTGGGGAAATCGATATGGGGTGGGGGGGTAGGCTAAAGGAAGAACAATTATTATGCACAAGAATTAAAGATGACATCACGCCGTAGGATTCTATGCAATTCTAATGTACGGCTTCTGCAGGCAAACTACTTAAACATATCCGAAATCATGGATTGACTTTTAGGGTTAGGTAAACTGGAATCCTACCCCCACCCCTTCCCCCAAATACCGTGACATTTGTCAGGGATATTTATCGTCCGTGATATTTATCGTCCGTGATATTTATCGTCTGTGATATTTATCGTCCGTGATATTTATCGTCCGTGATATTTATCGTCCGTGATATTTATCGTCCGTGATATTGTTCGTCCGTGATATTTATCGTCCGTGATATTTATCGTCCGTAATATTTATCGTCCGTGATATTTATCGTCCGTGATATGTATCGTCCGTGATATTTATCGTCCGTGATATGTATCGTTCATGATATTTATCAGACCAGCATATCTCCTAATCAGGTCTTGTAGCTTTTGCTTGAACTTGTATGTGCAGTCGCCGATCAGCTGTTTATATGACAAGGTGGCGCTTCAACACCTTGCTACGTCAGCGATTTAAGGCCTAACATGTCTCTTTTTACTCACAAGCAAACAGGAAAAAAACAGACTCCTAGCATACATGATCAAACAAGCTCCAAGCATACAGGACCAAACAGGCTCCAGGTGCAAACAGGACAAAACAGACTCTAAGCATACAGGACCAAACAAGCCCCAAGCATACAGGACCAAACAGACTCCAAGCATACAGGACAAAACAGGCCCCAAGCATACAGGACGAAGGAGGCACCAAACATACAGGACCAAACAGGCTCCAAGCATACAGGACTAAACTGGCTACAAGCATAAAGGACCAAACAGGCTCCAAGCATACAGGACCAAACAGGCTCCAAGCATACAGGACCGTACAGTCTCCAAGCATACAGGACCAAACAAGCCCCAAGCATACAGGTCCAAACTGGCTCCAAGCATACAGCGCTTCTTATCTTCTCAGTGCTAACGGTTACCCTGGCCTTTAAAATTTCTGTATTAATATTCAATGAAATGAGATAATGTCGGAACCTGAATCCTGAAAAAAAAATAAGGCTAAATGAATTTACATGGAAACATTTAAATTTATTGGTTATAATATGCCGAAATCCAATGAATTTACATGGAAACATTTACATTTATTGGTTATAAGATGCCAAAATCCAATGAATTTACATGGAAACATTTACATTTATTGGTTATAATATGCCGAAATCCAATGAATTTACATGGAAACATTTACATTTATTGGTTATAATATGCCGAAATCCAATGAATTTACATGGAAACATTTACATTTATTGGTTATAAGATGCCAAAATCCAATGAATTTACATGGAAACATTTACATTTATTGGTTATAATATGCCGAAATCCAATGAATTTACATGGAAACATCTACATTTATTGGTTATAAGATGCCAAAATCCAATGAATTTACATGGAAACATTTATATTTATTGGTTATAATATGCCGAAATCCAATGAATTTACATGGAAACATTTACATTTATTGGTTATAAGATGCCAACATCCAATGAATTTACATGGAAACATCTACATTTATTGGTTATGAGATGCCGAAATCCAATGAATTTACATGGAAACATCTACATTTATTGGTTATAAGATGCCAACATCCAATGAATTTACATGGAAACATTTACATTTATTGGTTATAAGAGGCCAAAATCCAATGAATTTACATGGAAACATCTACATTTATTGTTATAATATGCCGAAATCCAATGAATTTACATGGAAACATTTACATTTATTGGTTATAAGATGCCAACATCCAATGAATTTACATGGAAACATCTACATTTATTGGTTATGAGATGCCGAAATCCAATGAATTTACATGGAAACATCTACATTTATTGGTTATAAGATGCCAACATCCAATGAATTTACATGGAAACATTTACATTTATTGGTTATAAGAGGCCAAAATCCAATGAATTTACATGGAAACATCTACATTTATTGGTTATAAGATGCCAAAATCCAATGAATTTACATGGAAACATCTGCATTTATTGATTATAAGATGCCAAAATCCAATGAATTTACATGGAAACATCTACATTTATTGGTTATAAGATGCCAAAATACAATGAATTTACATGGAAACATCTACATTTATTGGTTATGAGATGCCGAAATCCAATGAATTTACATGGAAACATCTACATTTATTGGTTATAAGATGCCAACATCCAATGAATTTACATGGAAACATTTACATTTATTGGTTATAAGAGGCCAAAATCCAATGAATTTACATGGAAACATCTACATTTATTGGTTATAAGATGCCAAAATCCAATGAATTTACATGGAAACATCTACATTTATTGGTTATGAGATGCCAAAATCCAATGAATTTACATGGAAACTTCTACATTTATTGGTTATAAGATGCCAAAATCCAATGAATTTACATGCGACGTAATGAAGAAAACGACGACCGACCCCTGGTATAAGCGTACCTTTATTTTTTTTAATGTTTCATTTTTTTTTATTCCTCCGGAAACTGCCCATCGTTCTGTTAAATGTACATACCACAAATTGGACATCGTGTGGGCAGACGACCCCCCCTCTCCCGTACTCCCCTTCCCCGTACTCCACATTCTACACCAAAGTTACAATGCTGGCGTATCGATCTAGCCTAACTGCATTTAAAAAAAAAAATGGCTGAGAAATTTGGCTGATAACGGATTCACATTTGGCAGAATGCGTGGGATGTCGTCATCGGCTACATAGGAACGCTTGCATGCTGTGTGGTTGTTAACCCCGGGGATTCTCAAAATGGGGCAGTTTTTTGGGCAGCCTTTAATCTGGGATGCCCTGTGAGGGGGGGGGGCGGGGTTGGTTGAAAATGTAAATGTTTAAAAGAGCAACAACAACAACAACAAAAAAAAGGCTCAAATTCAGGCACACGCCTTTGCAGTCATTCGACTCACACGGACCGGTCCCTACTGTTTGAGAAGCGCTGATTTTAGCTAACATCATAGTCATGAGTAATCACACTCCTCCATGTCAATTTATGTTTCAGTCATGTTTCATTTGGTTTAAAGACATGTTATACTCTCTATAGATTAAAAAGACACGAACAATCTGTGTCGATAGAACAATATATGTTGAGCTTTAATAATAATTTTACATTACAAATAATTAAACGTTTCGGCACTTGCCTTCATCAGTACAAGACATACAAATAATTAAACGTTTCGGCACTTGCCTTCATCAGTACAAGACATACAAATAATTAAACGTTTCGGCACTATATATATTATGTAAATTTTATCAATACTTATTTGTTTGTCTTGTACTGATGAAGGCACTGACTCCCACACCCCTCTTGTTAAGATCCCTTGTTATTTGCCATTCAGTGGTCATATCGTGTCAGACGAAAGGAGATGGGCAGGTATTTCTTTTCAGATTTGTAAAAAGTCATTTTTAACGTATTATGAGCATTGAGAAATACGGAGACCGCCATGTCATTCATTTGAAATTAATTGTAATTGATGAGATAGAAATCCTGACTGCTTTACAGACAGCCCCCCCCCCCCCAACCTCCTCCCCTCTTTTGCGAGTGTTAGATAAACCTCTCCTCTGTCTTATAAGCTTGACGCTTCCGACCTCATGTAAGATTGATTGTCTCATGGACATGTAACATTAACTGCCACTAGTGCCACACTGTCTTGTAAGATTGATTGTCTCGTGGACATGTAAGATTAACTGCCACTACTGCCACACTGTTTGTTAGATTGATTGTCTCATGGACATGTAACATTAACTGCCACTAGTGCCACACTGTCTTGTAAGATTGATTGTCTCATGGACATGTAAGATTAACTGCCACTACTGCCACACTGTTTGTTAGATTGATTGTCTCTTGGACATGTAACATTAACTGCCACTAGTGCCACACTGTCTTGTAAGATTAATTATCTCATGGACATGTAAGATTAACTGCCACTAGTGCCACACTGTCTTGTAAGATTAATTGTCTCATGGACATGTAAGAATAACTGCCACTAGTGCCACACTGTCTTGTAAGATTGATTGTCTCATGGGCTTGTAAGATTAACTGCCACTGCTGCCACACTGTCTTGTAAGATTAATTGTCTCATGGACATGTAAGATTAACTGCCACTACTGTGACACTGTCTTGTATGATTAATTGTCTCATGGACATGTAAGATTAACTGCCACTGCTGCCACACTGTCTTGTAAGATTAATTGTCTCATGGACATGTAAGATTAACTGCCACTGCTGCCACACTGTCTTGTAAGATTAATTGTCTCATGGACATGTAAGATTAACTGCCACTACTGCGACACTGTCTTGTATGATTAATTGTCTCTTGGACATGTAAGATTAACTGCCACTAGTGCCACACTGTCTTGTAAGATTGATTGTGTCGTGGACATGTAAGATTAACTGCCACTGCTGCCAGACTGTCTTGTAAGATTAATTGTCTCATGGACATGTAAGATTAACTGCCACTACTGCCACACTGTTTGTTAGATTGATTGTCTCTTGGACATGTAACATTAACTGCCACTAGTGCCACGCTGTCTTGTAAGATTGATTGTCTCTTGGACATGTAAAATTAACTGTGTCGTTGGCATGTAAGATTAAGTGTGTCAATGACATGTTAGAGTATCTGTTCGATAAAATGTAAGCTGGGTTGGTGGGGAGGGGCCATTCAAATTAGTTCCATTGCGCATAAATCAGGCGAAACTTAATAGAGACAGTCCCGACATATCATAAGAATAAAACTTCTGAAAAAAATTCGCGTCCTGACGTGTTTGAATCTTCCAACATCCTCTAAATGCTTCCTGTCTCCTGTCATCAGTCAACATTGAACTTAAAAGTACATGGACACAAAAATAGAGGTGCCCTGGTTCAATCTAGTAAGTGCCAATTTTAAGCTCACTTTAAAGCAAAATGCCATATGACGAGGCAAAAAAAAAAAAAAAAAGGGGGGGGGGGTGGGGTGGGTATTCAGGGCTAAAGATTCAAAGCTGAAAATTCAATACCGACAATTTTACAAGAAAGTTGGCGGCGGAGGGGGGGGGCGTGGGACGGTTGTTTTTGGGGCAGGATCTTTTTTAGATAGACTGATCGATAACGTATTTCGGAGAATAGGGCCGATTTCAAGGGACATAATTCGGCATAAAATAAAATCACCCTGAATTAAGAAAAGAAGAAAAAAAGGTATGTTTAATGTATATGAATTAATCCACAAAATTAAACAACCCTCAACAGCCCTAAAAGTTAGGATCGAAATATTTAAAAAAATTCCTTTGTTCCCCAGTCTGTACGAATTTACCAGCATGTCACCCCCACCAACACCCTCCCCTAAAAAGAAGGCGCTAGCAAACCTAAATGATCACTATTTATAGTTTAGTCATCATTGCCTCCTACGGAGTTCACCGACGGCTGAAATGATCACTATTTATAGTTTAGTCATCATTGCCTCCTACGGAGTTCACCGACGGCTGAAATGATCACTATTTATAGTTTAGTCATCATTGCCTCCTACGGAGTTTACCGACGGCTGATTTCTTAACATTAGAGAAACATTTTGCCAACTGAATTTCGCCATTCCCTACCATATAATTCTGTGATGTAAAAGGATCTCCGGGGAGCCAGACTCAAACCACGATGCGGTTAGCCTTGAGTCCATGTCATTAATTGTCAAACCTGTGTTGATAAATTTTAAAAAAATATAAAAAAATTATGAGTGAATTTGCTTATACAGCAGAGGAGCAGAGATATGGAGTGGAGTCAGACCGTGACACTGGGACTGCGACTGCAGGCGACCTTGCAAAACTTTTTAAAAAATGAATGCATTTGTTTAAGTTTACTTTACTGAAGGGCTAACACAAAGCCGGATATGTACTAATGTCAAATTTTCACTTGCTTTAAAAGAATTTTTAAGAAATACTCTTTACCATTTGAAATTATAATACATGTATAATTATAATGATTCTTTTTAAGCCGAAAACACCTCGGGTTTGAGATTAGCTACTCGTGAACTGTCGATAACACAGAAATAGCAGACAATTTAAAACCCTCTCTACCATAGACATAGAGATATATTATATCTCTATGCTCTCTACGCACACTAAGAATCAATAAATTCTTGCAGCCAGCCTGTCATTCCAAGTGTCGATAGACGAAAGATGGCGAGAGTACACCAGAATGACACTTGATGATAGCATTTATTGTAGAGCTTATTACATGCCTGCAGGACTAACAACATCTGTTACTTTTACTATACTATCAACCAGAGAAATGGTTCTATCCAATTCACGGCCCTCTCCACTGCAATTATATTTCAGATAAAAATAATTGGGGGGGGGGGGGGGGGGGGGGGATTATGTTTTTTTTTTCTAGCTTAATGTAACTATTAAATTTCCTGTACTTTAAGTTGCTTTCAACGCTAGCCAAAGAAGTGGCGTAGCTAGGGTTAGCGTCGCACGGGGGACTCGATAATTTTGTCAAACCCCCCCCCCCCCACTTACACGAAAAAAAGCCACCACTGGAGTTTACAGAAAATCCTACCCTCTTCATGTTTAAAAAAAAAGGGCCCTAAGGGGCGGGCCACCCGACCCCCCCCCCTTTTCCTACGCCACCGATTTGGAGACAAAATATTATAAGTTAGTAATGTAAAGGTTGGTATCTTTCCTTTCAATTAGTTCTTTTTCTACCTTTTCTATAATTTGTGCCAACTCCGAATTACTTGACTAAGTTATGTTTTTTTCACAAAAGTAACAATGCCTTTTAAAATTGAAAACAAAATATAAAAATATGGAAAGCGTAAAGCTTAGACGCTAAGCTTCTGATTTGTTAAATAAATTAAAATATTAAGAGAGAAATTATTAGTTGTTTTTTTAAAAAAAAAAAAAAACAACGTTTATCAACATTTTATATCATAATTTCAAAGTCATTGGTTTCTCTGCTCTAATAAAAATATTGTCCCTCTGAAAATGGCGCATCGCTTCTCTGGACCACAGGACCTTGTGGTTATGCCCTTACATGAACATGCTTACATATCAGACAACGACAGCAGCATACTTGACAAGCCATACAGACTTAAAAGGGGAAGCCAGGAAGACTTGAATACAGACACTTCGAAACTTCCTCTAGACTACATTATGTTCCATGGTTCCATATCTAGATTATTGTATCTAATATGTGGAGCGAAACAGTACCCATTACATGATTTAATCAATACTAAACTGCTTACCCCTAAGTTTAGCCGTTTGAAATGACCACATTTTGTATCTGCTCACGCTAGCCACCCCTTAAGTATACAAATGGTCAAACAGTTGTCTCAAATGTGTCTGATGTTGGGCTTAATTCTAGATTTTACAACAACACTGGCTTATAGCACAGGAAAGAAGGAACTGCGGTAGACAGTTCAATTTCGACTTGAATTAGATTTTGAGCCCTAAACCCACTTAAAGCGAATGTTCATTAGACGTAGCCGATCGTATTGCATTCATGTTTCGGAAAGGAGGATAAAAAGTGCTCCATCTATTGCACACATCTGCTACATGCACACAAAAAAAGGAGATCATTTAGAGGGCTTAGCAGAGTTACATGAGAACGAATCTCTTCATGTAATGCAAAGTAAGCTCGTGTAAGGATCCCCCTCGCGGCCAACAAAGCCAGGTGTTATGTAAGCCAGGATCCCAGGACCCTGGTAAACCAGGAGTCTTGTAAGCCAGGAGCTCAAAACCCCAGTAAGCCATGACCCCCAGTAAGACAGGAGTCCAGTAGGCCAGGAGCTCAGGACCCCACAAAGCCAGGTGACCAGGACCCCAGTAAGCCAGGATCCCAGTACCCCAGTAAGCCAGGATCCCAGGACCCCAGTAAGCCAGGATCCCAGTACCCCAGTAAGCCAGGATCCCAGGACCCCAGTAAGCCAGGATCCCAGTACCCCAGTAAGCCAGGATCCCAGTACCCCAGTAAGCCAGGATCACAGGACCCCAGTAAGCCAGGATCATGTTATAAATGTCACATTAATCCCCAACGGTGAGTAAGAGGTGCAACTCGTAAAAATACTAATATGTCCCGCCAAAATGTATTCCCCTCAACAAACCATTTTAACCCAAAACATACAGCACACAATGATAAATGCGCACACAATGATAAATGGGCACACAATGATAAATGGGCACACAATGATAAATGGGCACACAATGATAAATGCGCACACAATGATAAATGGGCACACAATGATAAATGGGCACAAAATGATAAATGGGCACACAATGATAAATGGGCACAAAATGATAAATGGGCACACAATGATTAATGGGCACACAATGATAAATGGGCACACAATGATAAATGGGCACACAATGATAAATGGGCACACAATGATAAATGCGCACACAATGATAAATGGGCACACAATGATAAATGGGCACACAATGATAAATGGGCACACAATGATAAATGGGCACAACATGATAAATGGGCACACAATGATAAATGGGCACAAAATGATAAATGGGCACACAATGATAAATGGGCACACAATGATAAATGGGCACACAATGATAAATGGGCACACAATGATAAATGGGCACACAATGATAAATGGGCACACAATGATAAATGGACACACAATGATAAATGGGCACACAATGATAAATTGGCACGCAATGATAAATGGGCACACAATGATAAATTACCCCCCCCCCCCAAAGGCTGTCTCTTACACAATATCTAGCTCTAACGGGCGAGTATGGGATGGTATCGATATTCTCACCAGAACAACGGAGTCGAGACGGATCCATGACTTCCAAAACATTATGTCATTTCTTTAAAGAAAAAAAACGACTTTTTTTTTCCTTCAAATTCTCGTCCAACTTCGAAACGTAGTCGTGTTCGTATTTGCTATTTCAAGCCCGACTTGTTGTGTAATCTGGCATCGATACTAGAATCAACTCTGCGGGGAATGTCGAAGGAGGCCGAAATCATGAAATATAGTTATAGCCAATGCCATTTTGTAAAAAAAACTGAATTTAAAAACTGAATTTATTTTTACGCAGACATCAAGCTCAATATTTGAAGTTTCTGATCGAAAATAACCGTTCATGATTGTAATCTCCGAATCAAATCACAGCAGGTCTATTTCGATCTTTCCAATTGTATTTTTTTTTTTTATAAACTTACCTCAATTTAATTCTTAAAATATGTTTTTACAATAGGGATTATCATTTCTAAGACCGGAAAACGTGACGTAGCGTTACTATTTTTGGACAATGTTTTCGTAAAAACGTAGCTTCTAACACTGTATTTTCGCATATAAATATAACCAAAACAAACCCAAAAAAATGACGTGGAACCCAGCAGACGATCAATTACTGACCACGTCTGTATACAATCGTGTATTAATTATGTATATCCTTTTAGGTGAGAGTTGTGCTCAGTCTTTGAAGCAACCCATTCTCTCCCTCTCTGTCTCGCTCTCGATCTCTCTCTCTCTCTCTCTCTCCAGATCAGAGCATTTAAACTCGCTGTTCGTTACTAAATAAATTACTACACCTCATCATTTGTCGGCATTAAATTTAATTAAAATTTCTTTTTTAAATTCCTAATCAGATGGATCCCCCTTTTACTTAGGAATACACTTTTTAATTAGGGATACAATTTTTACGTAGGGATACACTTTTTACGTAGGGATACACTTTCGACCCGTGCGACTGTCAACGACCGCAGTTTTGACTTCTGCCCAAAGTTGGACATTTTCGAATAGCAAAAAGCTGAGCCACTACGGCTGCTAACATTCGAATGACCCATCAGTCCATTTTAAAATCAATTAGAAGCTCCGGATTTTCCCAAATTTTCTCGACTCCGCTTCCCCAGGGAATAGTTGTCTATGTTTTATCACCTCCCCACTCCCCTACAAAAAGGAACAATGCATTTTAGAATTTGGAACGGTGGGGTGGAAGTCGTGGTTGGCTTGGGAGTAACTTACAATTTTAAAAAAATTGAATTAAAAAGAGAATTATACAATTTATAAAATTAATTTAATGAAGATATAACCAATATATATATATATATATATAAATTGATATCAAGACGTTAAAAAAAATCTGTTTTTCCTTTCTGTGTATTCCCAATTTTTTTTTTATTACAACGCAGCGTTGTTTCAATCACTCTCATCTCCCCTTTTTTGTGTGTCAATATTGAAGTGACCGATTAAATGTGTAGCGCTGTAACAGCCCCACCCCTCTTCTTGATTGGGAAAAGCTTGTTTACGTTCGAATACGTTCTAATTTGTTTTAAAGAATGATATCGGGTGACGTCATTTCTATCAATTCAATTTCTGGATGGATCTGGCTTTCTCCCTAGATTAGTCGGCAGCTTTCCGGGTGCATGGAGAAATTGTTGCTATTTTTCCTAAATACGTACGAGACTGAAGTCTTTGTGTGTATATATATTAATATATCTGTATCTTTCGAGGAATATACTTTTTCACTTGCTGTAAGTTAATATAGTTTTTATTTCTGGCCATTTGATTTTGTATTCTTTATGTTTGGAACACCCTTCCCGTCACTCTCAGCGACAGTCAGACACTGGGGTCCTTCAAAACCGATTTGGAAACACATCTATTTCGCAAACACGTGATGGAATGATGTTGTCTACCATATTTTCCAGCTAGCTATTATCTCCTAGATGTTTATTGGCGTGTGTTGTTTATGGTTGCAAGGTGATGTAATACTTAAAATGGGTATCCTCGTATGTAGTTTTGTAATGTTGCGTTTTGTATTTCAATGTGCTAAAATAGATTGTTTTCATTTCCCTTTTAATGTGGTTGACTTTGTACCGCGATTAGAGCCTTTGTGGATGAAGTGTGATTGTCAAATAAACTTTATTATTATTATTTTATAAACTGAATAGCAGGTAGAAATTGAATATTTTTAATATCACTAGCTTTGGGGTCGTTTTTCTTTGTATTATGGGTTCAATTCCTTTGTTACGTATCGTCCAGTCCTTTGTTACGCGTCGTCCAGTCCTTTGTTACGTATCGTCCAGTCCTTTGTTACGTATCGTCCAGTCCTTTGTTACGTATCGTCCAGTCCTTTGTTACGTATCGTCCAGTCCTTTGTTACGTATCGTTCAGTCCTTTGTTACGTATCGTCCAGTCCTTTGTTACGTATCGTCGAGTACTTTGTTACGTATCGTCCAGTCCTTTGTTACGTATCGTCCAGTCCTTTGTTACGTATCGTTCAGTCCTTTGTTACGTATCGTCCAGTCCTTTGTTACGTATCGTCGAGTACTTTGTTACGTATCGTCCAGTCCTTTGTTACGTATCGTTCAGTCCTTTGTTACGTATCGTCCAGTCCTTTGTTACGTATCGTCCAGTCCTTTGTTACGTAT
Source organism: Omphiscola glabra (assembly GCA_964017045.1). Taxonomy (NCBI): domain Eukaryota; kingdom Metazoa; phylum Mollusca; class Gastropoda; family Lymnaeidae; genus Omphiscola; species Omphiscola glabra. The sequence continues at coordinate 9,591,847 of OZ024804.1, read as the reverse complement.
CGTCCAGTCCTTTGTTACGTATCGTCCAGTCCTTTGTTACGTATCGTCCAGTCCTTTGTTACGTATCGTTCAGTCCTTTGTTACGTATCGTCCAGTCCTTTGTTACGTATCGTCGAGTACTTTGTTACGTATCGTCCAGTCCTTTGTTACGTATCGTCCAGTCCTTTGTTACGTATCGTTCAGTCCTTTGTTACGTATCGTCCAGTCCTTTGTTACGTATCGTCGAGTACTTTGTTACGTATCGTCCAGTCCTTTGTTACGTATCGTCCAGTCCTTTGTTACGTATCGTTCAGCCCTTTGTTACGTATCGTCCAGTCCTTTGTTACGCGTCGTTAAACTCACCAGCCAAATCTTAAAACATATTAAATTTTCAAAAACATTTAACTGTCCGCAACAATCGCATTCTCTGAAATACCCAACACCCCTTATCCCCCTTTTCCAATTTTTGCCGCATCCTCAAGAAGTTGGGGAGTCCCCCATGTTGGAACAAATTGGATGTGTTATAATGATAAACACGATTTCTCGGCACCAACACTTCATGAAATTGCAATCTCTTGTATATATATCATGCTTCTGCTGTGACTCGTGGACTGCTTCCATTGCCAGCGTCTGCTTCCTAAAAAATCTTGGCTGCTTCCTAATAACCGAATTTGGTATTGAGAGTAAATTACAAATAAATCTAAATGTTTGAAAGAAAGTATGGTTCAATAATGAGTTCTCTCTCTTTCTCTCTCTCTCCCTCTCTTTCTCTGTCTCTCTATATCTATTACTCTGTTTAAGTTTTCTAAATATCTTTTTTTGTCTGGCTTTGTCTTAATTTAATTCCCAATTTATATCTATTAAATAACCATTCGTCTTGATGGTTTTATAATTCCACCTCTCTCTCTAACTTTCCGAATCTGTCTCTCTTTCGCCCTCCTCTCTCTTTCTCTCTTTCGCCCTCCTCTCTCTCTCTTTCTCTCTCATACTCTCTTTCTCTCTCTCTCTCTATCTTTCTCTCTATATCTCTCTCTCTCTTTCTCCTATAAAATATATTTAGTTTCATAGATGTTTGCCCATTTATGCCATGGATTTCACACCCCCTCAATCCGCATTTTCTGTCAAACTGTACTTCTTCCAGTCCCTGACTCCCACTCTCAGGTACCATCTGATATTGACCCAAATAAACATCTCTACCCATCCCAACCCAACTGTAAATAACATTTCCATTTTATTGATCTTTACGCCTATCTATCTATCTATCTATCTATCTATCTATCTATCTATCTATCTATCTATCTATCTATCTATCTATCTATCTATCTATCTATCTATCTATCTATCTATCTATCTATCTATCTATCTATCTATCTATCTATCTATCTATCTATCTATCTATCTATCTATCTATCTATCTATCTATCTATCTATCTATCTATCTATCTATCTATCTATCTATCTATCTATCTATATATCTGTCTGTATGTCTGTCTGTCTGTCTGTCTGTCTGTCTGTCTGTGTATGTCTGTTTGTCTGTCTATTTTCTCTCCCCTCTCTCTCTCATTCACTCCTCTCTCTCTCACACGCTCTCTCTCCCTCTATCCATCTCTCTCTTTCTCTCTATCTATCTCTCTCTATCTCGCTATCTCTATCCTATACACAATCTAAGAATTGATTTGTGCTTCTACATTTATTCCCCACCCCCTACCACACCACTGCCCGGATCCATTCTTCCTTCCAGAGTCAGCGTTCTTAATTTTATTTCATTATTGATTGCCATTTTCTTTTTTATAACCCCCTGCTTTCACTCTCTCTCTCTATCATTCCCCACTCTCTCTATCTCTCTGCCCCACTCTCTCCCTCTCACTCTCCGTCTCGCACTCTCCAACTCTCTATCTCTCTCTCCCTCCATCTCTCCCTTTATCATGATTACTCTCTCCTTTTAACACTTTCGCTTTTCCCTCTAGTTCACTTTCCCACTCACTCCCCTTTTGCCCCTAATCTCTTTCCGATCCCCCAATCCCCTTACCCAAACATTCACACACCACCTGCCACACAATCTCTCGCCACACTCAAGCTTAGATCACACACGATCAGCCACACAATCTCTCCATTGTTCAACTCGTCCACCAAGTTCATTCAAAAATTAATTTTTAAATTTCGGCCACAGACCATTCCTGGTTATGTCCCGGGAGAGACCAGTCTAACAGCACTGGTTATGTTCTGGGAGAGACCATTCTAACAGCACTGGTTATGTCCTGGGAGAGACCAGTCTAACAGCACTGGTTGCGTCCTAAGTGATACCAGTCTAACAGCACTGGTTCTGTCCTGGGATGTCGGTCGCCTGTGGGAAGGTTAAGACCAGCGGTTCTTAAGCTTTTAATTACTATTCTTTACTGACAATTATCTTTGGGACATTCAGCATTTTTCTGCATTGGCTCAGCTCGGCAGACATGTAAGGCATGATGGGGAACATAGTCTATTGTCTGCACCCTAAACATTTCTGTAGAAATAAGCTCTTACCTTGTACCACAAAACTTTCATTTTATTTATTGGAAGAATTGTCATTAACTGCCGAATTGAACCAACCCCCCTCCCCTATCCATAGAAGCAGACGTGACATCTAAGACGCGGTTAATATTGTGTTTATGAACGATTCAATCCAACAACAACCAAAAAAATAAAGGAAATTTACGTTCAGTCTTCGATTCTATGAATTATGCTCCCGCATTGTCTTGCATATCGACTCTGATATTCTTATAATATATATATATATGTATGTATTCTCTCACTACCTCCTCGCTAAGGCACTGTCCAATCTTTCGTGACTCTTCGTTTCTGCACTCGCTCCCACCCCCAGAACGTATGACGCATTTCGGTCAGAATCTATTTCTTCTGACGTGCCAACGTGATGGCGTGCCAAATCCAGCCCCGATTTCTACTTACTCTATTCTCTCTGACCACTCTATCATAGGCCCCCCCCCCCGTGCCTTCACGGAATAATGCGGGACATTTAAAACATAGGGCAGCCCGCTAGGGGGAAATCTGAATGAAGAAAAAGGGGGGGGGGGGGAAATCAATGGACGTAAATAAAATATACAAAAATACAAAGATACAAAAAAAAAATGACAAAAGAAAATAAAAGTAAGAATGAGAATGTAGAAAAAAAATAAATAAAGCAACTGTCAAACAATAGTGAAAACATTGCCTTTGATACGTTCACCCAGCCCCAGCCCCCCCCCCCCCATGCAACACATTCACCTCATTTAGAAGACGTAACACTGAGACCATTATCTTAGCATATTAAAAGTTGATTTACAGAAAAACAGGTAGCGCTTGCCGATATGAAGCTATTAGATATGACTTTTCGTCTCGATATATTTAGTTTTTTCGCAAAGGATTTTGTTGGGGTTTTTTTCTTGTTTTTTTTTTGGAAGGGAAAAAAAAAGGGGGGGGGGAGACAATTTACCACTATAATTTTCTATGACTTTTAATAAATATATATATGGATGGATGAATATATATATATTGAAATTAACACCAATATATATATATATATATATATATATATATATTGGTGTTAATTTCAATGAGGTACAAGATGTTTGAGAATTACATTTCATGGATGTTCTTCTACTGGTAAGCATTACTTTCAGTCAATGTCTTCATCACTGCAGAGACTGTGATATGAGCTTGATAAAGGTCTCAAATTATAAAGACACTCTTTAAAGTATTTTATCTAAACATCAAAAAATTAATTTAAAGCGATATTTTTTCCCTCCGAATTGACACCCCCCCAAACCTCCTTTTCTTCCCCCCCCCCCCAAAATGCAAAAAATCATTGAAGGGGAAAACAGATAATTTGACGTATAGACAAATATTACGACTTTTTCTATTTGGTTAAAACAGTTGTTAATTTGCGATACTGATTTTTTCCCCCTCCCGCTAATTCTAATTTGTCAGACTGGTGAGGGGGTGCTGGTTGTTATTTCTGAAACTCCCCCCTAGGGAAACGCCCCCCCCCCCCCCCGGTCGCAAAGTTGCAAAGACAATGTTACATTTATTACCAAATTGATCATGCCCTCAAACATCAAAGTTTATCGTGTGAATCCTTTTCTAAAATGTAAGATCGAGATACTGGGGAAGGGGGCTAAAAGCTTGACAAAACATTCATACAAGTAACGCACTTTATTAGAATCACAATTAGTGATCCCCCCCCCCCCCCAAGGGCTCGCAACGGAATATTTGTTTCACGCCCCTGAACTATATTAATATTGTAATGTCTCACCCTCTTTTACACCGCAGATTTATTGCACCAACGACTTCAGAAAAACAAAAGAAAATAGAAAGCACCACTTGCGATATTTCCAAGAATCTCATTTAGCGCAGTTATCGGGAATTTTATTTCGTGAAAATCAGTGGCTTCTGGTAGCACTAAAATTGATTTATTTTTTGGGGTTATTTTTTGTGTGTGTTTGGTTTGAGGGTCGTGGTAGCGACTGAACATTTGATAGAATGTGTTGTCATCGGCAACGTTCTATGGGCCAAGTTTCAGCTCGATGGGATGAAGGGAAGCGGATCACTTAGCCTTCCAAAGATTTTGCCACACATGAAGAAAAGTTAAGTTAATATAAAGGATTTAAGAAAAAGTTGTTTGTAACCAAGAGAGGTCTTAAAGACAATGGAAATTAAAAGTCTGCGTCTGCTCTGGAGTGATCTTAAAAATTAATCCTAATTCCCCCCACCCCCGGATAAATCTTTTTAAAAAAATTTAAAAAATACCACAATTATTTAAGAGTTTGTTTTATTTTTGAAAGAAATATATCCTCTTATGACGTCATTTGCTTACGTTAGGTAGGAAGTATATGGTCGACATTGTATTAGCGAAGATTTGAATGTATATAATAGACATGATGTCATCAGCCACTGATTTAATGTGTGTCATAGACATGATGTCATCAGCCACTGATTTAATGTGTGTCATAGACATGATGTCACCAGCCACTGGTTTAATGTGTGTCATGGGCATGATGTCATTAGCTACTGTAGAAATGTAAATTAGTTTACACTAGCCAGGATATCATGAGCTACTGTTGTAATGCATGTGATAGTCACGACGTCTTTAGCTTAGCTGATGTTGGAAATTTATATAATAAACAGAAACATATATATAATGGACATGACGTTATTAGCTACTGTTGTAATGTCTTTTGTAGACCAGGGGCGTAGTGAGGGGGGCAAGGGGGGCATCATGCCCCGGCGCTACTCACAAAGGGGCGCCAAATGGTATATTTTACTATAATATTGTATGGTTTTCGAATAGGGGGGCGCTAATAAGGTATTGGGGGCGCTAAAAAGGTATTGTGCCCCGGGCGGGAGTTAAGCTCGCTACGCCACTGTTGTAGACACGCTGTCCTTGACGATAAATGGAAATAGTTTAACATAATTCAAACCAACATTGCCACTGCGCATGCCGTACAATGTTCGTTTCCCTATACAGTCCAATGGTCATGACTTGGCCCCGCAATCTGCCTTCGTGTGAAAGCCGCCCTCTAAAAGTTCCCTGGTGGCATCTTCAATGAGCACTTGTGCAACACCATCATGTTTAAAAATAGCACCACTCGTGATATTTTTTAATGCCTTATCAGCTAGCACTTACGTAGTCAAACTTATTAAATTGCTTTTTTTTTTAATCTAACTAGCCATTTGTCTAATACAGTAGTTCTCAACCTTCCTAATGCCGCGACCCTTTAATACAGGTCCTCAAGTTGTGGCGACCCCCCCAACCACAGAATTATTTTCATTGCTACTTCATAACTGTAGAGTATATGCGTTTTCCGATGGTCTCAGGCAACCCCTCGGAAAGGGTCGTTCGACCCCCAAAGGGGTCGCGACCCACAGGTTGAGAGCCTCTGGTCTAATATAATGTGTCAGTGTTTCCGTAATGCGTCAGAATGTTTGAGCCCAACGGTTACCTGACGTCAATTTTTCGATATTTTTTTTAAATTTGTGTAGAGAAAACAATTATTATTTTTTTAAACTTCCCATATTCTTCTCAAATATTAACTTTTGAGAATTGTATCGCTTCTCGTAGCTAGGCCAGGCACTCTTACATGTGTGCAGCTTTTCGTTCGATTGCCTTGATGGAGGTTGTAGTTCAAACTTATAGGCAATTCAGTAACGGTGGTGGCGGAGGTCATTAGTAAGTGAATTTTAATGTTTAATCAAATTTAGAATCCCTTTAATTCCAACAACTGGACGCCACGGCACATTGGGGTGAGTTGGGAAAGATGTGATTAGCGTCTTAAGACCTTCTAAATATGTAGCAAACCTAGGTTTTTTTCCATGATTTTTTTTCCAAGTCTCTAGGGCAGCGGTTCTCAACCTATGACTCGCAATTCCTTTGGGAGTGGAAAGATCCTTACACAGGTGTCGCCGAAGACCATCGGAAAACACATATTAAATGAAGAAGCAAAGATTCTATAGTTTGGGGGGGGGGGGTAAATCACCACAGCAAGAGGAACTTGTATTAACGGGTCGCGGCATGAGGAAGGTTGAGAACCAATGGCTCTATGGGGGGCGGCTTGTAAATTTAAAAATAGTTTATTTGAAACTGAATTTCGACCACGCGTGAAATACAATCTCTTTCTGTAAATATGATATTCTTTATTTCAATTTTTTTTATTATATCAAAATTAATTTAAGCATTTTTTTTTAACAAACAGGCGTCTGTGCTGTCTTTCACGTAGTGCCATTGCCGCCCTTCATTCTTTTTCTGTGTTTTTTTTATATTTTTTTTATTTAAAGGTTCAAACTGTTTCCGTCACAACACGGCGTATCAATTGAGGAAGAGAATATAAAAAAAAAGAACTTGCTCTGTTTCCTGTTCGTGTGTCCTGCCTCATATTTTTCAGTAAACATGTTTGTGTGAAACAATCGGTTCCTTTCTTTGGGTGACGTCAATAACGTATAGATGTTCACGAAGGATTGGTCATTTAAAGTGTATTTCTGTATTTTTTTGTTTTTCTTTGTTTTGTTTTTCTTTGTTTTGTTTTTGTTTTTAGGAATATTAGGTTTTGAAGTAGTTGTATTTAAAAGTCACCTTTTTTTTCGTTTTAGGCTTGTCTAGACTTGGTGGTCAGCATTTCTCACTGACCTAAAAGTGGTTGTCAGCATTTCTCACTGACATGGTGTACACTGTTTCCAATTTAACAAGAGTGTGCGCAATGTCCCACTGAGAGTGTGCGCAATGTCCCACTGAGAGTGTACGCAATTTCCCCACTGAGAGTGTACGCAATTTCCCACTGAGAGTGTACGCAATTTCCCACTGATCTTGAAGGGATAAACAAAATTCCATTTGACGTAATATACGCATTTCCCCCAATGACCTATAGACGTAATGTACGCCTTTCCTCCTGATCCGGACGCGTTTTGTGCCCTTCTGCACTCATCAACAACCCCCCTCCCCCCAAATAGGTTTGTACAGACATTCTGGGGAATAACAAACCCGTTTCTGACGTACGTTGTGACTTGACGGCTGAACGGAAACGGGCCGAACTGAACAGACGAACGCCCCCAGCCCAGCTACGTCACGGCTTGTCCTGATTTATATGGGGGAGTTATTTAATGGGGATGTGGGGGATGACATAAATCCAAGGTTGTCTGATGTATGCATGGCGTTGAGGGCTCAAATAAGTGACAAAATGTTAGGGAAAACAAGGGCATATCTTTATGTTGTTTCACGAGAAGGAGTAAGGCTAGTTGAACGGGTGGAGCCATTTGGCTTGTGTGTTGTTAAGTGACAGACTGGGCAGCTCTGACTGACTTGTGTTGCGAATGGAGCGCTGAAGAGTGGGACATGTTACGCTGAAGAGTGGGACAAGCTTCTCCGAAGGGCGGGAAAGTTACTCCGAAGAGTTTGACAAATTACTCCGAATAGTGCGACTAGTTACTCCGAAGTGTGGGACAAGTTACTCCGAAGAGTGCGTTTAGTTACCTTAGTCGGGGTAGAACACCCCAACAACGCATCCTACATTCGTCACAAACAGGGTTCATTTGTTGCTGTTTTTGTTGTTAATGTTATCCTCAAAAAGAAAGCATCCTAATCTCAGATCTAAAATTGTTGGCTTGAATTTAGAAGTAGAAGTCAGATCTGTAGAAGTCAGATCTGTAGAAGTCAGATCTGTAGAAGTCAGATCTGTAGAAGTCAGATTTGCTCTTGGGTTCTAAGTTCTAATGCTTCTTTTAATTTTTTCCCAAACGGCCTCAATACGTACAATGCCAAATTTTTATCAATTTAAAATTTAAAAAAATTTGAACCCTTACCGCGTAAATTTTATATCTAATTTATAGCTAATGAATCGCTTTTTTTTTTTAAAATAGAGAGTGATGCATATGGTATCACTGATTCGCGGGAGTTGGGACAGAATTGCGAAAATATGTAGCTCGCCCCCTGACTGGGAAATGTCTAGAAAATTAAAACTAATTGTTTTTCAAATTATTAGAATAATGCATTGTCTGTTGATAAATGAACTGTTAATTATTGCCCTTTGATTTTATTGAAATCTAACAATTCGTCGAAGCGTGAATATAGTACTAGCAAATATACCCGGCGTTGCTCGAGTTTTGCATTCGGGAAAACAACAACTTCTACGACGATTTAATAGATCTATCCATGAATTTCCTATGACCCAAAATGCGTTTCTTCCAACCTACACAATCTCAGGAACACATTAAAAAAAAATATTTCACAACATCCTCCATAATACCGACACATCACCACTTCAGACACGCAGCGGTTCTCAACCCGTTGGTCGCGACCCCTTTGGGGGTCGAAAGACCCTTTCCCAGGGGTCGCCTAAGACCATCGGAACAAAACGTCCGCAAGCTGTTTGAAATCACTGTATATCTTTTATGAAGTAGTAATAAAAATAATTTTGTGGTTGGGGGTCGCCACACCATGAGGAGCTATATTAAAGGGTCGCGGCATTAGAAAGGTTGAGAACCACTGCGTGACTACTTTAAGGATGGTGTGTATTGAATGGCGTCCCCAGCTGGCGGAACTATCTATCGGGAAATATGAAACAGGATTGTCCCCCATTAATGCACTGATGTCGAGCCGTTGATGTTCTTTATCATCAGCGCTTCTCAAAATATATTCCGGACGATGCCAAGAGGTTTTCATAATCCCCAGCCAGAGCCGTCAGCTGGACAACAAGTAACCACTATGACAACCTGAAACTGTATGATACGGATGATTGAATCGTGTAAGAAACGCACGGTGTGTTATGATAAGAACGAACATTTTTTGATCACTTTGTGGAGAGAGAACAACTCGTGTAAATTGCCTGTGTTTTTTTTACCCACGTAAACCTCACACACTTTCCTACCTAATTACTTTAAGTCATAACACAACTCTTTGCATACTGTCCTCTCCCTCTCTCTCTTGGTCTTCACTCTCTTCTAACACACGTTGTTTTCGGCTTTATTTTTCCACTAGTATTCACCTCTCTCTCTCGCTCTCTGTATCTCGCTTTCTCCTTTCTCTCTCTCTCGCTCTCTGTCTCTCGCTTTCTCCTTTTTTCTCTCTCTTTCTTACCACTCTCTCAAATCTATTTACACGTTGATTTCTAACTCTCTAATATCTAAAATTCTCCTTGGTACTCATGCTCTCTACCATCCCTCTCCCTCGATTTCTCTTTCTCTCTCTTTCTTTCCGCCTCCATCGTAGCGTTCTCCCCTCACACATAACCCCTAACCTATTTCCCTATTCTTGACTGTAAGAGTAGCCCTCCAGAACTGACCGATGGTTTGTCCAGCCCTAGATATGACCACAGGGGATTACTCGACTCCATCCTTGTCACCCAATGAAATCCCAGCGGTAACGCCGATGTCCACTCACCGCGCACGTGCCGAGATCTCGGGGAAGGAGGTTTTGCGTGATCTGCTAAATAGGGGATCGGTGACTCGTGTATAACCCTATCTTAAAATAGATTTATCTTCCACGGTGCAGGACCGGGTGTCAGCGAGTACTGAATTATCCATGAAATCGATTACAACAGATTGATTGTTTTCCAGGAGCGAGAGGCATAGAACAGAGTAGGGCGAGGCATCGTATAGTTACAGAGTAGGTAGAGAGCATCGTATAGTTACATAGTAGGTAGAGAGCATCGTATAGTTAGAGAGTAGGTAGAGAGCATCGTATAGTTAGAGAGTAGGTAGAGAACATCATATAGTTACATAGTAGGTAGAGAGCATCGTATAGTTACAGATTATGTAGAGAGCATCGTATAGTTAGAGAGTAGGTAGAGAGCATCGTATAGTTAGAGAGTAGGTAGAGAGCATAGTATATTTAGGGAGTAGGTAGACAGCATCGTATAGTTAGAGAGTAGGTAGAGAGCATCGTATAGTTAGAGAGTAGGGCGAGGTATCGTATAGTTAGAGAGTAGGTAGAGAGCATCGTATAGTTACATAGTAGGTAGAGAGCATCGTATAGTTACATAGTAGGTAGAGAGCATCGTATAGTTACAGATTATGTAGAGAGCATCGTATAGTTAGAGAGTAGGTAGAGAGCATCGTATAGTTAGAGAGTAGGTAGAGTGCATCGTATAGTTAGAGAGTAGGTAGAGTGCATCGTATAGTTACAGAGTAGGTAGAGAGCATTGTATAGTTACAGATTAGGTAGAGAGCATCGTATAGTTACAGAGAGGTAGAGAGCATCGTACAGTTACAGAGAGGTAGAGAGCATCGTATAGTTACAGAGTAGGTAGAGAACATCGTATAGTTACAGAGTAGGTAGAGAACATCGTATAGTTACAGATTAGGTAGAGAGCATCGTATAGTTACACAGTAGGTAGATACATCATATAAAAAGTAGATACATCATATAGAAACAGAGTAGGGCAAGGCATCGTATAGTTGCAGAGTAGGTAGAGAGCATCGTATAGTTACAGAGAGGTAGAGAGCATCGTATAGTTGCAGAGTAGGTAGACAAAATCGTATGTAGATACACAGTATGTAGATACATCATATAGTTACAGAGTAGGTAGATACATCATGTAGTTACTGAGTAGGTGGAGAGCATCGTTCAGTGGAGGCAGAGACACTGCTCCATGCGATGAGACACTGCACCATGCGATGAGACACTGCAACATGTGATGAGACACTGCTCCATGCGATGAGACACTGCACCATGCGATGAGACACTGCAACATTCGATGAGACACTGCAACATTCGATGAGACACTACACCATGCGATGAGACACTGCTCCATGCGATGAGACACTGCAACATTCGATGAGACACTGCACCATGCGATGAGACACTGCAACATTCGAAGAGACACTGCACCATGCGATGAGACACTGCACCATGCGATGAGACACTGCAACATTCGATGAGACACTGCACCATGCGATGAGACACTGCAACATTCGATGAGACACTGCCGCAGCTTAACTAGAAAAAACAACTGTATAATATATGGAGAGCCTTGTAGCAACACACGGGGATGCACTCATCGAACTTTTGTGTGGTGTTGTCCTTGTTGATACAATTGAGAACACGTCTTGTGAGCGAAATGTAACAGGAGTACGGGGCAAAGTTCACATATAAAACATGGGCTTATCAAGCCCCCAACCACAGCCCCCCCCCCCCCCCACACACAATTTTCAAATACATCTCCAACGCTTTCGGAATAAATAGGGCATTTGATTTGACTTAAGTACCCGACGTCTAGTCGTGGGTCACTCTGTAAAAAAATAATCGACTACATTATTATTCTTCGATACGCCGGCAGCCATCTCCTTGCATAACGTTGATCTAAGACAGGGGTTGGGAACCCATGGCTCGCGATCGACATGTCGCTCTATTGATGGCTGCTTCTTGCTCGCAGACAAATGTTCGATTATAAAAAAATGTTTCTTTAGACTCATTTGAACTATATATTAATTGCTAATCAATATTTCATTCTACAAATGAGCTAATGTTATTAAAAAGAATTCAGAGACATAATTATTGCATTTTTAGTGTTGAAATTACACAAAGTGCACACATTTACTTGAATTTTTAGTTTTAAACATAATGTATGGCCCTCACAGAATTACTTTTCAAAATATGTGGTGTCCATGGCTCGCTCAGACAAAAAGGTTCCCGACCCCTGATCTAAGAGCTCGCCCGAAGCGAGGAAAACATGCGGACCTCATAATGATACTGAAAACCACGAACCGTACAGGTAACTCCATAAGACGAAGGAGATGGCCGTCGGCCAACACATTACCACTTTAATGCAAGAGTGTATCATCGACCATTGTGCACATTACAGGATGTTAAACGGTTCTCAACCGAGGTCCGGGGGTCGGACACCCTGGTGGTCAGCCCAGCTATTATTTTTTAATTCATTCGCAAAACGAAATACATATGAAATATAAGTGTAGGTAGAGATTTCTGGTGGAAACCTTTAGAACTAAAAGAGATTCTAAAAGAGCTGCACCTCAAATTTTCATTTGTTAGCTGTCCTGTTGAAGAACTTGGTTGGAAATCATTATTATAAAAAAAACTTTTTTACTCCGCAAAAATAAATTAACTCTACTTTCTCCTTCTCGACTATGTTTGCCCCCCACCCCCTATTTTTTTCCTCTCTCCCCACACCCCACATACTGACTCGAGCCCTTCTTACATCTGTATTCACATTGAACATTCAGAGCATCTCAGATCTTTGAAGTAATTCAGTCTGTCATAAGTTCACCTGTCATAAGTTTACCTGCCATAAGGTCATCGGTCATAAAGTTCATCTGTCGTAAGTTTATCTGTCATAAATTCATCTGTCGTAAGTTCATCGGTCATAAGTTCATCTGTCATAAGTTAATCTGTCATTAGTTCATCATTGCCATTTTCCTGCTACGAAAATTATGTTGTTTTGTCTTTTATATATTTTATCTACCTTTTCCCCCACACTCCCCACGTTAACATTGACTAATTTACATAACTCTCCCGAACTATGCCAAAGTCACATATTATATACAAAACTATGTTAATTACCTTATGATAAAATAATTATTGCCTGGTCTGTTGCTATTCTAAAGAGATAATTGTGGGAAGGGTTATGGCAACAGTAGATAATTGTGGGAAATGCTATGGCCACAGTAGATAATTGTGAGAAGGGTTATGGCAACAGTAACTCTACCATTTAACCTACATGATTACCCCCAAAAAGACATATGACCTCCATCTCCTATTTGTCCCTCGGGTTATTATAATTAAGGGGCTGGAATTGCATCGGGAATTTCCTTTTCGTAATCGATTTTGCGTATTCGTGCCGTTCATACAGACACTTCATTCTTACGAAATATGCATTCAACCATCTCAACCCCCCCACCCTTTTTTTCCAATTTTTTTTACCCCAGTGTCAGTGTACTTAGTTTTGCCGGCTCGGCTACGAAAAGAACAGTAGCTCCAGCCTGGTGGAGTTGCCCTACATGAACTTTGACCCTATGTAACAACTCACTTTGTTGTTTTTTTTAAATAAAATTTCCGCAGATCTGGTATCGATGAAAGGTTACGTTGAAGTCACGGTATCTTTGCTGTGTCGACGAGGCTGAAAGCATTTGTCGCATCGAGGACATTACCTAAAAAAATAAATAGAAACCAACTCTAAAAGATATACAGTGATTTCAAACAGCAATATGGCAACGTCACGGATCACACGGCTTCTCAACGGTCAACGACACCACACGTGATCAGATGACGTCATTTCGCCGAGTTGAAACACCGCGCAAGCCGATGACGTCATGTATCTCCTAAGACGCCTGACGCGATCTGACACGACCGCGGTCAAGGCGGAGCTCGAGCAGGGCAAGCTGATCAGAAAAGTCGGAAGGAAGGGTCGAAACCGTGGTCAGTTCGACATGCCTTGCGGAGTGACCACCACCAAGTCAGGTGAGTCTGTTGCGTTTGTAGGTACTCTTGTACAATGACATCGTTAAGATTTTAGATGAAATAACAAAAATTTCATTACGTCTTATATATATGGCTTGTGGTGTGACTGCTTCCTTTTTCGTATAGTGCGCAAAATGTAATTCCCGATAACTGCGCTAAATGATATTTTTTTTGAAAAATAACGCAACTGCGTTTGGTGCGTACTATTTTATCGTCCCAATTTAAATACGGTGTAATAAATATTCGGTTTAAAAGTGTTTGGGACATCAGAATATTTAATATAGTTCATGGGCGTGAAATAAAAAGTGCGCAGTGACGTAGAGGGAATGGGCATAGCAAAAATTGGGTTTCCTTATTGTGCCTTACTTGAGTTCATGTTTTGCCAAGTAACTTAAGCAGATGGGAAGTGCACGCATTGCTGTCGCCAAAGTTTGGCGAGCTGTAACTAGTAGTCTATGCTCTTGTTCTCTCTCGTCTTGACTACTGCAACTCTCTTCTGTCAGGTTCACCAAAACACTTCTTAGAAAAAACTACAAAAGGTTCAAAACTCAGCTGCTAGGCTAGTTTTAAAGGCAAAAAAAAACGTGATCACGTCACACCACTACTTCATTCACTTTATTGGCTCCCTGTACAAGCACGGATTGATTATAAACTCTCTGTTCTCTGCCACAACTTTTTCTCGAATTCCTGCCCTTCCTATCTAACCGAACTTCTCTCTGTCTATTTACCCCTTCGACAGCTTCGCTCCTCCGCAGACGGGCGTATTCTTTCTGTCCCCAAGACTCGCACAAAAACATACGGTGAAATATCTTTCTCTTACTGTGCCCCCAAACAATGGAATTCTCTTCCACTACACATCCGCAATATATCAACTATCACAGCCTTCAAAACTGCACCCAAAACACATCTCTTTAAACTATACTACCCCGACTGATTCCCCACATCTGACCGATAAACGCTGCTGCTGGCCGCCGTCCATTGCTTGTCATGTAAAAGTTCTGGTGTGGATGAGGTGAATATGCATTAGATTTTGTTTTGTCTCTATACATCTGTTCTTTATTATATATATGTATTTTATGTTAATATCACCATTATGTCTCTTTTTTAATATGTTTATGTACAGCGCGGTGAGCCTAGCCCTAGGCTGGGGTACCACGCTATATAAGACAACAAATAATAATAATAATAATAAATGCTCTAGTATTTCATGAATGATAAACACGTTTAAGTCCAGGCGAAACTCTAAATGTTTTTTGTTTTTTTTTAGAGACGGAGAGGGAAATTAATATTTTCTTTCTTTATTTTTCATATTATATAGGGACAAAAAAAAAATAAACAACAATTTTCTCCAATATCTTTTCCGCAATTAATGTTTTTGTGCTTTTTTCAGGAGACTTGGTGATCGCCGACACGGAAAACCACAGGGTTCAGATTTTCAGCCCAGATGGTAATTTCAAGTCGAAGTTCGGTGAAAAGGGTTCGAAGCCCAGCCAGCTGTGCTATCCCATAGGGGTCGCCGTGACGTCGGCCGACCACATCGTCATTACGGACAGCGTCAATGCGGCGGTGAAGATCTTCAGCCCCGACGGGCAGCTTCAGAAGAGCATCGTTCAGAACGCTGAGATCGAATTCCCGCACGGGGTCGCCGTGACGCGCGACGACGACATCGTCGTGACGGACATCTGCCGGCACTGCGTGACCGTGCTGACCCCGGGCGGCGACGTCAGCCACTCGTTCGGAAGCTACGGTGACGGCCCGCGCGAGTTTGACCACCCGTACTGCGTGACCACCAACTCTTCCAAGCAGATCGTCGTGTCCGACACCGGCAACGGCTGTGTCAAAATCTTCCACTTCCAGGGGCGGCTACTCCGGTGTTTTTCTTCCACGGAGTTCCGGCTGCCGCCGGACAACTTCGTGTCGCTGTACGGGGTGTGCACGGACAGCGACGACAACACTCTGGTGGTGTGCAACGCCGGCGTGTACATGCTGACTAAGAACGGCCGGCTCTGGGAGGTGATCACCTCCAAGGACGGCCTGACCTCGCCTAAGTGCATCGCGTTCTCCCCGTTGGGGAGGCTCGCCGTTACTCAAGCCGGATATGACGTCCGACATGAAATGTGTATATTTCGTTACAACAAGGAGGATTTCAAATCCCTCAACACTCTGGTATACTACGCTATATCTATATAGATTCTAGGTCATTTATTAAATTTTACTAAGACTACATATATCAGTTTTTCAAAAATCATTCATGTAAGTTAATGAAATGTTTTCTTGGACTTGTAAAACCGGTAACAATTTTTCCTACAATCACAATTTTACATATATATTTAAATATTTATAAATATAACGTGGCTTTTTATATATTTAAAAAAAGATAGATGTCATGGTTTTGTTTTGTTTATTGTTATTTTTTTTTATCCTTTTAAGCTTGATAATTGTGTACCGTATTTCAAATGCACGTACATACGTGTAATCTTCATCTTTATTACTTATAGTTTTATTGATATATTTTAATTTATCATCATGTTTACTGTGATAACGACTTGTCTTTAAGAAACTTAACTATACATAATTTATTATGAAGACAGTGAAAGCCAATTAATTGACCAATTACCAGCTACGAATAGACATGAAATATAAGAACAAGGTATGTTAGACTTGAATTAATAGACAGGACAATAAGATTTGGACGTTTCAGTTTAGCGCCTTCTTCAGCAAACAAGACAAATAGAAGTACAACATGTTACGCAGAGCAGAGTAAAAAACAAAATTGGGAGTTCTCCTATATGTAAAGGTTTTATGATTTTTTTAGAATATGCCAATGTCCTGGGATTCTACTACACTTTTCATTAGTTTTCTTAATACGACTTAATGCCTCATTTTTGTTCATGCCATCTGCTGAGGAAGTAACAACGTTAACAAACAAAGCGCTTCCCAGCCGTGAGCTGAGAATCCTACCTCTGGGCTGCTTCACTAAGTTTATGTGATGTACTCTGGCGAAACTTGTAGCGAGACTGGTAGTGAGACTGGCTGTGAGACTTGTGGCTGGACTGGTGGTGAGACTGATCTTGTGACTTGTATTGAGACTAATAGTGAGACTGATGGTGGGACTTGTAGTGACACTAGTATCGATACTGGTGGTGAGACTGGTGGTGAGACTGGTGGTGAGACTGGTGGTGAGACTGGTGGTGAGACTGGTGCTGGGACTGGTGGTGAGAGTAGTAGTGAAATCGGTGGTGAGTATGGTGTTGGGACTGGTGGTGAGACTGGTGTTGGGACTGGTGGTGAGAATAGTAGTGAAACTAGGGGTGAGACTAATATTGGGACTGGTGGTGAGACTGATGGTGGGACTTGTGGTGAGAATAGTAGTGAAACTGGTGGTGAGAATGGAGGTGAGACTAATAGTGCGACAGGTGGTGAAACTGGTGGTGAGAATAGTTGTGCGACTGGTGGTGGGACTGGTGGTGGGACTGGTGGTGGGACTGGTGGTGAAACTAGGGGTGAGATTGGTAGTGGGACCAGTAGTGAGACTGGTGGTGAGACTGGAAGTGAGAGCGGTGGCGGGACTGGTGGTGGAAGCTGTAGTGAAACTGGGAGTGCGACTTGTAGTGAGACTGGGAGTGAGACCTAGTAGTGAGACTGGGAGTGAGACCTAGTAGTGAGACTGGGAGTGAGACCTAGTAGTGAGACTGGGAGTGAGACCTAGTAGTGAGACTGGGAGTGAGACCTAGTAGTGAGATTGGTATTAAGACTCAGTGTTGATCTTTCTTTTTTTATTTTGCTACGTAACCAAAATAGATAACAGTTCTTTAAACATTGTGGAGGTAGTGTCATTTCAAATTATTTAATTATAGTTTTCATTAATCGTAACATTTTCTCAACAAACAAACAAAAATCATTTTAATAACTGTGATAACGATGGGTAATTGCGATTTTGCGTCCACAATTTTGTCACAGACGGCCGTGTGAAGAGAGCGGGACTGACCATTGCTGTAGCGATTTTGTCACAGACGGCCGTGTGAAGAGAGCGGGGCTGACCATTGCTGTGGCGATTTTGTCACAGACGGCCGTGTGAAGAGAGCGGGACTGACCATTGCTGTGGCGATTTTGTCACAGACGGCCGTGTGAAGAGAGCGGGACTGACCATTGCTGTAGCGATTTTGTCACAGACGGCCGTGTTAATAGAGCCTGACTGACCACTGTTGTGACAATAAACCTTGTCATCGGAATGAATGGGCAATATTTTTTTGGTCCTTTCGTTTCCATCAGGGTATTCCGATCTTCAAGACATTACTGAGGGGCCTTTTTTTGAATCGAAGCATTATTACCTAACCATTACATCATCAGGACAGTCACGTTCATCAGAGATGTCGGTGTATTTTAAGTTATAAAGTCTATATAGATATCCACTATTTTAACAAAATAATTGTTCGGATGCTAAAGATGTTACATGAAATGTGTGCGGGTGCTAAAGATGTTACATGAAATGTGTGCGGCTGCTAAAGATGGTACGTGAAATGTGTGCGGGTGCTAAAGATGTTACGTGAAATGTGTGCGGGTGCTATAGATGTTCCGTGAAATGTGTGCGGATGCTAAAGATGTTACGTGAAATGTGTGCGGGTGCTAAAGATGCTACGTGAAATGTGTGCGGGTGCTAAAGATGTTACGTGAAATGTGTGCGGGTGCTAAAGATGTTACGTGAAATGTG